>OZ010796.1:150303675-150903675 GCA_963932465.1 Maratus speciosus | reverse complement strand
CGGCCCGACACTGCCCAATATCGGCCAATCTTGGTGTGCATCGGCAAAGACCAGCCATGTTTACCGACATTGGCCAATATTGATCGATGTTGTCCGATGTTGGATTTGTAACATTAAAACTTCTGGAATCATGAATATTTTAATTTTTTATTTACATATTGTACTTTTTGTGGGAAGGTAGAAAACAGGAAACAATTATAATAACATTTTAAGTTCTGTAAATCCATGTAGAAAAACTCACATTGGCCAATATCAGGGAACATCGGTGGACGTCGACACAAGCAATGATCACAAAGATGTGCCAGCCAACCAACCAATCAGATACAAGACAATTACCCAACATGGCCGCCGTATTTCTGGTATGCTGTTGCATATTTGTTCAATTCCATTTTATAGAAAAAAAACGAGAATATTTATATGTTGATGGTAGTATGTAAAAATGAGGTGTGTCATTCTTGAAATCCGAAAGTTACATCTTTATGTGAAATGGGTAAGTGCTCTTTATATTTCGTATAATGTTTGTTTATTGAATACATATAATCAGACTCATTTCATATATTCAAACTTGTTTTTGAAATATTGTTTTCTGTTCACATTGGTATTATTACTTGATTAGTTATCCATATTCTTGTGTAGTGTGTATTTTCTGTTCATATCATATTTATACTTGTCTCGGAATGTATATTATGCTTAAAGATTTTCGTCACTAATGATTGTAAACAAATGCATATGAACTTTTTGTAGTGTTTGAGTCAGTATATTATTTAACCGTGTAAGTAACACCAAAACACTTTTTCGTTGTTTATATATTAATTAAATTGTCCGTTTACTTTATTCTTGAAGTAATTATTTATATTAAAACATGATTTTCTTTTTTTATTGTACGTAACTGAAACGATTTACTTACTTAAATGGCACAAGTACAATTAAAGTTGTGAGCAATTTATATAACCTTGGGGTCCTTTTTATCAGAATTTGGAATAAACATTTCAGACATCCTAATTTAAAAGTGCGAGAATTTTTTTTTCTTCTTCCCTTATAAGGGGGAGGGGAAGGGAGAGTGTAGAAATTTTTTTTTTTTTTTTTCATACTTGCTACTTTGAACATAATTTTCTAAATATAAAAATCGTTAAAAGACTCAAAATCAGTCATCAAACAATTACAATCAAAGGTTATTTATTCTTTTTATATTAACTTTGTTATTTATTTATTTATTGGTTTATTTTTTACTCCATCCAAAAATAAAAATTTGATACATTGTTAAAGCTGATTCCTCTTATTTAAGTTTAATCATTTGTGATTTTTTAAAAAAATTTCTAATGATAAATTATCTGGTGGGGGGGGGGGGGGGGAGGGGGGGGGGGGTTGGTAAGATTTCAAGATTCTGTATAATGCTTCTTCCTACCACCAATACAGTTAAAAAATCTTTAAACTCCTTATTTTGTTTATCTTCAATTTGCATAATGTGTTCTTAATTAAGTCATATACAGAAATTTAATCATTTGGGAAGAGTTCCCTATCTTGTGCCACTTGGCGCGACTGGCAAAAAAGTAAGCAATGTTGTCAAAAGTTGTCTGTTTTAGCTTCTTACCAAATTTTTATTTTAATTATATTTTATTAATATTATATTTATATTATTTGTAATATTTTATTTTTAAATTTACCAAATCATCTTACCAAGCACCAAAAGATTGCAACAACAACATCCTAAGCATTTATCGCCCAAGTTAACTTTCCAAGTTTTCTGGCACATCGCACATGCTATGGAACTCTTGTCATGAATTTTATAATGGCTATGTTAAAGCACTATTATTTATCTGATGTCTATTAAGAAACCATTAATAAATGCAAATTTCCCAAAAATTTAAGGGTACTTTTCGGTTAGGCGGGCACCAGTGTTATATATACATACATATATATGTATATACATATATTTATGTGTGTATATAGGGTAGATGTGCCAGTAATGGACACCCCTTGATGTTTTTGGTTCATAAAAAAATAACTAATAAATATTTAGCTTTAATTATTTTTTTTATAATTCCCCCTTGTATGTTTTATAAAACTGGGTTATTGTTGACACTTTTAATCAAACCAATCAGGAAGCAGAAAATAATGTTTCAAAGTTTCGCTGTTTTTCTGTGAAAATCTTAATGAAGAGGCTAAGAGTTGGCTTCGTTTAATCAATTTATATATTATTTATTTTCTTGCAAAATTTGAATGTTTTTGTTTGAGTAGCAATAGAAAACTTTGAATTTTATATACCAATGGCCATTTACAAAATTTCATTTATTTTTAAGATTTTAAGAGGGGTGTCCATTACTGGGATGGTTAATTAGTCATTTTCCAGTAATGGACACCCCATGTAGACATTGCTAAAAATGCAATTTTAGTAATGTTTATAGTGCATAAAATACTTTGGCTTAACTGCAAACCTAAATAATCAAATTTAATTTTTAAATTATACTTACCAAAATGTAATAACACCAAAACTTTTATAAATAGCTGCTTTTAAGTTATTTTATGAGATTTTATGAAATTTCAATATTTTATTTTATTTATTATTATTATTTTTTTATGTAGTACATATACCTTGCATATTTTATAATCCGGTAATCAAACCAGCCAGGAAGCAAAATATATTGTTTAAGAGCACAGTCAAAGAGGGGCTCATAGGGCTTAATCCCTCTCCGTTTAAATAAAAACAATTAAGTTACAGAAGCTATTAAAAATCTATTTTCTGTCTTAAATGTTTCCTTATTTTAAAAAAAATGTAATACTATTAATGAAAATTACAGGTAATATTCATGAAACTATAGTAAATCTGCAGATCATTGGCCTCAAACATTTACAGTTTTATTTTGAAATTATTTTATTTAGTATTTAAAATATTCAACTCACAATATCATTTCTTTCATATTTGTAATAATAATTATTATAAATGATATATCAAGTAGAGTCTGGAAGATTGTTAAAAATAGTGACACAAAACTAAACATTTAAAAATAGTGGCACAAAACTAAACATTAATATTCCAAAACTTTTTAATTACCCTTTAAATCCACCACTGTTACAATAATTTGATAGCTGTAATTGCCTGATATTTAGTATTTTAATCTATCCATCTAAAATAATTAAAACATCGATCTTCTGATAATTTCAATAATTGATACAAACAATAAATGATTATCACAAATACTTTATTAATTACTGGTATCCTAAATGTTAAATTTATTTGAAAATAACTATTTTGTTTCATTAGTATGTATTCATTAAATTCTGGTTCTAAATAGTCATAAAAACAATTATATTTATTACTTTTTATGGGGTGTCCATTACTGGAACAGAGGGTGTCCACTACTGGGCCAGAGGGTGTCCATTACTGGGCTTTTGGGTGTTTTGATATATTTCTGTTATTTAAAATTAAATTTCTATTCATATTGGGAAATGAGGCTATAAGAATGGTTAAATATTGTCGATAGATTAATATAATAATGAAAAAACTGGAATATAATAATTTTAACTATTAATAAAAAAAATAATTTTTAAAGAAATTCCTTAAGGGTGTCCATTACTGGCACATCTACCCTATATAATATATGTATATATATGTATATTTACATAAATGTATGTATATATAACACTGGCACTCGGCTAACCGAAAAGTACCAATTTAAGTTTTTTGAATAAGCAATTTCTACCTGTTAAATTCCTCTTGGGCAAGATTTCAAGATTCTGTATAATGCGAAACCTTGCAATTTAAAAATCTTCTCCTGTATTATCTCTTTTCCCCTGAAAAGTCTGCCCCCCCCCCCCCTCCCCTCTTGATTCGACAACACTAATACAGTTAAATTTCCTTTTATTATTATATGTGCCCTAAAATTTTTATATTTGTTTCAGGTTCAATATCTTATGTTGTTGGAATGGAATATATAGTCTGGGAGTCAAGCAGAAGTCCAGTCAATTCAATATCTTAAATACAGTCATCGGTGAGTTATTTTTGTATATTTTTTCCTGTGGTTGGAGAGGAGATATAGTGCATAGTTGATCTGGATAAGTCATTGATTAATAATTTACCAACCTTTCATAAGGAATGGTACTTGTGTACTACTTATATATTTCTGGTACACATAGATTTTTATTTGCCAGTGTTATGCGTTATTGAAATTTTCATTAAAATAATTTTACAAAGTATTTGAAGACAATTTAATATATTTCATAAGTGATTATTTGTTGCTGTAACAAGTTGTTTTAAAACATTTCATAAATCTTTGATTTACCGAATAAATTACAGTCTAATTTTTTTATTGCTCATTCCAGATTTTGTAATATCTTATTTAATAATGTTTAATTTATGGACTTCTTCAGCAGTAAATAAAACAAACATTTTAATAAAATGCATGTTGACACTTTAACTTAATCATGTTGAGCAACAAGTTTACTTGCCACTTAAAGCATATGAAACTTTTGAATTTGAAAACCAATATTTTAGTACACCTGAGTTGGCCCAGGCAAAATTTGGGTCTTCTTTAGTACCTTTTCACAAAATTCCATTCAGTAAAAGCATACACTTCATTAATTATTTTTATTTTGTAAGGTTTCAAACTAAATGTAATAAGTTCATCAGAAAGAAAAGCTAGCAGAAAGGTTTAAATAAGTTATTAAAAAATGCTTTGTTTGAATTTGGGTTAATCTGAATTCGTCTTCTATTACGTAATGTTATTTTTCACAAAACTTTTGTATGAATTTTGTACTTAAGAAGCACCTCTAATCTGTATTGCAAAAATATTGACACCTTTTAGAGGATTAAATTCCAAACATTATTTCATCTTTATCTCCTTAATTCAGATTTTTTTAAAATGAAAATATTGCTATTATTAAATGTAAAAATTTTGGGATTAAGTAATGTGATGATTTTGTCCCAGCATGTTTGGATAATTTTTATAGGCGATTTAACAATATGTGAAATGATCAATATTATGCAAAATTTTTTTAACCTGCACTACTTTTGGTCCTAAGGAATGCAATATAAATATCTACTGCGATTGTTTTGTATATTGCCATATTTACAAGGTAAGTTTTAATGTTGTGTGAAATGACCTATATAACGCAAAATGTTGCATGTTTTGGTTTGCATTATAAAGATCTACTGCATATAAATACTATGCTAACGTTTATTGTAAAGACATTTAAAAAAAAAAAATCATTTCAGCTACGTTATTTTTATTATTTTTTTTTATAATGGTTAAGTGTTTATTGATTATGTGAAAATAAAATATGGAAATCTGCTTATGATAAATTGATTTTTTTAAATATTCAATTTTTCAACCTCACTATAACCACAAATTGGTATTACGGACATAATTTTACATATGAATTTTTAATGAGGAAAGTAGCATTTACTTATGAGTTTTTCAAAAAGTTAATGTTTCATTGAACATTGGAAAGAAAAAAAAAGAGAAACCACCAGAATGTAGAGTGAACATAAGAAAGAGAGTATTCATCTTCCAACACTATAGAATCGGTAAGTTCATACTCTGATTCAGGATGATGGCCATACAGATAAAATATAAATTTTCTTCTGAGTTAATTGGGTAGGAATAATTAATTAAAGTTTGAAAAAAACAACAAAGGTAGAATTTTGCATATGTAACTTAAGAGGACACAGTACCTTTTAAACTATTTTTCAGTTTTCAATAGTATTGTAATATCTGTGGTGGCATTATGTTTAATACTATAATGCAATTTTTTTTTTTTTTTTTTTTTTTTTTTTTTTAAATCTTACAGAAATGCCTATTTAACTAAAATTTAAATTTTTTGAATAATTTTTAACTTTTTAAATATCTCTACTACTTTTTTAAATATGAATATTTTTTGCTTCAGAAATTTCTGTAATTTCAATTATGAGTTTGTTGAATTTCCTTGATTTTTTATTATACAAAAGAGAAAAAGATTTATATTAAATGTAATATCCCATACATCTAAAAATCCATGGCACAGTTTTATGTAGTATAATCTAAGGAATGTGGGGAAAAAATTTGAAACGAAAATATTAATATTTAAAAAATCAGTTGGGATGTTTAAAAAAAATATTTTTTTTAATTTAAATTTTAGTTAAATAGAAATAGGCAAGATTTTTTTTTTTTTTTTTTTTGAAATTACATGAAATTGTTTTATAGTATTAAATATAATGTCACTACAGATATTACAGTATTATTCAAAATTGAAAAAGTAGTTTAAAGAGTACTGTGTCCCCTTAACATAAATTATTTTTGACTAATTTTTACTAGTTTTTTTTTTTCCTTGCAAAGTTTATACATCAATACAGTTAAACAAATTTGAACATCTATATTTATGGTAAAGGCAGAAAAGAATAAATCATTTCAGTTAAATATTTTTTTTTAATTTTAATAAGTTGAATATTTTTATTGATTATATGAAAAAAATTATCAAAATTGCTTATATGGTAATAAAAGTTATTTTATTCAAATAATACAATATAACACTTTTCAACTTTACCATTTCCATAAATTGGTATTATAGATATAATTTTGCATATGACATTTTTAATGAGAGAAGTATAATTTAATTATTAATTTTACACATAATATTTTTATGTACAACACTGAACATGAAAAGGAAAAATTAAAAAAACATCAGAATGTATAAAATATTTGAATAAATTATTTTATTAGTGGTATTTGAATTTTCGTAAAAAGATACCTTTTAATAAAAGAAAAAAATCCCCAAAATTTTTGGGTTATTTCAGAGCAATCACTTTCAACATAATCATGAAAAATTTTCCTTTTAAATATTTTTTACATTATCATGGCAGTGAACTTAGCTATGATTTGACATATAAACAATATATTTCTATAATAGCAAAAAAAAAATTGAAATAGTTAAAAAATATATATTTATATGCACATGTTTTCAAACCTGGATTCATCAATATAAAATGGTAAACTTTTTTTCACTAATATAAAGAGATATTTATTACCAATACTATGTCAAGACAGGTAATCAATATCTCTCTATATTGAAAAAAGAAAGGTTTGTTATTTTATAGTGTCGAATCCAGTTTTAACCATTATCGGCCGGTCCTGCGCGCACCGATATCGGTCGGTATTGGGTGCCAATATAGGCCAATATTGGAAAAAAAGTTTGCCATGCAATATCGGCCAATATCGGTATACCGATATTGCGAAATCGCTGTTCCCGATATTGGCCGATATTGCTGTGCTACCTGGGTTAATTGCTCATAAATTAAAAAATATATATAAATATTTAATTAATTTATTAACAAAAATAATTACATAAAATTTATTTAATAACAACTGAATTATTAATTTAATAATAAAATTTTTATCTGGAAAAGTATTTTTTTTGCAAATAAATTTGTTGCCAAATTTAGTTTTGATAATTATATATTTTTCCGAAATTATATCAAAATTGATTCATTCATATGTTTTACACGTAATTTGCAATTCATACAAATTTATCAATAAGCTGTGTAATCTTTCCTAGCACTTAAACTTATGGGGAAATGGCGCCATCTCTCCTAAGTAGCAGATGCGCAAGCTCTCCTATTTTGGTAGGAAAGATTGCCCGGCCTTTTATTTAAATATGGCCGCTTCTAAAATGAATTTTTGGTGTTCGCATACTTAGTCTAGGTTAGTAGTTTATAAGAAATCATTTAAGTTCAAAATATTTTGTATTACTGACTTTCTATAAAAATTCTGACGAACAGTTATGAAAATTCAAGCATTTACTTTGGAAAAATCAACACATTCATGTAGATGCTGCTTATTCAGAAACTATGTAAATGGATAATTTTTTATTTATCTTTTAATATAAACTCAATATATCTTTGAGAAAATGCTGCTAAAGTTAGCATTTTGAATCGAATTTTCGGAAGCGGCAGCACGGGAAAAGATAAAAACATAAAGTCACGTGACAAGAATCTCTCATATATCTCTAAGTAATTTATCAAAAATGGAAAACTCTATTCGATTCCAAATCCCTTCAAATGTCAGGCCATTCAATTTATGCCTTTACAGTTAAAAAAGAGTCAGAAAATATGTCGGAAAGTTTCGCATTGTTGAGCAGTGAATTTGTGGACCATCTTAAGGTACCATGTAACTTTTCCAAAAGTACTGTTAACAGAAATTCATTATCGCTCTTAATACTTTTACAAAACATAATGCCTGCCCTATACATTCTGAGAACGATTAAGACCAATTTCGTCCCGGCACGACTATGTAAAAAAAAAAAAAAAAAAAAAATGCAAGCCTGCAATCTTGGCCCGGCACGAGTCTGCTTAAAAAATTATACACAGGATCAGACACCATGAAACTGTCCGATGCCGATCTCTAAGATGAACATGTTAAATTTCTGTATTGATGTTTTCAAACTCGCATGGTCTCATGACGCAAATTTATACTTCTTCTCGTGAAAGTCATATTCATTGAAAATGACTCATATATTATCGGCCTCGTTTAAATTTTTATATCGGTCTGGTAGGCCCACTAAATTTTTTTAATGGCCGGGTCCTGCAGACCCGTTCAATGTTTTTGCCAGCTCAGTCCGGCCTGTTGAAAAAATTGTCCTAAGTTTGCCGGCCTGGCCCGTTTGAAAGTTCGTCTTCGTTTCGCTGCCCTGTGGACGGGCCTCGGGCCAATGTCCGGGCCCGTGAAGACCTCTAAAGTAACTATCATGCTAAATTTTATGTTTGTAAATCCTTCAGGATAACAAAAATCACAATTTTAGAACGTTTTTTCTCCTGTACTTTTTTAAATTTCAAAATTTTCAAGCTGTTTTGCGAGTGTATGTGTGCCATAAAAGTAACAGCCATGGCGAATTTCAAGTTTCTATCCTTAACAATTCTATAGAAATTGCATTTAGAATGGTTTTAGAACACTTTCGCTCATTTCATCCTTTTAAGTTTCGAGTTTTTTAGAAATTGTACTTAGAGAGCATTTACATGTTATAAATAACTAACATGTAAAGTTTCATGTTTGTAGTCCTTTCAGAATCACAAAACCGTTATTTTAGAACGTTTTCCTTTTTTGCATCTCCTTGGGAAAAGCGATATAGACATAAAATATAGCCTATTTTGAAGCAGTGCGTGCCACCCCCAATTTTCCACCATTACTTTTAAATTCGGTTCGGTAGTTCCAGAGTTACCACTACAAACAAACAAACCAACAAACAAATGTTAATTGTTTATAATATTAGTATAGACTGCTGCCAAACAACCAATTTTTCATAATTTTCATATCCCGAATTTCAAACTCCAGTTCTGATTGTGTTCACAGTTACATAATTTTTTCGAATACTAATGTTAAAACTTATATTTCACATGTAAAAATTGTTAAAATGCATAAAAATCGCAATATGTTTTGAATGATTAGTACTAATGCCACAGTGTGAAAAAGTAACTCAACACCTTTGTAATTCCTGAAATTCTTGGCCGAATAATTTCCACTTTTATATCCAAAGTTAAAATTGGCTCTAGATTCAAAATATCAATTAAATCATGCTTTATTATTGGAAATTTTAAGTCCTTTTACTATTTTAATATGAAGACAGCTCCCTAACACTTATTTCTTTATAAAATTTTAAGGAAGACTTATTTTCCAATTGAACTGCTATTTTAATTTTTCTCCGATAAGAATGTACGCGGGGAAGGGTTTTTTTTTTCCAACTAATTATACATACTAAACTAAAGGCTTAAAACACAACATATAAATGCTAGCTGACTCCCCCTCCCCCGGCATGACCTTTTCAACCTATTTTAAGCGAGAGGGGATCAGGCCCCCAAACCCACCTTATACTGATTGAACATATCAGACACTTCTCCGCACTCAAGAGGCCTGCATGGGCCAGAATTTCCAGGCCCGCGCCGGCTTGTTTATATTTTCACAGTTCACGGCTCGGCCCATGCAAAAATCAATGAAAACAGGCCCAGCTCAGCCCGTGGAAAAATCAATTAAATCAGGCCAATCCGACTGACTCAATTTCTACAAAAAATTCAGATTTTTCCTAACATACAATTAAAATTCTTTAAAGAATACTGCATACAAATTTATGGAATAATTTTACAGTATATTTTTAAATTATGATGTGTTCGCAAGGCAGAAATTGCACAGTAGCAAAATTAATGATTATTTAGAATCCTAGGCGTTTCAACATTCAAATAAGGATTCATTTAAAAAATTGTGTACTTTAGAATAAAAGAAAAAAAAAGAGGCCCTACTTTTAAAGCTGTGTAATGAAAAGTAGATTTGTGAAAATATTTCTCTGTCATTTATTAAGACTTTTCTCAAATTCAAAGGAGCTACTTTCTGACACATTTCTGAATTCATTTCTTTTCAGAAGCACATAAGATTGGCAGCGGTTCTTATTGAAAAACTATGAAATCAAATGGCATTATCCATT
The DNA here is from genome assembly GCA_963932465.1 of Maratus speciosus. Lineage (NCBI taxonomy): Eukaryota > Metazoa > Arthropoda > Arachnida > Araneae > Salticidae > Maratus > Maratus speciosus. The sequence continues at coordinate 150,893,235 of OZ010796.1, read as the reverse complement.
TGATGATAAAGGCAATATATCTTTGAGAAAATACTTGAATTTCCGGAAGCGATAACATGTTAAAGGAAAAAACCTGCATTCACGTGACAAGAATCTCTTATATCTCGATAAGTAATATTTTGTAAAAAATGGAAAACGCTATTAGATTCCAAATACCTTCAATAGTCAGGCCTGCCAATTTTATGCCTTTACAGTTAAAAATTAGTCAAAAGAAAAAAAAAATGTGTCAGAAAGTTTCGCGTTGTTGAGCAGTGAATCAGCTTAAGGTATATTTCCAAAGATTCCGTTGACAGAAGTTCATTATCGCTGGTAATATTTTTATAAAACATATTGCCGACCCTACACATCCTAAAACAATTAAGTAAAGTTCAGGTCCGACTCGACTATGTAAAAAAGAAAATGCAGACCTGATCTCGACCTGCACGAACCTGCTAAAAAAATTAAGACTGTGCTCAGACTGTCAGTAACTGTCCGATGCCGAACTCTATGCTGGACATGTTACATTTCTGTATTGATGGTGTCAAATTAGCATTGGCTCATGCAGCACATTTACTCTTGCGAAAGTAATATTCATTGTAAATGACTCATATTTTATTGGGCTTCGATAAATTTTTATATCGGGCCGGTAGGCTCGCTTAACTTTTTTATCGGCCCGACCCGTTTATTTTGTTCATCTGCCCGGCCCGTTGAACAATTTGTCCTAATTCTGCCGGCCCGGCCAGTCTGTAAGTTCACCTTCATCTTTTCGGCTGGGCTGGGTACGGGGCTCGGGCCAAGCTAGGGCCCGTGCAGACCTCTACCGCACTAACACATTAAAATACCTGTTCTGCTAAATTAATTCAGTTTTAGTGCAAGAAATTTATACCACAGCATAAAAATATTTTTAATTGAAAGGGAAGAGTAATTTGTTTCTAGGTGGGGGGCCGTGTTTTCATGATTATGGGTCAGTAAAAACACGTCGTCAAGTGAATTAAAGGAAATTTGGTAAGCAACTTCAATATTACGCTTCAATTTTTATGCAAAGCAGCAAACATGACCACCAAGATTTCATTTTCATTAGGCACTGTAGGTATCAGACTAGGGACCAGAAATTTTGAGAGAAGGTGGTAGATTTTGAATATTATTTTAAATTTTACATATATTGAATTTCATGTATAATGAAGTTATAAGTAAATTTTATACTTTAAAAGATACTAATAAAAACATATTAAAGTATTTCTGTTTTAAGAGTTTTTTTTTTAATCCTCTCATAATAATAGTCTTAGTGGTAATTAGTAGTTTAAACTCACTCGCCAGCGCTAAAAGCAAAAATTGGAGGCCTGGAACAGAGGTGAGATGGGCCCTCTTGCATATCCTGTGTTATAATGTTTGATTATATTTAATACAAAGTCGGTCATCACGGGGCACCTTTTCAGCTTAGGATCTGATACAACTGTACCCCCTGTCGCCCATTGTGCATGTCCCCATCACTCACACTACAATATTTTAACCAAAATAATTACTGAAACCTGAGCCTGGTACCAATACAATGCTCAATGAGGCATGAGGGAGACATTGAACTAAGCGATGACTGCATTTTTTCTCAAGGCACAGGCATGGGTGGCCAGTGATCTGAGAAGAAGACAGGAAGTTCCGGAATATTTGTATTTTATAATCCTCACAATGGGAAGTTTCCTGTACCTTTGTTTGAAATCTTCTAAACTATTCTTCTGGGAAATGTTTTACAGCTTGTAAAGGAAAAAACTATGACCAAGGAACATTAAAAACATTTAAAAATTCCTGTACTTGTTCCATCCGAAACCGGGCCCCTGGGCAGTTGTCCCCTGTGTCCCCCCCCTCTCACCAGCCCTGGTGCTAGGCGCAGCTTTCGAAAATGAACAGTAATGATGTTATCCTACAATATACAATGCGTATGGTTTAATATACTAGGAATAACCAGTGATTTGGTTTTGAATAACCTTTGCCTCCTTCCCTATTTTTCCAGTTTCACTAACAACCCCTCTATTTTCTTTCCTTCCTTCCCTCCTATTGGTTTCACCCTCTGCTACTCAACCAGCATATGTCTTTGAAGCTACAGCAGTGCCCCTGATGACAGCTAATGTTTAGCTGAAAGTGCTAGGGATTTTGACGTCTTCTGACATCAATGTTTTTTAACATCTTGAATAGTTTTAAACTTTTTAAAACTTCTATATACTTGCACCTATTTAGTAATAAATGTATTGTAAATCAAGTATTCATGTTGGTTATTTTATAGTGAAGTCAACCATATCTATGATTTAAAATGTGAAATTGTCTATTTTTGTGTGTATGTGTGTATTGCTTGAATTACTACAAATTTCTATTATAATACTGTGCTAAGTTACAAGGAAAGAAAAAGATAAGCAGTCTACCTTATTCATAGTTACTGTAACAAAATATTTTTGATAGAACAAATAATCCTACAGATAATGAGTACTAGTGAAATTATTTTAAATAAAATAAAACTTTAAATATTTTTAGCTGTAGTAAACAACAACAACAATAAAATAAAATAAATATACAGGGTGATTCAAAAAAGATGGGAAAAATTTTAAGAGGTGATAGTACACACCCAAACAAACATTTTGTATCAAAGAATGCATGGTCGAAAACTAAACGTAAAAAAGTTAGAGGGCACCAAAAGTTATGTTCTTATAGGAGGCAAAAACACACAATGAACGATTAAGTTAAGTTACGAAAACAAATTTAATGGCATTTGATTACAATAAGTGCTCAAAACATTGACCGGCAGCTGTTATGCATGCAGTACAACGGCAAAGAACAGATTGGTGAATTTTCTGAAACACACCAGGCACCACCGCACTCGCCAGATCTTTCATGTCTCGACTTTTTCTTGTGGGGACAGCTAAAGGCTCTTGTGTATGAGACTCCCATTGAATCCACAGAAGAACTTGTCACCAAGCTTTCGGCTGCTGTAGGGGAAGTTCGCGATATGCCTGGTGTGTTTCAGAAAATTTGCCAATCTGTTCTTCGCCGTTGTACTGCATGCATAACAGCTGTCGGTCAATGTTTTGAGCACTTATTGTAATCAAATGCCATTAAATTTGTTTTCGTAACTTAACTTAATCGTTCATTGTGTGTTTTTGCCTCGTATAAGAACATAACTTTTGGCACCCTCTAACTTTTATACGTTTAGTTTTCGACCATGCATTCTTTGATACAAAATGTTTGTTTGGGTGTGTACTATCACCTCTTAAAATTTTTCCCATCTTTTTTTAATCACCCTGTATATACAAAATGTTATCCTTAAAAGGTATTAGAAAACTAAGCACTTATAATTATTCCATTTGGAAGTTTAAAATGCAAAAGATCCTTAAAAAAGAGGATTTGTGTAATAGTCCAGGCAATAGAGACTGTATAGGGGCTCTACCTAGCAAAATTCATGGTAGTTCTGGAAAAAGGCTTACTATATGTTTTTTGGGTCACTGAAATTTGGGTCCGAATTTTTAACTTCCCACCAAAATTTCTCCCGGCACCCCCCCCCCCAAATTTTGGTAAAATGCCCCCCAAAAAAGGTTTTTATTAAAAAAAATGAATTTTTTTATTGTTTTAGGGAAAAAGTATCTAGAAGTTCAGAAAGTAGACAAAATTTGCAACAAATTAGATATGTGACATTATGACTTAGGATGAAGAGGAAGGGGGGATCTGCCTTGGAACATGCGCGCAGTGCTGCATGAACTAAGTTGCACAATTCCACTTAACCATTCACACGTTTACATTCACCCTCCCATCTCCCCTCCAAACTTTCTCTATAAGGTTTACTTTAAGTTTTTTGGGTTGCTGAATCCGAATTTTTAACTTCCCCCAAAATTTCCCTCCCCTAAAGCCCCCCCAAATAGTTGTTTTTAACTTAATTTTCTTATTGTTTTAGGGGAAAAGCATTACGAAATTCAGAAACTAGAAAAATTTGCAACAAATAGGATATATGACATTATGACATAGGATGAACGGGGAGGGGGAGGGGGAGGGCTGCCTCTGAACATGCACTGCAGCACTACGTGCACTAAATTATGAAGTCCAGGCAATAGGGGATTTTACCTGGAAAAATTAATACTAATTCTGGATTTCGACTCACTTTATGTTTTTTGGGTCGCTAAATCCAAATTTGTAACTTCCCACCAAAATTTCACCTGGCAACCCCCCAAAAAATTGATTTTTTGAAAAAATTTGGTTTTTGAGAAAAGTGCCCGGGGAATATTCCGAGGCGGCGCCCTCTCTCCCAGTTTATCCTGACGTCATAATATCATATATCCTATTTGCTGCAAATTTTGTCTAGTTTCTGAATTTCATGATGCTTTACCCCTAAAACAATAAGAAATTTAAGTTAATAACAACTATTTTGGGGGGTTTTTGGGGGGGGGGGGGAATTTTGGGATGAAGTTAAAAATTCGGATTCAGCGACCCAAAAAAATTAACCTTATAAGGAAAGTTCAGAGGGGAGATGGGAGGGCGAATGTAAACGTGTGCGTGGTTAAGTGGAATTACGCAACTTAGTCCACACAGCACCACGCGCATGTTCCGAGGCAGATCCCCCCTTCCCCTTCATTGTAAGTCATAATATCATATATCTAATTTGTTGCACATTTTGTCTACTTTCTGAATTTCTAGATACTTTTCCTCTAAAACAATAAAAAAATTGATTTTTTTAATAAAAACCTTTTTTGGGGGGCTTTTTACCAAAATTTGGGGGAGTTGCCGGGGAAAATTTTGGTGGGAAGTTACAAATTCGGATTCAGCGACCCAAAAAACATAAAGTAAGCCGATTTCCAGAACTATCATTAATTTTGCTAGGTAAAATTCCCTATTGCCTGGACTATGATGTAATTGAGAATTAAACTCCAGAAAATCCAGATGATAAATATTTAAAGCTAGATAGACAAGCACCAGCATTAAATTTGCATAAAAGATTAATAAATTATTCATATTAAATAAGAAGCATCTGCAAAGGCCACATGGAATAAGCTTAAGACTATTCATGAAAGAACAAATTTTTATACAGCTCATATTCAAAATATTAGAATGATAATTTTTTTTTTACAAATTGAAAATATCGTTAGGTAATTTAATGTCTTTTAAGGCAAATATGCAAACGATATCTTTATAAAGAACTTATTGTTGATTAAACTTATTTATTATCTTAAAATTAACATTATTTTTGAAAAGATTAATTGAAAAAAAAATTATTTTGACAAGTCAAAATATTAGAATATTTATTCAAGTGGTTCAAAATATTAGAATATTTCACATTAATTCTTCTTTAATTATCACCAATTCATAACTGGTGGCATCATTGATTAAATTCAGACAATTTTATTTAAAATCAATATTCTTTTTGCAGTTTGTTTGCTTTTTTGTCTTAAAATGGGTCGTGTGAGTGATATTCCTTAATCTATTAAAATCCATATGGTTGATTTGTATCGGCACGGTAAAAGTCAATGTTATATAGCAATGTTATATATATATTTACATTGTTCACAATCAAGCATTAGTAAAATACCAACACAATATTAAATAAACAGTCAAGTGTGAGTATTACTCGCACACAGAGGTTTCCGTACAATAATATATGAATTAGTAAGTGTATTATTAAAAAATACCGTTGCTAAAAGAATAATAAGACTTTGTAAAAACTATACAATGTAGGGTTGGGTATAGCTGTATAGTATACAGTGTGCAAAGGGAAATCCCTTTAATCTGAAAATACTTGTGAACGGAGAGAGCTACAGCAATACGAGTGAGGTAACGGTACAGTAAAGCGACTACACCCGACCTAATGCAAATGACAGCAACACCCCTAGTGGCGAAATTTGGAAGATAGCCATTGCAAATCGAAAACGAAAAGAGGTAGAGCAAATTTTCCAATTAGAAAGTTTTAGAGCATCAATTAATCTGTACAAAACGACGTTTGGTTCACATGGATAAGATGAATCGTCGCCTGCCTACTCAAAAATGTCTGAAATCAATGAGCGACGATTCTACTTTGCCTATTCACATTCCGGAAATGTAGCAGAGCACATTTGCAGATTGTGATGTTGTACTGTGCGGTAATGTCTGTAAAGATTTAATTTCCAATGCATTTAAAATTTTAGAATAACCCTTTCAGGGCCAGAAGAATTCTGTTCATAATAATTGACTGATACTAGAATATCCAAACGAATTTCTCAGAAAACAAAAACCCGCTAATTTGCACTTTCATTACAAAAGCAAAATTTTATTAAAATATTCTTGTTGCCATTTGTCAGTTTTGGAATTAAAATTAGGTGACTAGACCGTCTAGCCATCGCCCTTGAAAGGGTTAAATCTATGTCGTCATATTGGAGTGGCTTGCAATAGCTGTTCCATGCTGAGAAATGTGCATGCAGAATTAGGCGCGCCACACACCAGAGAGACATGCAACAATAATCGTGAGACATGAGGAAAATTCTGCTGTTCAAACCAGTTTTTTCTTTGTTAATAGGGTAAAATTGTCGCATGCCACACGTTTTTCTGCCGCATGTCTCCCTGGTGTGTGGCGCGCCTTACTCTCACGAATACAAACATGTATCGTGAGCAATGGCGAACTTTTCGAACGTACTAAATATTAACTTTTTATCACTGTGAGACAGTTTGTCTTAGTTTTTTTGTGTGTGATGTTATCAAAATGTATTGAGATAAGTATGTATTTATAGCATAAATTGTGCGTATTTCATCATACTTCTGACTATTCCATTCAAAGGTTTACACAAAATGGAGTGCATCAATTTCGGACATTTTCTGGTAAACAGGCAAAGATTTATCTTATCCATGTAAATCAAATGTCGTATTCTATTAATTAATTGATGCTCTAAAACTTTCTAACTGGAAATTTCTCTCTATCTCTTTTTGTTTTCGATTTGCAGTGGCTATCTTCCAAATTTTGCCACTAGGGGCTCTGCTGTCGTTTTTATTAAATCGGGCGTAGTCGTTTTACTATACCGTTACCTCACTTGCACAGCTGTAGCTCTCTCCGTTCACAAATATTTTCAGGTTAAAGGGACTTTCTTTTGCACCTATATACTAAAAAAGTATAAATGGATATACCATGAAAGTTCAAAGATACAGTACAGGACCTATTATCCGGAATCCTTGGGACCGAAGGCTTTCTGGATTTTGGAATTTTCTGGATTTCGGGTCCTCCCGAATTCCATCAAAAAATCACGGGAAAAACGCAAACTTCGTCAAAGAATCGCGAAAAAACACAAATTTCTTCAAAGGACCACAAAAAAAAAAAATGCAAATTGCATCAAAATATAGCAAAAAAAATCAAAGGATCGAAGAAGACCCCCCGCAATTTTGTCAAAAGATCCCCAAAAAATCCGCGAATTTCGTCATAAGATGGTGAAATTGTTAGGCAAACAGACCCTTTTCTCATTCCTGTACATATCCCTATCATAACAGTTCACTTTTACCTTTTTATTTATAAGTATAATTAATTCATTATCTTTATTTAAATACACTTTATTTAGTTCCACTTACCTTTATTTTATTGTTATTTCCAAGCTTTAACTCCAGGCTTTAAGTTTCTTTCTTTACTCCATATACTTTATTTACGTTTCACTTTACTATCACAGGAGCCGGCCTTGAGCACACGTTATCATCCGTGACGCAATACATCCGAAATCTTCTGATCCAACTGAGGAGTTGTTACGAATGAACACGAGATGGCGTTAGTCATCCGGTCGTTCGTTTTGCATATGACGTTTCATCTTTTCTCCCATTGGCGTTTCAGAGATCGGAGAATGTAACTTCCAGGCTGCATAGCAGTTGTCTTTCTTATGTGGTTGAATGATATAAATATGCTTTCATTCAACGTGATAGATATGCGTTTTCAGTCCATGCTGTTATATGGTGAAGTGTCTCTTTCTGTTTAGTTTTTGGCGAGTTGAAAAGATGATGCTGTTTTTCTTTTAGTCTCAAGTCTCCTTACAGTTTTTAATGCTGAATAAGATTGTTTTTATTGTCAACTTGGAATTTGACTTTTAAGCAAGAGAATGTTTTTGCGAGCTGTCTTTATTTTTCCTCGATGGTACTGTGAGTGGCTTTTTCAGTTTTGGAAAAACATAAGTTTGTTTCTCGGCAATAGTTAAGATGTTAAATTAATTTTACAATTTAGAAAAAGTAATAAGTGTTAGTCACGTCTTTCCCCGAAGATGATGGTTTATTGTTATCATGGCTTTCTTCTTTTGCGTCAGTAGATCTTCGGTTCTTCAAATATGGAGGTGGCCATGAAGATGATTTTCACCCTTCGATGAAAGTAATTAAGCTGTACTATGATCATGAAGAACTCTGGTTCACTTGTAGAGTAATTTGAATGTGTCATGAAGTTATATTCCAAGAGTATAATGTTAGTTTCATTTGTATGAGTAAGACATTAGAATATATATAGAATTGTTTTATCATTCTATTTTTAAAGTATATTTAAATGAATAATAAACGTTAGTATTGTCTTTTAAATCTAGTTTGTTTATTTCTTTAACCACCACAAATGCTTTTCTATTTCAGCTGTTTGGATTTAATTTAAAGTTAAATAGTAATTGAATCTTTATTATAATTGTTTTATTGAGGTTTAGGGATTCTTTCAGTTTTTGCGTTTCCAGCTGCTAATGCGACTCTGCTACCTGTGTTAGACTTTACTTTTGTAATTTCAACAGAAATAAACCACAAATTTTGTCAAAAGATTGTGAAAAGAAACGCAAATTTCGTCAAAAGATTGAAAAAAAAAAACCGAAATTTTGTAAAAGGATCACGAAAAACACAAATTTAGTCAAAGGATCGCAGGAAAAAAACAAAATTTTCGTCAAAATCTCATGAAAAAAAAAATGCAAATTTCGTCAAAAGATGGTGAAAAAATTTTTTTTTAAAGGCTCGCAAAAAAACCCCCCTTAATTTCATCAAAAGATTGCGTAAAAACGCGAATTTCATTAAAGGATCGCGGAAGAAATGCAAAATTAGTGCCGAGGGTTCCCTCCCTCCCCTTTCTGTAAACTTTAAAAAAATTTGCTGTGAATTTCAGACTTTTTTTTTTTTTTTTTTAATTCAGAATCACCTCTGATTTAAGTAACACAATTGTGTAGCCATAATATTTTGTTGAAGTGAGAGGGAAGATGTGAAATATCTGATGATTTTTTTAAAAAACAAATCGTAATATAAATTAATTTTAAACTAAAATTTGACAGAAAAATTACTTTTTTCTAATTTCGGGGGGGAGGGGCGGGCACCGTGTTCCCTGACCACTGATGTAACATATTTTAGTGGTTACACATTGCAACACAATAGGCAAAAAAAATTAGGAATCAGTCAAATTTTCAAAAAATTTCAGGAATTGCAAAATTTTAGTAAAAATTCTCAAATTTAGAAAATTTTCTATTTTTTTTCCGGATTTCGGGTCTTTTTGGATTTTGGAATTCGAATAATGGGTCCTGTACTGTAAATGGAACCTAAATAATAGCAAATATAGCTATTCTGTATATTTGTTATTCCATATAGGTTTTTAATTAACCTTTAAAGACATAGTAGGATTAGACATAGTAGGATAGATGATTCCATCATCAGAAGTTTTATTTGAAGATGATTTCATCTTTCAACAAGATTTAGCATCATCGTATACCTCGGTGTCAACTAAGAATTGGTTCTGCCTGTCGGAGTTTCTTCTTAGTCCGCACAACTTCGAAGAAAATCCTTATTATTTATATGCTGCCACCACCGATATGATTACGTGATATCGGTCACACACTAAGAAGATTGTTTAAATGAAAACCAACGCTTTCAATTAACTAAATTAACAGTTTATTTGCACACTATTTACACTTACAAACTCGGATATAGATGATGCGGTTCAACATTAAAGTGAATACAGTAAATGCTGGCTGTGTACTGTTAAACTACGTTAAACCACTCTCACCCTACACACGTTAAATTAGCTTTCCGGAGATCAATCTCGATCTCCCAACACCTATGTGCTCTAAGCCTACGCTCTATCTCTAAGAGCTCTCCCCCGGGACATCCGTCCACTTTGCACGCTACGCTCCAAACTGACTATCTCAGCATAAGAGACTGCCTTCCAGCAACCCCTTGCTCCTTCTCAACGTAACCCCTCCGGAGTTTTCTACCTGGCTCCCATTTCAAACTCTTTTCTTCGTTTGTGGAATGCTTTTGTCTTCCCATCTTCCACAGACATCTCAAAAGATTGGGCACACCCCTCTCCAGCTATCTTTTTTCCCCTTCATACCATCTATATATTTTCACCGGCTTAGATCCAGTTTTAGATAAGGAAAGACTGTTATTTTGAAATTCCAGTACACAGCCCATACAATATATAATATATTAAGACAAAAAATAATATAGAACCCCAGTTCTAATAGTGGATATTTCTCAGAACCTGACACTGCCAACACAACATTAAGGTACTTCCTTGGCCACCAAACTCACCAGACCTTAATCCCATTGAAAACATATGGTATATAATAAAGAAAAAACTCCAAGAAAATCCTCCTTCAAGTAAAACTGAGTTAGTGGCACATATAAAGTCTATTTGGGCTAATATTGATAGAAATGTTATATGCAACTTTGATTGTATGCTGTTATGAAAGCTAAAGGGGATGCTACAAAATATTAACTACTATTTACTTCATATTCATAAGGTAATATTGTTGCATAAAATATTGTAATATTTTGAACCAATCTAAATTTTATTCTAATATTTTGATGTGTTTCAGAAAGCTGTATACCTAATTTATTGTACTGTATTTTATATTTTGTAAATGTTAAAATCTTATCTAAACATTCCAGATTTAATTTATAAGAAATTTAATTGCATTTACTTAGTATCAAAAATAAATAAATGAAAAAAAAATTATTACTTTTTCTCAATTATTCTAATATTTTGAATATTAGCTGTAGTAGGCTGTTTTTACTTTGAAAATTATATGCAACAAAAAAGTCAGAAGATGGTAGCATGAATGATCATATTGCTCAAATGCTTGAATTAATAGATAAGTTAAAGGCTGTTGGTGAGAATATAAACGATGATCATATGGCCACATTACTTCTTGTTTCTGGTCCTAAATCTTATAATAACCTAATTACTGCTTCAGAAGTTATACTCGGAAATAATAAGAAATAAGTTGACTGACAAATACAATCATTGCATTGAAGTGAATACAGATCAAGGAATTTAACATGTTGTTAAACAAAGCCAAAGCAGAAACGACTAATTCTACAGTTACTGCAAGAGATAAAATGACATGATCAAATCACATATTATTACCTGAACAATAAAATTTTTCAAAATCCAAAACTGGAATAAATCTTATTCTCCATTAGAAAATAAAGATAATAAGAAACAAAATGTTGTTAACAGAACATCCAATTTTATCTCCGTAATTAGAAGTGATAAAAATAAAAATCGAAGCCAGGATAGAACTTCTGTCTGCATGCAAATCATTGTACAAAATCGCAGACAGGATTGTAGGTGGTCTGGCGACATGAAAATAATAAAAGAAAATGCTGGATATGGATCACCAGATAAATAAAAATAATCAAATGAATCATGAAGCTAGTTTTGTCTTGAATAACAAAAATAAAAATATTGAAAATATTGATACTCTTTGAAACAATCTATAAATTGTTATTTAATGCATGATTTTAAAGCCGAATTTTTTGTTGACAATGTTTCTATGCAGTACCTTGCTAGTAACATAAATCTGCTTACAGATTTTAATTTGAATGTGGAACCTATGAAATTATTATAGGAGAAAGGGTTATTTTTGCAAGGAATCAGTAACGTCACATTAGAACCAAATTATCTGACAGAACAAATCATGATATTAATCTATTGAATGTATATTTCTTACCTGAATTAGAATGCAATTTAATATAGGTAAAAAGAATTATCGTGAAGGGATTTACAGTTACAATTAATGAAAGCAAATGCTTTATTGTAATGAATGAAATAATGTACTTACTTAGAAGCAGTTTCAAGTAATAAAAATCATTATAAGACATTTGCTTTGAATTGTAGAAATAATAACTGCATAAATTTATAACCATGAGAATCTCCAAATGGATTGAGTCAGATTAAAGGTCTTCAACCGGTGGCCCATGCCCCCCAACATATCATTATTATATGGGTGGGGGAGGGGGATGTAAGTCACAAAGACCAATAGCAGGGCTGCCACTGGGGACTATCTTTATATTTTATTCATCATACCACTATTTATACAAACCTTTCTTTATGGTGGATTTTTGTTGAAATCGTCATAAAAGAGAATGGCAAATTTTGAAAAAGTGGTTCAAATAAAATTAAAAACACTAGTTGCCCGGTGCAGCATATCTAATAAAAGATAAATTCATAGCAAAACGGTTAAGAAACAGCATGTCACAACAACAGTTTTGCTGTCTGGTCACTATATTAATTTAAAAAACAGTAGCTTGTTAATTTAATTTGGAGAAAGTTATTGACTATCTTACGAATGAGAAAGCAGGAAAATTAAAATTTTGAAGCTTTTAAAAAAAAAAAAAAAAAAATGTGCATTTGTCAATACAGTTCATAAAATATGTAGTCGCTATACTTTGTTAAAGTCTCGGAAGACAGTGGGCGAAAGCCTGACAGTGCCTGTTTACACCCTTGGTGTAATATGGTTGCAACATCAGGTGATATATCACATATTTCAGCGACATAAAATTAATTTAGAATTGGGTTTGCAAAAACCTTATTTCAAGGGGTTTTTTTTCTGTCTTCCTTTGAAGATTAAAAATAATTGGTTATTTACAATTTATTATGAATGTGCATTATTTAAATTAGAATAACATACATCATTTTCTAAGAACTTTTGACCTTAGAAAGTAATCTTGAGAATATTTTGAAAGGAAAAAGTAAATAAACAGATTGTTGTAATTTAACATCACCTATAACTTTTTCTGATTTTGTAAAGCATAGTCATATATATGTTTTGTTGTTGTTGTTCAGAAATGTTTTTAAAAAGTAATGTAAATGTATTTCTAATTGGGTTTAAAGTGATATGTATGTAACAGGTATCTAACATTGTTCCATGTGCAATTTTGAAGTACCACATGAATTCACATTTATATTTTATACAAAGTTATTTTATATTTTAAATTAAGTTGAGAAAACAAACTATTAAAACAAATTTTTTTAAACTATTAGCTTTAATCAGCCAAAAATGAAAATCACTGGAATATCTGAATTATCCACATTACGATACAAAGTTATCTCATCAACATACGTTAACATGCAGAGTAAAATGTTCAATGAAAATTTTGATACTTATAAAATAAGCCGTTTATAATCAAATCCATATAAGAATCCAAACAATTAAAGCATGATCAAATTACTGCATGTACACACTATAAAAAAATATAAAATAAACTTATAAGCTTATTTTTATTATCAATATTTCCCCTTTATTTCTAATTTAATCACAAAATCATGGTGAAACTTCTGTATTATATTAGCATAATTATACAATTTTTTTTCTAATATTGCCTATAGAGAAAAATAGCAATCCATTGAATGGGTGCCAGCAGCACAAAATTCAGGGAGAGGAAAGATTTTGGAATGGATATGACTGTGGTCCGCAGCCTTGACCACTTTATATATTTTTTAAACAGGTCTATAAAGATGAAATAAGCTAACCTAAGAATTTTATTTATTAATCAAGCAATGCAAGACAATTTTTAAAACATATCATAAACAAATAAAATTGTTAGATTTCATCGTTTTACACTATATAGGGTGAACTACCCAGTAATTGACCATTTAGTGAAAGTTCCTTCGCATTTTTTTTTTCTCTGCTAAATTTAAGGAGATATTTCTTGAAACTTTTTTTTTAAAGCAACAATCACTTATAAGGATCAATAATAAATAAACATTTTTTGTCTACATTTTTGCAATTTTATTTTATTTAATTTAATAGTTGTCAAGTGAGATTTTGCCAGTAATTGACCACTTAATGTTAGAAAATGACCATCACTGTGTCAGTAATTGACCACTCTGAAGTTGAACTGATAAACCTTCTTAAAATTAATCATATGAAAAAATGGGGAAGTTTGCCAAGTTTTATGCTACAGAAACTGAATGTCTAGCCTCCTGGACAGCCAGAAAAAAATTGGGGAAATTTCAGATTTCTAAAAAAAAAAAAAAAACTGACAAATTTAAAATTTCTGAGAATTTTTTTAGAAAAAGAATTTCAATCATAAAGCCAAGGATTTTTAAACTGCAGTAGTAGCAAAATATGTAGCTGTGCTCTTTATAAAGACTGTTCGAATCTCTTAAAAATATATATATATATATATTTTTTTTTTTTTTTTGCTTATCCTCTTTTACTCTTTCCTTGGCAGTTATTAAGGTTTTCGGTATGTAACATCACACAATCTCGACATCTGAAAAATTATTGCCACCTGGCTAACCGTAGAGTACCAATTGTTTTTATTGGCATGGAAAACTTAGAAAAGTAAAGGAAATTCATCACTGAACTTGGCTAGTCTGTCACTCTGTATGGAAAATATAGGTGTACATTTTATATATATGAACACATCATGATCTGCTTTTAAAAAACTAGTCAAGAGATTTTTTTGTAAAAAAAATTAAAATTGTTTCTGAACAGAAAACATATTAGTGAATTTCCACAATGTTTTGTAAGATTGAAATTAGTGGTAAAACATATTTATATGTAAATATAGACAAGAAAAGGATTGTTACTATTTCGAAATTTATTCATAAAAAAATCCATTAATTATTAAAGTTAACACAAAAATGAAACTTAATCCTCATCTGTTTCACCAAAACAACTGACACACATGAAGTCAACTTCTTTGTCACTCTGTCATCCAATGCAAATTGTTGCCTGTGTCTCGTGGACACACATTTTAGTATGATAGGGCTCATACCAGATTTCTTTAATTCCTATCATATCTTCTTCCATCCAGATTTCTTCACATGCATTTCGCACCCAATCATTTATCAGACTTTGCTTATATGTAGAAGTCTTTATTGCTGCTTTTCCACCTTTTTGTTTTGTTTTCTTTAATTTTTTAACTTGCCTTACTTCCTGTCTTCTTTCTCCTGTTTCTCTTCTTTACTTTCCCTATAATTTAGTCATGCTTTAAAGCAGCCATGCTCAACCTGCAGGTCACATATGGCCCAGTAATCTTTTACTTGTGGCCCGAGATACATAATCATTAATCTCTATTTATAAAATTGATATATGCATAAAATATATTTAAGATTTTCCCTATTGTTTTATATTTTTGTGGGATGACAAAATCTGTCATGTTATTTATAATTAATTTTAAATTATATTTAAATATTCTAAATGCCCTTTTCGTTTAGTGAAAAGTTTTTGTCCTATTTGTGCTACAGTTATGCATACATTTCTGAAGCACTTGACAATCAACACTCTACTTTTGTCCCTCAAAACTTACTGTAGTGTTAATGTAAATTCTGTATTGTTATTATGTTTTATTATTATACAACTGCACTTAATTAAGGTTGAACTTTGTCATGGATAAAATTAGCATAAAAAACATTTTATATAGCAATTTTAACAGCATACTTCCACAACAATTGTAATAGAAATCTGCCACAAACTATGTTTGGAGCTGATGGTGGTAAAACTTTTTTTTATAAGATTTGTGTGACAAACCCTAATGATATTTAGAGCCTCATTATACTAATTTTGTTATCTTTACATTTTAATTACACTTTTCTTGCATTATTATTATATAAATGTGTTACGACCCTCTTAACATAACAAATGTGTGCTTGCTTGATCAGTAATTGACCAAGCACATTTAGTTATTAACCACCCTGGTCAACTACTGAAAGAACTCATTTTTTAAATAAAAAATTGGTGAATATTGCTTTCATAATAGAAATCTATGTATTATTTTAAGTATCAAAAGGAATGGATGCAAACAAGCAAAAAGTCAGTAGTTGACCATTTTGGTCAATTACTGAATGCTTTCAACATTCACACATCTAGTAGTTGACCACCCCCCTTAACATCATTTAATTTATGAATTTAATATTAAATGCATAATGATTAACTTAAAACAAACAAAAATGAACTACACACCTCATTTGATGAACCAATGGAACTAAATTAAACTTGAAGCTGCAAGATTAATAAAACAACTCACAAAACAACACTACTATTACAGAATGTATTCACTTTTGATATTGTTAGAAGGTACATTTTCTTTAATTTTTTACATTCAATCAGAATATAGATAGCAAAAGTAATTTTTTCCTATGCAATTCATTGCATGTTAGATATTTTTATTCAGCATTCAAAAATACTTTATCAACACATTGATTCTTGTTTTTAACACATAAATGTGTTTTTGGTCAATTACTGGCATGTGGTCAATTACTGGAAGTTCACCCTATATCAATAAAAAAATTATATTAAATGTATCTAAAAATCCATGCGCAGTCTTGTGTAATACACATTTGAAAATCTTTTTTTAAAAAGTGGACAAAAGTATCAATAGTTAAAAAAGTAGTAGTGATTTAAAAAAATTCTTTTTTTAAACTTTTAACAAAATATGCAGTTAAAAACTTTTTTTTTTTTTTTCAAAATATACTTTTAGTTGAACATTGAAATGCAGTAAGTTCACCATTTGAACCAAATTTAATAATTAAAAAAAAAAAAAAAAAAAAAAAAAAAAATGTTGAAAAGGTAAACTGTCTCCTTAATGAGTTCTAAGCACCCCTTGGTGGCACACTCATTTCTAAGTAGTTTCTAAGTACCCTGCAATCGGGAATAACTTTCTTATTTTTTACACCCACAGCGCTATAAATAAACAGCTTTCCATTTATTTTATTTTGGATTTTTCCGTTTTAAATATTTTATTGTCATGCTTTGTATGTATTTCGGGTAAAATTTCCCGAAAGGTTCAAATTCACAAAAATTGTTTCTCTATTTTAAAAAGTTTAAAAAATAAAAAATATATTGCAGATTACAAACAACCATCGTCAAGTAATTATCTCTAACTCAGCAGAAGTTAGGGGAGCATTACCTTTAAAAAGTTTGTAGATTCTGTATAAGACATTTTTATTATCGCCAAAATTTTGCCCCTTGATGCCCCTCGCCAAAATGAAAACCCTTGAATTCTTCGTCATCGGAATGACTATCGAATAACCAATCTTGATCAGAAACCACATTAGATCTTGTGAGAACAGCATCGGAGCTATTTTGTGCAAAATCAGTGATTTCAGCTTTAAGAAAGGCTCTTTCCACCATATCTTTCAAAATTTTATTCCAAGAGTTCAAAATCCACTCGCTAACTTCGGAATAAGTTGCTTTACACATCCAGCCTCTTTTCATGAACATATTGCCGACATCCACAATTCCAGTAATGACAAATGTGAGCTATAAATGCTCGATTTATGCACAAATCCACAGGTAGCAATTATTTAGTCAACCCACCTGGTACTATTTCCAGTCTTGTTTTTCTGATCTAATTTTTCTGGAAAATGAGATTTGGCCTTTTTCTCCAACATTTCTCAGCCCACTCCTGCATAATGTCCTGGTTCATCCAGCCTTTTACATTTGTGTACATATTAACCCCGTAGGGAAATTTTCTTTAGAAATCTTTTCCTCTTGACTATAACTGTCAGAGGCAATTTATGTCCTGAGGATAAACACGAAAGCAGTTTTTCTTGTTCCCAGTTGTTACTATAACGACAGACTTTACACCGACAAAATCTGCTGAATGAGATGTGAGCATATTGAACAATATGGGGATAAGGACCTCATCGATATTTCCTACCTCCGATGGCTTCAGTGCATATTTTTTTACCTCTTCTTTTACAATCTTCTTTTACTCAAACTTTTAAAATGATTATTTTTTTTCTCTTCCCAGTCATCTGGCAATTTCTGGCTGACAGTTGTCTGGACTCTCATGGTCAGCTTATTTCTTTTAAAAAATAGGTTGTACGACGATAGTTCACCTCTAAAGTTATCCAGACCTTTTTCTGTAGCCGTCTGCTTCACTTTTATTCTGATTAAAATAATTGATAAGGAGAAGCCGTTTTTTCTATGATGCTCAATCCAGTCATAAAGTTCTTTTTTTCGAATCTGGCTTATATTCAGCTTATATCAGCCTTTTAAATATCAATTTTTTTAGAAACTGTTCTTAGCAAGCATACATCTCATAAGTAACCACCATGCCAAATCATGAGTTTTTATGTCCAACAATAACACAGAAATCTCAATTTTAGAATGTTTTTGTTCTCTCCCCACCCCTTTCTTTAAATTAAAACTTTTTTTAAATGTTCTGGGCAAGCTTTTATGCCTTAAAAGTAATAGCTATGTGAAATTTAAAGTTTCTATTGCTAACAGTTCTATATAAATCGTAATTTAGAATGTTTTTGAAAGTTCAAAATTGTTCAATTGTTCAGCTCATTTCATCCTTTAAAATTTTGATTTTTTAGTAACTGTTCTTAGAGAGCATATAAGTAACTGCCATGCCAAAATTTAAGTTTCTAGCCCCAACAATATAATAATGAAATCTGCAATTTCAGAAGGTTTTTTTGGTCCTGCACCCACCTCCTTGAGAGTAGTGGTACAAATATAAAATATAGCCTATGTTGGAACAGAGACCAGACTATCATTTTGCCCCATTATTTTTTAATTGGGTTTGGTAGTTCCAGAGATTACCTCCTACAAATGCACAAACATTTCTTCTTTATAATATTATGATTTTGATTCACTTAATTTATGCAATAAATATCATGTAAAATCTTGTTAATCACATGACAACTGAAGTATTCTATGGTGTAAGGTTGAATATCTATACTAATAAAAGAAAGTTTTGTTCTGTTTGTGATGACTAGCAAAATCTATGGGATGTACAAGGCTTAATATTTTTGTGAGGCTAGCCCAAAGTGTCTCCTGATGCACCTGAGACTCAGAATTTCAAAATTCTAATAATTAGTTGAGTTATTACTTAACAATTGCAACACACTCTCATTAAAAACTCATCTCGGTCTTTGCGAGAGGGAAAAATTAGCTGGTGCATGCATAAAAGCCTTATTTATGCATCGGCAGAAAATGAAGGTAAAAAAGAAGCAATTTCAGGGGAATTTTGTCATTATTTAAAAACTTACATTGGCCAAACTGCTTAGTAAAGTTAAAAACAGAAGTCATATTCTGAAAGATCGTACTCTTGCATCTCAAAGGCTGCAATCAATTAAAAAAAAACATTGCAGTTAGCCCTTTGAAAAGAAAATTTTAAAAAGTGTCAATTTTCTGAAAAAATTTTCTCCCTTATTGCAAAGCTCCTCCAGAATGCAATTTTAGAGGTACAGACAAGCCAAAAATATGTTCTTAAAGCTGAAACCTTCTAATTTATGATGTAATTGGTTTTAAAAATATATGAATTTTAACCCTTTCAAATACACTGGCAAATTCAGGTCACTTCGCACCTCATGGAGACTATATTATTTCTACATTAAAAGTAACTAAACATCCGTATTTTAAAACAATCTTTTTAGAGCATCTCAAAAGATCAGATTTAGATTACCTACAAAAATTTTGAAATGTTCGAAAGGGTAGAAATATTTTTTTAAAAAATGTGTGAAAATTTCAACGAAATCTGTAAAAAAATTGAGTGTTTCGTCACGGTTTTGTCCATCCAGGGCACAATTTCGGAGATACCGACAAACCAAAAATATGTTCTTAAAGAAGCTGGAACCTCCTTCTAATCAGTAGTACAATTAGTTTAAAAAATATATGAATTTTAACCCTTTTAAATATACCAGCAACTGCAGGTAACTTTAACTTTGCACCTAATGCAGACGATATTTTTCCTCCGCTAAAAGTAACTATGTCGTACATGCACTCCCATATATCTCATCATCTATAAACATGTTCATCATTTCTACCTTCATAGTATAACTTTTCCTTTATTTAAATACTTCATATACTTTTATTCATAAACCTTTATTTAAATACTTTTATATAAAGCCTTTACTTACCTTTCAGCAATATCTATATATCCTCTAAATATTACCTACAGTTCAGCTTTATATGTTTCTTTTCTTTTCGTCTATGGACACCAGCGGTAATGTTGACATACGTATATCTGGTTTCTAATTGCATTGGCTTCATTTTCCCAACTACCACAAGATGGCCAGACTTAGATAAAATGTAAAACTGTCTGCGAACTCAAATAATTTCTTAAAATTTTTCTGCAAAAAAATGCCGCGCCTCTCCCGAGTGAGTCCTATATTGCCGCTAACAGCAAAAATGAAAAGTTATATGTGAGTGGAGTGCCACTAAGCAACACCACTAAAAGAAAAATATTAATTTACAAGCATTATTAAAACTCAGACAAGAAATGTAGTATTGAATGTAGTACGCTTAATACAGGCAACTAATGAATGAAAGAAAAACTAATGAAAAATTAAAAAAAGTATATTTATTAAAATGTGAAATATTTTAATCATTAACTTATATAAAGATATCAATTTATGATTGCTCAACAAAACTGTTATTTTATTAATCTATAAAATAACTGAAATATGAATAAATGAATGTTAAAATAAAAAAAGTTATTAGTCCATGAATGGAACAGATAAACTCTTACTCATCAGTTTATCTACTGCTTTTGAGACAAACCGTTCCTTAATACTGACTCTTTCTTAAAAATTTAAAAACCTTTTTTTTTTTTCTCTAGTTGAAAAATAGTCTGCAGACCTTCTCAAGAGTGCATCGCAGCGATTCTATGTCTGGGGTCTTGATATATATATATATATTTTTTTTTTATAAAGAAATTTGCAAAAAAACATCAAAGCTGTCTGCAAACTTTGAAAATTTTCTGAGAATGGCGTTTGCGTGTTCATCTATATTATCTGACTCTGAAGATGGCACCGTCTGCTTGAGCAATCACGTCAAACTTCTTTGTTCGATGGCATGCCCCCTCATTCACGAATCAGCTCTTTGCATTTGGAGGTGTGTCTGGCATTGCGTAATAGAAGTTTCTCCGACATGTCAGATTAGAATAAATACTTCAAGCTTCTCTTGTCAGTTCCTACCTTCCTTGTTTCATTTGCTTGTCATCAGTGGTCGGCAAGCTATTGTATCATAATGTTTTGGGAAGCATTTCTTTTATGACCTCTGTTTATTATCAAATATGTTTTTAAGTAGCTTGCTTTGTTAACTCACATTATGGTTTTAGTACAACTTTATTGACGTCATAGTCTTTTAGCTGTTCATATTAGAGGTCTGCACGGGCTGAAATTTCCAGGCCTGGCCTGACTCATAGAAAAAAATTTCGGCCCGGCCCATAGAAAAAAAATATTGACCCAGCCCGGTCAGAAAAGTTAAAAGTTCAGCCCGAGCCCGGCACATAGAAAAAAAAATTATTGGCCAGGCCAGCCCGGTATAACAGCTAAAAATTCGGCCCGAGTGAATTGCTACAAAACATTGATTTTTACGTCAATTTGGTTAAAAGTTTGACTCTTATAGGGTTTAATCTAGAGCTAGCCAAATAGTCAAAAAGCTAACTGGAAGTGCTTTTTGCCCCCAAAGCATTTAGTGAATTAGCCAAATAGCGACAGCCAAAGAAATATGCTATATCATTCCCATTTTGTTGTTCTGGTTGAATCCATATCAGTTCAGGCAATGGGGTTACCTTCATAGTCTCAGAAGTTTTTGAATTGAACATATGTTAAAATTTAAGGAAAAGTATGATACCTGTATATTTTTGTTTCGTCCAAAAAAATTCCTGGCCCGAGATACAGGCCGCCAAAGATGACATCCCCGGCACCATTTCCCATTCGCGATTTTCGATAAAAATTTTAAAGTGCTCTATCTCTAGAATGGTGCAAGTTATTTTGTTGTGTTTTCTTTTTATTTTAAAGATAATATTCTTCTGTTTAACCCTCCAAGCGTCTTGCAAAAGGGTAAAATGGTAATGTTGTTTTCTTTGCATTTTCTATTAAATCCTAAGAAAACATGATTCTTTTAACATTATAAAAAAAACTTAATTACAAATATGAATATAATCCTTGAGATTATTAATCATTCTTCAATGTATTTAAAATTTATTAAATCTATAGAATTATATTATTTTAAATATTGCTTGTATTGCTGTGAAACCTGGAGCTTAGTGAATGGAATATTATGCCCCAAACACTTAGAGGGTTAAAATGATATACCCAATTTTGAAATATGTATTCAACTTTTCTTGTGACAGCCTTTTGAAAAAAAAAAATTTATCAAAAAAATTTTTTTTTTCAAAAATGCCAATCCCAAAAATTTTGATTTTTTTGCTGTTGAGCAATATCATTGGGAATTACCTTCACTGTAAAGGAGAACTTCCACTTTTGACTTTTACAAGTTTTAGAAACATTTCAAAAATTCAGAGAATTTTACAGGAACCATATATATACAGTTCCAGTAAAAGTCACTGAATAGTTGCTTATTTCTATCATATTTGTAAGGGTAAGTCTACTACATATCCTAAACAAGTTGGAAATTGCAATAACAAATGTGGCAAATGAGGTGCGTGCATACTATAACTAGTTTTATAAATATATAAATATTCAGATCTTGGTGTAATAAGTGTTACACTCTTGGGCAAAAAGACATGAATACAAAATTTATTATGATTCTATATATTAAATTCAGTAATACGGAAGTAATATGAACCCATCTTAAAAAGGACTTAATCGCCATGGCAACCTAGAATCACTACCTATCATGGTACATCATTGAATCAAATATGTATGATAAGATTTTTAAATAGAATGAAGAAAACTTTTATTAATGTCTTTTATGTTTTAATTTGATTTTCATAGCATTTGAAGTGATACATATTTTATTTTCACTACTGAACACTGCATAGTAAAACAATCTCAATAACATATATCAATTACACAGCAATACAACCATATTAATGGAAGTTAGAGTTCAGACAGACGGCAGACAAACCAAATCCATAAAGACTTTCAACTGTGTTGGAAAGTGTTAAAAACACATAAATAGGTTGGAATTTGACTTTTAGAAATTTATATCAATAGACAGAAGCCTACTTGAATACCTTCATACAACCCTGTATTTTATATACTCTCTTTATGTACATGCCACTATTTAGCTAATATTTAATTAAGACTAAAACATGCTTAAAACTAGTGAAATCACACTTCCAGAGTTTATCATCCATAGTTGGCCATATATCTAATTCTTTGCATGAACCTGTATATCATTTTATTTATATTCTACAAACATATCTTAGTATACTAAATGGAATTCAGCATAAAAATGCATAACTCATTTTAAAATCACCTTTAAATCACTTTTGTTCATACTCAGTATCTCTTACGATTTCTTTTGTGCACCCATGTATATGATCTACATCTACAGCATTTATACACACAACGTAATATGGAAAAATTTAGTTAAACTTAAAAACTCATATCACAACTAAAAATGCACTTCCAGCAGTCATTGCTAATATACAGTATTTTGTATACAGTAAAGTATTTGAAATCTTTTGTGTGTCCTTGTAAATACTATGCACTTTCTATTACACAGGAAGTAACTTGTTGTAAACCTCAGCAACATATATCAATTTCATAGTATGTGAAAGAGTTTAGCGTAATTAAAATATGCCACAAACAATACAGTACAGTCTCAAAAATCCGCACTTCTAAAATAAGCAATCTTCTGAAATCCACATGCATTTCAAAATGTAAACAATGAAATTTGCAATTAAGAAGTATTCTTTATAATCATTATTCCAAATAACAGTGAACGAAAATAAAATAATTTTTAATGTAAATTCATGGGAAAATGGTAATGACACAGGATATTACGCAAATAAAACACTTTTATTTTACAGAGACTTACATACTAGAATAGAAATCGATGAGAGATATAAACAATGACAGAAAAGTTTTAGTAGTGGCACCATCTTTCTATAGACCACTAAAGAAAATAGCAAATTAATTTATTTTATATTCCATGCAAGGTTATAATTAACGCATGACATAAAATATGGCCTGGCTCTTTATTTATCCAAAATGAGGATGAAGATAAAGATTTTTCACAACCTTACCACAAACTAAAGCCAAAAGAAAATACCAAACGCTAATTTCTGAAGAAGGTTCGATTTTAGGTGAAGATTTTTAAGTTCTTTGGGCAGCAGAGTTGTATAGACCAACAGGAAATAATGGCTATTTACAGAATTCAAAAGAAACTTCAACAAGAGGAAATGGAAGTCCTCAATCAAAGGACTATATAAGAAATGTTTAAAAATTGTAACAAAAAAAATTTTGGATATTAAAATGATAATGTACAGGCAAATAAGTAATTCAAGTTTTGATTTGCTTAAATTGAATTATTACATGCTCTTCTTGGAAATAATAAAGGTATGTTGAAAAAACAAATCATATAATCCAGAATCTAGAACACTCTAAAATCCGCAAAATTCTAAAATCAGCACAGCCTCTGGTCCCAAGCTGTGCAGATTTTTGAGACTCTACTGTATTCCTCTTATACCATTATGTAATGGAATTCTTTTGTGAGGATCTGTAAATGAATAATTAATATTCTTTGCACCACATATTTTACAGAATGTATATTTTAATACACTTCATTTTAGTACATAGTTAAGATATTTTGTTTCCATGTTTTGTTTTATTTGTTTTATGCAATTTAACAATAGCAAATTTAGCATAAACAATTTGTTTTATGCAATAGACGGAAGCCTACTTGAATACCTTCATACAACCCTGTATTTTATATACTCTCTTTATATACATGCCACTATTTAGCTAATATTTAATTAAGACTAAAACACGCTTAAAACTAGTGAAATCACACTTCCAGAGTTTATCATCCATAGTCAAAATCAAAAGTGGAAGTTCCCCTTTACAGGGAAGGTAGTACTCAATGGTATTAATCAACAGCAAAAAAATCAAAATTTTTGGGATTGGCATTTTTGAAATTTTTTTTTTTTTTTTTTTTTTTTTAAATGCTGCCACAAGAAAAGTTGAATACATAATTCAAAATTGGGTATATCATTTTAAACAGAAGAATATTATCTTTAAAATAAAAAAAACACAACAAAATACCTTGCACCATTCTAGAGATAGAGCACTTTAAAATTTTTATCGAAAATCGTAAATGGGAAATTGTGCCCGGGATGCCATCTTTGGTGGCCTGTATCTCGGGTGAGGAATTTTTTGGGACAAAACGAAAATATACAGTTATTTTTTCCTGATTTTTAACATATGTTCAATTCAAAAACTTCTGAGACTATGAAGGTAAGATTTTTTCTTTGGCTGCCTGAATTGACATAGACTATACCTTCTGCATTTCATAAACCTGCTGCCGTTGCGCAAAAACAAAATATCATATTGCATCCGCGCTGCAGCAACATTTCAAGATTTGTCTTGTGCTCTCTATGTAAGCATCTTCATACAGTGTGACGTCATTTGCATCAGACACGACTCTAGCATATGGCGAAAACGAAAATCGCAGATTGTATAAGCATGGGATATGATGTGCACTAGCTTTGAATCATCAATGTGCCAGATGCATCTCATATAAACTTTTCAGACTTGAATTTATGCGGGTTCTGGCTACAATGAGTAAAGAAATGAAACTAGCTTATTGTATTTCTTTTTCATAAAAATGGCATTACTAGCATGTTTCCCAATGTGACTTCTTTGTATGAATTTGTACAGTAGCGCTCAAAAGTATTTTGACAACCTTATATTCTCTCTTATTTTATTTAATATAAAAATGTAAAAGAAAATATATTCCCTATAACTGAGAACACTATGACTGCACTTATTCAAATGTATCACGTTTCAACTTGTTTGTTTACATTCGGTGCAACCGAAGAAATATGACTCCTACTTAGCTCAAAAGTAGGGATGCAACGGATATCCGGCATATCCGGCTGATTTTTCAATATCCGAAATACCGTCGGATATCCGGATCACAATCACCGGATATCCGACTTCTCTGCCGGATATCCGGCAAAGTGCAGCGAAGTGAATATATAAGGATAACAGAAATAGTTTGACCCCAAACAATGCCGAACAATTTTGTTTATAATGCAAAATATGAAAGTAAGTTCACTATACATGAGTAAAAGGTAATTCTCAAAAGTTTAAAGAATTGCCAGCTTTCCTAACATTGATATTTGAACTCTTTATAATAAATTTAAGAATTTATGTTTACTTCTTTCAGAAAATTGTACCTTTACTTTCAGAATGCAAAATAAAATTTGAAGTTGTTTATTAAAGTATGACTTTATTAATTTTCTTTCTTTTTTTAAGTTTAACAGTTAAACAGGCCATTTTTTAGAAGAAAGTATTTTAATAGAAATTTTTTCGATTTCCGGTTTTCGATGGATTTAGATGTTTTAGAGATCAGCCTCCTTCAATATGTAAACATTCCACTGGAAGGAGGGGGGGGGGGGGGGCACGTAATCGCGATTTTTGTGCCATTTTCATTATTGTACCACCGAAAAGTGTATGAAGTTATCCATATAATTGAACAAAATTTTTTGTTAAAGGTATATATAAATATTATACAGACATACAAACAATAAATATAATAAACCCAACTGGAGTGAAAAATTAGCCAGAGTCAGGAATCGAACCCGGGACCACAGTATACAAGACTGCTGCTCTAACCCCTGAGCTACTCCGGCCGATGTTTCACTCCAGTTGGGTTTATTGTATTTATTGTTTGTATGTCTGTATAATATTTATATATACCTTTAACTGTTGAATGCAGGCGTTATTTATATGTGTATGTGTGTTTTAATATATATTGTAGTATGAGTGGTTTATTAAAATTTTTTGTATTTGTTTTTGGCTATGTCCAGCAGGTTCTCCTTTAAATTGGAAATATTCTGCCAAAATGGGGCGCCATAATAGCGGTTTTTGTGGCACTTTCATTCTTGTACCATCGAAAAGTGTATGAAGTTATGCACAGAATTGAACCAATTTTTGGGGATATGTTTTTGGCTATGGCCAGCAGGTCCTCCTTCAATTTGAAAATATTCTGCTGGAAGGGGACGCTATAATACGGATTTGTGTGTTATTTTCATTATTTTACCATTGAAAAGTGTATGAAGCTAAGCATAGAATTGAACCAATTTTGTGTGTATATTTTTGGCTATGGCCAGCAGTTTCTCATTGCATTTGGAAATATTCCACCAGAAAGTGGCACTGTAACAGAGATTTTTGTATAATTTTCTCAATTTTTCGCAGTTTTTTTTTTTTTGTGGTGTATATTGGCGGCTCATGAAGCGAAGGGAACTTCGCATCCTGCTAAGCTGGCTATTCACAAACAGCTGATGTACAACAGAATAACGAAAAAATTATTGATTTTAACATGTTCATGCCGGCACAGAGGGTCACACTCGACTGTCTCAGATTTGTCAAGTCTCCGGCTTTTTGCACACCACTGTTATTTTAGAGAAAATGTTGTTCCTTTAAATCGCCCAATTGTTCTAATTAAATAAAACAACATTTTCTGTATTAAAATACTGGTATCCAAAAGGCCGGAGATTTGCCAGCTCAGAGTCAGTCGAGTGTGACCCACCGCGCCGGCGTGAACGTGTTAATAAATATCATGATCGAGATTAACTTATTCTGATTAATTGACTGGAGCAGAAATTTTAGATCAAAATCAAAGGTGGTATAATATTGAACTAATAATATTAAAGTATGATAACATTTGGAACTACTTTTTGAAATATTAAGATGTATGAGATAGAAGAAAGTTTTGGGATTGGCAAATCCAACTAGTTATTTTTGTAACTTCCTTATAAATATTTAAAATTAAAAGTAATTTTCTTTTTACTTATAAATATCAAAATAATTTAACTTAAAATAAAACTAAACGTGACTTTGAGCAAAAACAATATTAAATAATTAAAACAGAAAAAGGGCATCAATTAAACCTATGTTTGGAGAAAATAACTCTTTAATCATGGGTATATTAGTAGATATTTTATGTTTAAATTATAAAATGAAAGTATGTAGTATTTCTTTGTGAAAATACTCTACAATTATATGCATATTAATTGGTTAAAATTTACTATACAAATTATCAGCATTTCATTGTACAAATTAGTGAATTATTAGCAATTATCAGCAATTATCAATATAGTCAATTCCATATACAAATCCAGTAGCAATTATCAGTATTTCATTGTACAAATAAACATAATATTTTAATGTTTAAGTTACATTTTTTATGCAATATTATTAATATACATTACAGGGCTTGAATTTCGAGACGGGATGGCAGTATTCGTGCCCTAAAGATTATTATTGTGTCCTATTTATCATGCCCTCTTGTGGGCGGGCGACTCCTGTTTCCAAAAAATCATTTTCCGAAAATGTTTCTTTGTAAAACAACGATCAAGTCTCAGGACCGACCGACAAATTTCGTGATATTTTCTACTATCAATTAGCAGATTTCACAGGTTCTTCTTATGACAGATTGACAAAATTCATAGTTGTTTTTCCGCATCTGACTGAAAAATTTTGTGCTTTTTCTCCACGACCGACTGACGAATTCCACGATTTTTTCTAGAGACCGATCGGAGAATTTCATAATTTTTTTTCTCAAGATCAATTGACAAATATAGCAATTTTATTCTGTGACCGATTGGCAAATTTCCCTGTTTGTTCTTGCGACATACTGATGAAAATAACGATTGTTTTTTTGCATCCGACTGAAAAATTTTGCGTTTTTTCTCTGCGACCGGCTGAGGAATTTCACGATATTTACTCGTGACGGACTGGCAAATTTCACGATATTTTTCCATGATCGATTGACGAATTTTGTGATATTTTCCCGCTGCCGATTTCCCATGAACTTCAGTTTTCTTCTTGCGACCGGTCGACAAATTTTGTTATTTATTTTCACCATAATTGACGAAATCGGCGATATTTTTTTTATGACCGATTTATGTATTTTGCGATGTTTTTTCCCTGTGCCCAAAATAGGAAATAACTAAAAGGGCAGTAATGGCCACCGGAGACTGAGCCCTGCCAAATTGGCCAATAGTCAGCACTAAACAAAATGAGATTACACTTGTGGCACAGATGAAGAAAGAAAAATTGGTGAACTTAAAAAAACATGTTTAGAAATAACAAACTAGTTGATTTTTGCAATTCACAGAAATTAGGACATGACTTTTAAAATCAACCTTTTATCGTGTAATAGAAGAAATCAATTGACTATTTCCTTTTCAAACTTTGGATATGGATTTAAAATTCCAATGCATTGCAATTCCATGCAAAAAAATCTGCAACCGAAATCGAAAAAGTAAAAAACAGCCGTATGAAAGATCGAGCTTAGCTATCTTATGCAAAAAGAATCTTTTAAAACTTTTCAAATTTAAACAAATAGAAAAAACCCTGCCCATTGGTTTAACATTACCAAATGGCCATTTTCAAGTTAGTGAAGGGTCCCCTTAAATGTTTAACTGTGTGATGTGAATGAAAAAAAAATTTTATTTGGTAACAATATTATGATAGTGTTAGAAAGTCTTTTATAATTTATAACTAATGTATGGTTTTTTGTTCTTGCTAAAATTTCCCATGGGTTAATATAGAATTTCATGATTTGAGAAGGGAAAACCAGTTTCACTGGAATGTCCCCTTAACAAAAGAAATTACTTTGAGGAAATAAATGTTTCTTAAAATCTTACAAAAATAAAGTATTTCTTAACAAAAGTAAATAAATAAATAGGAAGGATTCACAAGGAGTTTATTTAATATTATTAATTCATACTCAATAGATTGAAAAAAATTCAATATAAGCATAACATTTATTCATTAATCATTCAAGTACAGTAAAACTCCGGTTATCTGAAAAGCATGGGACCAAAACATTTTTATTGGCTGGGGTTCCATAAGAATATTCAGATAAATGGGAAGCTTTCTTATTTACCCTACCAGATGCCACTACTCAGCCTTCTCCCCTCCTCCCCCCCCCCCCCCAATCTATAATTGCAATGAAACAGATTTGAATAATGAAATATTGCCAAGCTACACATTAGCTTCTGGAGCAGAGAACGACTCCTTGAGAAAATTAAGACATTACAGGAAAAGGTTGATACAGTTTTTGATTGAAGGACTGACTGATGGAGCAGAAGTTGTTGAAAATTTAAAACTTGTGGATATGAAGAAAGTTGACTACTGGTTAGATTCTTGATGGGAGTGAATGAAAGTGAATTAAAATTAAAACATTAGTAACATTTTTACATAAGTTATGGCCTAAGGTTGAGTTGCTAGTCTTTGAAACACAGTTGCAGTCGGCAGAAACTGATGTCATTGGAATTGTGGACAGAAATGATGACAATATATACTACACTGAAGTGTTTTTGGACATGTTGAATGCATTTACAATTCCATAGTTCAATTTTAACGAAAATACCAGGGATTACAGTTTTGACTATAATTCCATTAAGGATATAATAAAACAAGTTTGTTCAGAAGTGACATACAATCACCGTAGGATATTGACAATAGAATCACCGATATGCATTATTCATGCAAGTAAGTTAAAAAATAATGCACATCAAATTTTGCAAAGTTTTCTAAAAATTTTTAACAGAGCATAACCATGCGTTTCCGATAATTTCTATAGTTATAAAAGTTGGTCTGTGCTGTTTGTCAAAAGTGTAACTTGTGAAAGAGGCTAAAACATGCAAACAAAATGGAATAAATTCTAAATTAAGAAATTCATTTAGCAACCCAATTGTTAATTATTGCCCATAACGTTAGTTGAAAGTTGAAAAATAGACATGGTATATATAAAACTTGATTCTGTTCCTTTGTTTTAATAAAAATAAACATTTTTGATAATAAATTATCTTGAGTTGTTAATTTAAATTATTTCAAAGGTATTTTGTCATGTCTGTATAAATGTAATTCTTTAAGTGGCACATAAAAAATAACGGGGTTTAAAGATTTTTTTTTCTCCTTTCTAACAATTCAACTCCCCTGTATTTTTAAATGTTGGCTGGGAAGCTCCCCTTCTGGGGAAAACTTGAATTTCAAGCCCTGATGTTCAAAGAGATATAGTTTTTGTAAATTATATTTCAATACATTTAAAATGTTTTAATGATGTATGAAACATGTTTGTAATTTATTGTTCTGAGATGGCGTTATATAAAGAAATAATTCACCATATAACTAAAAACATATCTAGTGCCGGATATCCGATCGGATATCCGGCCGGATATCCGAATCCGGCAGGAAAAGAAGCTTCGGATATCCGGTATCCGATATCCGGCAAAATCAATATCCGGTGCATCCCTACTCAAAAGTATTTTGACAATTAGTTTACATTTAATTGTTGAAGGTGTCAGTGACGCTATAGCTTCGATTAGTGTTTATATTGAATTATTGTGATTAATTTTAAAGATCAGGAATGCCGAAATGTAAAAAATATTGAAATGATTCTAGAAAAGCCGCTGTAAATGCACTTAAGAAAGGTAGACTGCAAGAAAAATTAGCTCGTGGTTTTAACGTGTCTCGGCAACTTGTTATTACATGGAATAAAGTTTTTAATAAACAGAAATACATCAAAAATAAGCCTCAAAGTGGTCCTCCGAAAAAAACAACTTGCAATGTTGACTGTATTATAAAAATGATATATACAAGTGATTGTCGTAAATCCGCTATAATAATAAAAAGTCCTTCCGGCCAGTGCCGGGAGGAAGAGATAGCTTTCATATTCCTTATTTTAAAAAAGCCAACTTATATCATTTAAACACACGAAGCTCAATTTAGTGGAAACCGAATATAGGAGATTCAATACTAATTTTTATCAATATAATGAATGAGAATTTCACGAAATTAGTCAGCTTTAGCCAAGCTGCTTTTCTTTAAAGTAACTTATATTTGGCTGCCAAATTCGGCGATTTCTTAAAGTGCCTGCCATTTTAAGACAACATGGTGGATGAGGCTAACCAGTGAACTTGGTCGAGACCTTAGTAATTGCTGTGCACATGCTCACTCACATCGGAATCGGTTGATATATACGAGTGCTGTTGCATGCAAAAAATCAGATTTTTCAAAATGTCACCCACAATAGAAATTGAAACTGCTATATCTGAGCCATTTTTTAAGGTAAAGACAAACAAAAAATGCTCCTGAATCCTTATATCAAGGTCAAATACTTAAGAAAGAAACCTTTTTCAATTTCTAATTTTTTTGCACCTCACTTTAAATATATATATATTTTTTAATTCAATGGCCGCCATTTTGAAACAAGATGGCTGATGAATCTGGCCAGCAAACTTGCTCGAGGTATTGATGTATACTATCCACATGCCTTCTTACATCGAAATAGGCGAATATGTGTGTTATCGCGTGACAAATACAAGATCGTTCCAAAATGTTAGCCATGCTAGAAATTCAAAGTGCTATAATTCAACCATTTTTTAAGATATAAACAAAAGAACAAATTTTCAGAAACAAAAACTGCTCCGGAATATTTGTATCAAGGCCAAACACATAAGAAAAATCTTTTTCATTTTCCAATTTTCTAATACCTCATTTTAAATTTTAAATTTAATTTTTTTTTTTAAATAGCAACCCTTTTGAAACAAGATGGCGAATGAAGCTGGCCAACGAACTCGGTCGAGACATTGGTATGTACTATGTACAGACCAAGTTACATCCAAATCAGTTCATAAATATGCCTGTTATTGCGTGACAAAAATCAGGATGTTTCAAAATGTCAGCACGCTAGAAATTCAAAATGCTATAACTCAGCCATTTCTTAAGATATAGACGAAACAAAAACTGCTCCCGAATCTTTTTATCAAGGTCAAACACATAAGAAGAAAATATTTTTTCAATTTTCAATTTTTTAGTACCGCATTTCAAATTTAATTTTTTCTTAAAAATTTAAATGGCCGCCATTTTTAAAGAAGATGGCAGATGAAGCTGGCCAACGAACCCGGTCGAGACATTTGTATGTACTATGTATAAACGAAGTTACATCCAAATCGGTTCATAAATATGCCTTTTATCGCGTGACAAAATTCAGGACATCTCAAAATGTCAGCCACGCTAGAAATTCAAAATGCTGCAATTCAGCCATTTTTTAAGATATAGACGAAACAAAAACTGCTCCGAAATCTTTGTATAAAGGTCAAATACATAAGAAAAAAATATTTTTCCATTTTCAATTTTTTGTTACCACATTTCAAATTTTAAATTTTTTAAAAAATTTTAAATGGCCGCCATTTTGAAACAAAATGGCGGATGAAGCTGGCCAACGAACTCGGTCGAGACATTGGTATGTACTACGTACACACTGAATTACTTCGAAATCGGTTCATAAATACGCCTTTTATCGCATGACAAAATTCAGGACGTTTCGAAATGTCAGCCATGCTAGAAATTCAAAATGCTCTAACTCAGCCATTTTTTAAGATATAGTCAAAACAAAAACTGCTCCGGAAGCTTTCTATAAAGATCAAATAGATAAGAAAAAAATATTTTTCCATTTTTAATTTTTTGGTACCCCATTTCAAATTTAAAATTTTTTTAAAAATTTTAAATGGCCGCCATTTTGAAACAAAACGGCGGATGAAGCTGGCCAACGAACTCGGTCGAGACATTGGTATGTACTATGTACACACTGAATTACTTCGAAATCGGTTCATAAATACGCCTTTTATCGCGTGACAAAATTCAGGACGTTTCAAAATGTCAGCCACGCTAGAAATTCAAAATGCTATAACTCAGCCATTTTTTAAGATATAGTCAAAACAAAAACTGCTCCGGAAGCTTTGTATAAAGATCAAATAGATAAGAAAAAAATATTTTTCCATTTTTAATTTTTTGGTACCCCATTTCAAATTTAAAATTTTTTTAAAAATTTTAAATGGCCGCCATTTTGAAACAAAATGGCAGATGAAGCTGGCCAATGAACTCGGTCGAGACATTGGTAAGTACTATGTACACACTGAATTACATCGAAATCGGTTCATAATTACGAGAGTTACAGTGTGACATAGGCCAGATATATATATATATATATATATAGATAGATATATATATATATATCAATTTTGAACGGAGGGTGGTTTCGGGGTTTGGGGGTCATGATCGATGAAAATATACCAAAATTTTTTTTTATCGCTTTCCTCCGAACGGCTGCAATAGGTAGCTTTTTGTAATGAAAGCTACCTAAAAATGAATTGAAAGAAAATTACGGCACAGACATACATGTTTCATCTGTCAAACGACGCCTAAACCTCTATGGTTTACATGGCAGAAGACCAGCAAAAACATGTTTCAAATCTACTAAGAATAGGAAGGCTAGAGTTCCATTTGTAAAACGGCATAACCCTTTCAGGGGCAAAGCAATGCTATTGCTGAAGTGTTGAAATTAATGACTGACACCAGAATTTTGGTTAAAAAAATTCGGTTTATTACATGTGTGAAATACAGCTTTTTCTTATTTAAAAATAAATTTGTTTTCAAATTCCGGTGTCAATCATTAATTTCAACACTTTTGCAATGGAATTGCTTTGCCCCTGAAAGGGTTATGCCGTTTTACAAATGCAACTCTAGCCTTCCTATTCTTAGTAGATAACAAACGTGTTTTTGCTGGTCTTCTAGCATGTAAACCATAGAGGTTTAGGCGTCGTTTGACTGATGAAGCATGCATGTCTATGCTGTAATTTTCTTTCAGTTCATTTTTTATTATTACAGCGGATTTGCGACAATCACTTGGAGATATCATTTTTATAATATAGTCAATATTTCAAGTTTTTTTTTTGGATGGCCACTTTGAGGCTAATTTTCGATGTATTTCTGTTTATTAAAAACTTTATTCCACGTGATAACAAGTTGCCAAGACACGTTAAAAGAACGAGCTAGTTTTGCTTGCAGTCCACCTTTCTTAAGGGCATTTACAGCGGCTTTTCTAGAATCACTTCAATATTTTTTACTTTTCGGTATTCCTGATCCTTAAAAATAATCACAATAAGTCAATATAAACACTAATCGAAGCTATAGCGCCACTGACACCTTCAACAATTAAATGCAAACTAATTGTCAAAATACTTTTGAGCTAAGGCGGAGTCATATTTCTTCGGTGTCGCCGAATGTAAACAAACAAGTTGAAACTTGATACATTTAAATAACTGCAGTCACGGTGTTCTCAATTATAGGGAATATATTTTCTTTTACATTTTTATATTAAATAAAGTAAGAGAGAATATAAGGTTGTCAAAATACTTTTGAGCGCTACTGTAGCATCACTTTTGTTGTCTACAGCAGACTGTGAAGGGGGATTCAGTCTCATGAATATAACAAAAACTGACTTGAGAAACAAACTGACAATCAAGAATTTAAGTAACTTAAAGATGATCAATTTGAAAGGGGAATTTTGAAAAGAATTTCCATTAAAAAAAGCATTTGCTGTGTGGTATACAGCCAAATCTCGAAGAGTCAATCTTACAGAGTGATGTATTTGTTTGTATATTGCATAACTAAAAATAATACTCATGTGTATAGAAATTTTGTATAAATAAAACTTTTATTTTTTTCTTTGGCTAAAGCTATTTTTATGTGGCTAGAAGTTATTGGCTGCAATTAGCCAAAAAGCTAAAAATCCCTTTTTCCTAGATTAAACCCTACTCTTACGAGGAGTTCTGAACAAAAATATTTATCTTAACTTTTTTTTCATGTTTCTAAACTTCATTTTTAAGTGCTGCAGGCTGCAATATTTATTTTTTTTTAATGAATTGCTATTTCTTCTATGTAAATGTTTCAGTTATCATTAACATTGTTAATCCATATTCCATGCATTGAATTGTTAAAAATCTGAAAAATTCTATACAGTAAAATCTTCTTAGACTCAATATTACAAAGAAAAGAAAAAAAATGTGTTATAGACAAGTTCCCTTCTCAGCAAATGTAAATGTATTATATATTCTTTTCTTACGTATTAGTATAATAATTTTGCATGGATCAACACGTTTTTCAGTTTAAAACAGGATTCCGTCATAGGCAGGTTCCTTTTCACAAGTTTTACTATATTTTAATTTAGCTATATCTTAATTAGCGTAGAAATTTACCATTCCTTAAAAAGAATAAACATTGATGTTTAATTGTAGAATAATGGCAATTCAAAAATGTATGCATATTTTACAAAAATCTTTGGGCCAGGCTTAATTTTACTGAACAAACAGGTCATGCCGAGACAATGATTTTCATACGGGCCGGCTCAAAACTAGGACTGATAATTTTGGCCGTGAAGACTAGAAAAGAAACCAGTCCTGGCTGTGTATAGAAAAAATAAGTTAGGCCCGGCACGACCTGATTCTTCTGGAAGAAAGTAAGGCCTGAACCCAGCCTGGCCCATAAAGAGTAGTCATTAGGCCCAGCCCGAGCCTTCTGAAAAAAAAAGTATGGCCTGGCTCGAGTGCTGCAAATGAAAATAGGCCGTGGGCCGGGATCGGGCTGGCCCATGCAGATCTCTAGTTCATGTAACGAAACATTGGTCTATTCACATTGTTATTATGAAGAGTGTGTTTCCGTGTTTACCTTTTCTGCTGAAGAACACTTTTAAAGACCGGCCATGAGTCTGCATCACAGTTCCTGTGACGGCGTAATCTAACGAGGGAGTTTCCATGCCAGCAGTGCTGTAAAGGGGAAAAGTGTTATTGTAACCTCTTCACATTCTTCTTCGTGGCTTTAAGGACTAATGGTTTTCGTCTTGAATTGGATGTTTCAGTATCCACGTCAGCAGGGCAGATGGAATACTTTTTCTTTTCTGACAGGCTGTTTAATCTGTTTCTGAATGAAAGTGTTGACAGTTCATCGTATCTACACTGACATGCATTTAATTTTGAATGATTATGGTAGAATTTAATCGATCGTTTCAGTGTATTATATTAAAGCAATTTCTTTATGAGTCATGTAAGAGTTCCAGCTGTTAATTACAGATAAGTGATGTTTCTTTAAGTTATGTTCTTACTTTTTAAGTTGTTAAAAAATATTAATGTTGTTTTTAAAAACTAGTTTTCTTTTCTTCTACCACACATTTAAATTTGCTCCTTTATTTAGTTATAGATATATTTAATGCTTTAACCATTTTATTGAAATTCAATATTTTAATAAATATTTAAAATTTATAAATGGGGGAAATCTTTTTAGAGCATCTCAATAGACCAGATTTCAATCACATAAAAGAATTATGAAATGCTCGGATGGGTAGAAATACTTTTTTCAAAATAAAATGTGTGAAAATTTCGACAAAATCAGTAAAAACCTGAGTGTTTTGTTGCAATTTCGCTCACTTTCGGTGTGCATATGCTCCAAAAATCAAATTACACAGAAAATAAAATACAAAATAGCATATACTTTCAATTCAAAACTTTTTCATTTAAAAATATAAACTCAGATAAAACAGAGTTAAAGATATAAAGTCATACATATTTGTGGTTAATTTAAGGGTCATTACCACAGACCTAGGCAATGCCAGGCGGTTCAGCTAGTTTTTAAATAAAGAAAATAAAGTATATTTTTCCAAAAGATTTTCTTAAAAATTGGGAATAAAAGAATATTTCATATTTTTGGAATTGATAATGTATATCTAAAAGAGACCCTGTCTTGACTGATTTACATTATTGAATGAATACAGCAAAATTTTCTTTATGGAAATAGTGGTATCTATAAGTAAGCACCTATGCGAATCCTGCATATGAATTTCAAACTTAAAATAAAACAAAATTTTCCAGAACATTTCCCAGAGTACTGGCGGCTTACTAGCTTTTCTTGCTCTAGGGTGCTGAATATGTAGCTATTCCACTGTTAGAGATGATGAAAGATATAATTTGATTTATTTGATTTAAAGTAATTACAGGTTTTTAATTTTAAATGTATGTTTTAAGTGAGGAGTGCTGTTGCAAAGTACCATCCATAAAAATATGTTCAATTATTTTTCCTACTATTTAAGGAACTTTAAGTCTCCATCTGTACTTTGAAGTCAGTTAAAAAAATTAGGGGGAGTCAACAATCTACACCTACAACAAAAATGCCTAAATCTAGTCAACAAAGATGCCTAATATAGCAGAAACATTTACAAAATATTAGTGTAGGCTTGTCTTTAAATAACACTCCAAAAAATTTTCCATCTTCAGAAACCATTTAAATCCATTAAATCACAGGAAAAAAAAGAAATACAGGTTTCTGAGATTTATGGGAAAGTTATTAAAATAAACAGCCCCTTTGATGTCGGCAAAATCTACAAAAGATATTTTTGTTAATTTTTGAAGCTTTGGCTTTCTGAAGTTTCTGATTGGCTTCTCTCCTAAACATTTCTAAAAATGAGAGAAAGGTTTCTAAAATTGTGTATATCCAAGAACATGCTGAATTTCTTCCATATTAAGAAATGCATCAGTAATTTTTTAAAAAGTGTAATCAGGTTGTATTACTCCGATATTTTATTTCATTTTACTTTTTTAAGGCTCAATATTTTGTGTTGTTTTTATTCCCATTTCTTTATTTATTTCTTTCATCCATGCAGCACAGAGTGCTATTGCCAGCATATGTATATAATGCACCAAACACAGAAGGTAGGGCACCAAAAAATGTCTTTGCACACAAAGGCACTTATCACCAGTAAATCAGCACTGAGTATAACCACAACCACTGTAAGTGTATTATAAACTCATGCTTTTTTCGGATGCAATAAATAGTTCCACACTTAAAAACACATATTTAAAGATAAATACATGCAGTGGATTACTTGAACAGTTAAAACATGATAGCATGAAAAAGCTTTTAAATATAACATAAACTTACTTTCACTGATTTCAAGAAACTTTGATATTTTATGCCATGTTCGATAGTAGAAATGTCTAACTTGGTCTTTATTTTTTATCATATTTACAGCAACACCCTTCTTTTTACTTCGTTGGGCAATATAACTTTGAATGTTCTCAAAATCTTTGCCATACTACAAAATAAAAGTAAAAAGGAAATTATGACAATGAGAAGAGAAAAAAAAATTATACATATTGAACAAACAGACAGATGAACAAACAAACACATGCACAGGCATACAATTTATGGACAATTAAATTTTAAAAAAAATCTAAATATTCAAGTATGTAGTAATTTTTAAAATATTCTGGTTGGTGTAAAGTTATCTTGCACTGCTTATATCATGACAGGGTTCGTACACATTTCTTTACATAAAAATCAATGACTTTTAAGGACTTTCAAGGACCAAAATAAAAGAAAAATTAAGGACCTACAAATTAAATAAACTAATAAATCATCATATGCTTTTTTTAATAAAGAGTTTCATTTTTGTATATACAAGTCTTAAACGTTCAAATGGCCAGGAAGGGTGGAATTTCAGCGTGTGGAAGTAGAAATTAAAAAAAATTTAAAATAACAAATACAGCAGAAGAAAAAACTAGTCGGATGTGCCAATTTCAAAACTTTCTTCTATTTCATACATGTTAATACTTCAAAATTTGCTAACAGAGTGCCAAAATTAAATGACAATCTATGGACATCATGAGTATTCTAAAGATATGAAATTCCGTGCATTAGTTCTTGAGATATGACTATTGCTAAAATCATGTAAATCCTACAAAATGCAACATGGCAGCGTCACCTGTTGGGCGACTTACACCAAAACCTAATCAGCAAAAACTTATGTCAGTGTCTAACTGAATCTGAAGTTTGATGAAAATCTGTGCAATACTTTTTCAGATAGAG
Organism: Maratus speciosus; assembly: GCA_963932465.1. Lineage (NCBI taxonomy): Eukaryota > Metazoa > Arthropoda > Arachnida > Araneae > Salticidae > Maratus > Maratus speciosus. The sequence goes on along the minus strand of OZ010796.1, from coordinate 150,853,403 downwards.
GTATTGTGAAAATCTTGAAAAACCCAGCATAGCATAGCGCCACCTGTTGGGCAATTTACACCAAAACATAATCAGCACCAATATTTATAAAGGTACACTTGAATCTGAAGTTTGATGAAAATTCATGCATTAGTTCTTGAGATAGAGCTATTACAGGAATCGTAAAAAAGGCAGCATAGCAGCATCACCTGTCGGTGATTTACACTAAAATGTAATCAGAACCAATATTTATCAAGGTATACCTGAATCTGAAGTTTGATGAAAATTCATGCATTAGTTCTTGAGACAGAACTATTGCAGAAATCATAAAAAAAATGCAAGTACTCTTTAAGTGTAGGGGAGGTGGGGGAAGTTGGAGAAGAGGGAAAATATCAATTTCAGGTGGGAAGAGAAATCTTCATGATCGATTATTTATTGTGCCAATAAAATGACAAATAGAGGAGATTTTTTTTTTTTATTATTAAAAAGTTTTAAAGAGTTTTTAAACTTTGAGTACTGTGTTGGGAGGGGTAGACAAAAATGGGGAAGCAAAATTTTGATGGGTGAAATTCAGATGAAATTTTAATGAAATGAACTGTCAATGAAATTTAAGGCTGATTATTTATTCACTATAAAGTAACAAATAGAGTAGAAAAAGTTTACAAAAATTAAGTTTTAAAGATTTTAAACTTTGGTATACTGGAGAGGGAATCAAAAGGTGGAAGTGAAATTTCGGAAGAAGGGAGGATTAAGAAATTCAAAGTTTCTGCATGAAATTCTGCATTTGAATTTCAAAATCAGAAATTCAAAGAAATGCAGAGGAGTTTCGCCCCCGATTAAGAAATAATAAGAATAAAATTAAACACTTTAAAGGACTTTTTGCAGATTTTGCATGAAAATAAGTACTTTTAAGCACCAAAAATTCTATTTGAAAAATGTAAGCGCTTTTGAGGACTTTCAAGGACCATACGATACCTGCATGAAGTCTCTTTTCTAATTTTATTCTTGTAATACACACAGAATCTTATTTTAACTGGCTTTTCTTTTTTTCTGAGTTTCAAGAATAAATTATGAACATCTGTTTTTCAGCCTAATTCATGATGTGAAGGATATTCATTAGTTTTATATCCATTAGTGCATTACTTTTTGTAGAAATTATTCTATGACCAACTGAAAGCTTCCTTTTGTTCCTATTGTTGATTTTGTTACACAAAACGTATGATTTTAGAGATTGTAATGTAGAGCAGAGGGGTGATTCTGAGTAATAATAAACATAGATGTTTGTCTGTGTGTGTGCTGTTTCCTAAAGGCATCGCTCCATGTAGAGCTACAAGTCTCATTTTATGCACCTGAAGCCAATTTTTAGATTTTCTTAACTTTTTATGCCTTTTTTCTTGTTTCGCAGGGAATTTTCCACATTAGCAAAAAGAATGCAGTTTCAATCTTTCAGCCCAAAATAGTAATTTTTAACCTCTTAACTTAAGTTTATTTGTAATTCCTACAGCTATTTATGAATATTTTCCAAATTTTGTATGTGATTTTTAGCATTTTTTCATATTTTGCATTGATTTTTTGAAATAGTAGAAAGAATCTGGTTTCAATCTTTCAGCTCAATATAGTAAATTTTTTCCACTAGGAATTTTATACAATTTTTAGCATTTCTTCTCATTTTGCATGCTTTTTTCCTACGATCATTTCATAAAATTCACATTTTTTTCTATGATCGTTTCACGAAATTCGCACTATTTTCCATGATTGTTTTGCAAAATTCAGTGTTTTTTTTTTCATGATTGCTTTGCGAAATTCACGTTTCGTTTTTTTCCCAGCACTTCTGGAGAAATTTGCTAGAGATAATGAACCCATTATCCTAGGTTTCAATGCCTCAGTTAAAACCATTTCTATCCCATATTAAATCTTGCAGCAACTCATTATAATATATATATCAGTAAACTTACCTTGTATACATTAGCAGACATAATCTGCTAATGCAATTCACATCATCGTCGAACCTTCTAGAAAAGGGGTGTGTCAGCATGCGCATCATTCTCTATTATATAAAAGAACCTTTCAACCATCGCTGTTTCTTAACTAAGGGTGGAATCAAAAAGAGTTTGTGGCATTTTGCTTGAGCTCAGGACATTGTATCATTGACTGGATTTGAGACAGTAATTGATGCGGCCTATATTTGCATTATGTTTCCTGTTCATTAAAATTAAGTTGGTTTTAAGTTCACGTTATAATGCTTAGTGGTTTTAAAATAGTTTCCAACATTGCTGCTGGATATATTTCATGGCTTTTGAAAGATTTTTTATAAGTTATGGTGTCAAGTTTTTGTAATATTTAATTTAAAGAAACCCAAATAACTTTTACTTTGAGTTGAATTTTTATCTTACGATTTGCAGCAGAACAATAAGCTCTTTTATTGGTTTTATAAACTTTGAACTTTTAATACTTTTACATATCTTCACATCTTTTATGAGTTTGCTTTTAATGTATTTCAAGAAAGTTATATTTTTATAGATTCTTCAAGCACATAATATATAAGGCCATATTTTTATCTTCAACACTTTCACTTGTATATCTCCGGCAAGTCCAGAACAGTGCTATAATTTAAATCTGTGTTAAGATATTTTTCAGATTGGGAAAGTTGATTTAGGTCACTTTCCCAACAAAAATCACATTTTTTTTCCCTGTGCTCCTTTGATGAAATTAATGTTTTTTTCTGCAATCGATTGATGATTTATTTTTTGTGACCAATTGTTTTTTTTTTTTTTTCTGCAACTTATTAACAAAATAAATGATATTTTTCTGTGGCTGATCGAAAAAAATAGCGATATTTGCTTACACAATCTTTTTTATGGAATTTGCGATATTTTTTCTCGATCATTTATAGAAATTTACAATTTTTTTGTGCAATCTGCCTAAATTCAGGACTTTTTTTACACAGTCTTTTGAGGCAATTTGCATTTTACTCTCTAACTGGTGGACAAATTTGATTTTTTACAGCAATTGATTGAAGAAAATTGCTATTTGTTTCTGAAATCTTTGACGAAATTCACAATATTTTTCCAATCCTTTGAAGAATTGTGCATTTTTTCCATAACCTATTCACAAATTAATTTTGCAAAATTCCTCAAAAGAAAATAAAAATTGCCAACCTCCACAAACATAAAAAAGATATTTGCGGAAGAATCACATGCCTGTGAAAGAATTTATGGGAGGTAAAATACCACACAGCACCTTTTATTATGTGGGATTTTGCTATTTGTGTACAATTGCAATCCCACATGGAATTGCAAACCCTCCCCTCAAAGAAACTCTTGAAATGGCATTCCTGTTTCTGAGGAAGGGAATTTGTGATATAAATATTCCCAGAAACACAATTCAGTCTTGGTTAATATCCATTAAGATGGTTTTATGTTTTCCATCCCAGATGTTTTTTTTTTTCTTGCACTTTTTTTTATTTTAATGTCCAAGTTTTCCTACTGATGACCGATTTTTTAAAATTTTCGGAATTGAATGCTTCAAATTTTCAGAATTTTCGAAAAATTTGGAACAGAATCACCCCTGGTACAGAATGCAAACAAATAATTTACTATATTTTTTTCTGACATATATGAATAACTATTATGTTAATTTATTTTAATTTATTTATTGCATAGAGATGCATATCTGTTGATAAAATAAACATTGTTGGATATTATATAAGTAATACAACTTCATTTGGAAATATTCAAATTAAATAGTTACAGTCAATTAAGTAGAAAATTGCATTCATTTCTAATTTAAACAATATTTATTAGTAACAGCTACGTCATATGCTCAAAGAATAAACTGTTCTACATAGTGAAACATTGATACCTTGAAAATCGTATGAAGAATCTTTTGATTAATAATATATTAATCAATAAATACTTGATGCTGTTTCATGAATATAATATATTATTCTGTGGTTGTTGTTATTATTTTTTTTAAATATAGTACAAATACACCTGGTTATTTTGTTTTCTGAGTGATAACTCCAAGTATCCAAATCAACATTTTTGACCATTAGATTAAGGAAGTAACAAAAAAGATTGATTTGTATTATTGAGATGCTATAACTAACACTCAATTTTTGCAAGCTGTGTTATTCAACTTCATATCTTAAATTACTTTTTTGAATTCTTTAAGAATAATCTCTCCCCAATCCAGAAAAATTTCTTTCACAACTTGACAAAATCTTAAAGATCATCATATTTTTGTTATTAACAGCTGTTAATAATCTGCTTTGTTATTAACAGCTGTTAGTAAACTGTATTTTTTAAATGAAAATATTTTATGCTAAATACTGAAAGTTATTTATCTGTTTTTTCTTTTCTGATTTCGTATGTATTAAGATAAATCTTTAGAATACCAGACATATTCATCAGCACATGCTAATTTTCATTTTACATGCACAGAAACATGACCTAGAGACTCATTATGTCTCATGTTGACTGCTGAGATTAAGTGTAAAAAGTAGAAATTACTTCTATCAATAATTTAAAACACTTAAATTACAAAAAAAATATATATATCATATTAAATTTGTTCTAAAAAAAAAAAAAAAAATGGTTTTTTTGACAAAAAAACCAATTGGTTTAAACCATGGTTAAAACCACTTGGTTTAAATCGTGCCAACCCTGTTTTAAATTAAAAACTGCATAAATTTTGTAGTAGCAAAAATACTTAAACAATACTTTCAGTAGCATGAGAAGTTAGGGGCGGTCCATAAATGATGTCACACTTTTTTTCAATATTTTTGGCCCCCCTCCCCCCCTTGAGTCACAAAGTGCCACACTTCACCTTACACCCCCCCCCCCCCTCTTGTCACATGTCACATTATATTACATAAACATATACTTGCAGTTCAGAAACAAAGCACTGTGTTATAGATCATATTTAAAATTTTATTTTTAAACTTTAACTATGTGTTTTAATGACATTTGTGAGCCTAACTATAAAAATGATTTGTGTGTTTAGTTTGTATGAAATAAGATTAAGGTGACATCAATTGTGGATGGCCCCTTAGTGTTTATTATTATTTTTTTAATTTAGAATATTTCACAGTAATCTTTACTTTATTTAATGACACACACAGGGATCACTCTAGAGAGGTTTGGCAGGGCAGCCCGCCCTTTTGCCCTTTTCCGAAAAAATACTGCCCTCCTTGCCCCTTTTCCAAGTAGAAATGTGCCGTCCTTTTTTTTTCCAGGATAGAATCATGCCTTGTTTGTATTGTACTTTCAAAAATTCCTTACATATCTTTTCTTTTTTTAATGCTAATATGATACGTCCGAAGTAATTCTCCCCTTTTCCTCCCACTCTCTTTGTTCTCCTGTCTGTGCTACGTCACTCACTAGCCTTAGAGTAATTCATTCTTTCCATTGAACAAAACTTAAGTGGAACTGACCAAGGACAGCGCCAGGATTTGCCCGACGGGGGGGCAGGTTGGTAATGTATATATATATATTAGGGCGTATCAAAAAAATCGAAATTTCTCAAATCTTTTAGCGGTAGTGTGGAAAATTTGTGAACTCCCTTTATTAAAAATTTTGCGGTATCTTAAAGCAGTGGGTTGATATCTTCTGTCGCCTCATCGGGCTGAAAGTTCTGAAAATTGGACTAAAAAGGACTAAAATACAAAAATTAATAAATTATCACAGATTTCGATGATCGGTTTGAGGTAGTGCTTAAAACGTACTATTTTTGAACAACAACAACCAAAATTTTTTTTAGAATTATAGGTTAATATCTTCTACCGCCTCATCGGCATCAAAATTTGGAAATTTTGACGCTTTTTGGTACTTTTCTGCATAACAGTTTACTGCCTGCTCAATGCACAATCCAGATAGACTGAGTTTGGCACTCTGCCAAAAAAGTGGAAGACCCCTATTTTTATGCCCAGGAACAAATCAGAGCGACTAGTAAATCACTTTACCACTCCTTTCGTCCGGCTAAGTGCAGTAGGCAGGCGCTACAAGCATCTGTGAGTAGCAACCGATTTTAAATCGTTTAAAGCAGTATACTTTTAATTAGTATGCGGTGTTTATAATTGCTTGCAATGCAGTCATTTTAAGAGGAATTTGTGTGTTTTTTTTTTAATTTCATCTTCATTTTCTAAGATGAGATATGGGTAAATATTTGATAAAATCAGAAATAAACAGATAATCCATTGGACTGGTCGCTGACGTTTCAACTCATGCCTGCAAATTACACCATTAGACACACCTGTGTTCACTACAGTGCCGTTACACCCGAGAACAATAAGGTTGCTAAAATCATCCAATAAAGCACCTTTTACGTATTTGTAGTGCTATTAGATATATCAAGATTACATCCCCTTTCAGGTGTAATATGTCCCATGTACGTAGAACCAGGTTCCGATACAATACAATAATGTGCTTCTACAATTGTTCTTTGGAACTGTTTGGCCTCGAGTGTTTCTGATGCTAAAGTTTTGTCATGCCGTCCATCAAAAGAAAGACTAGATAGAGTGGAGCAATTTTCATTTTATTTTCAGACCAATTTTTTTTGTAAATTCTCGATTTTTCCCATCATATTTTATTTTTGTCTGTGACGAGGCTAATATATGATTCTGATATTAAACCTAAATCTTGCATAAAACTCGATGCAATAGCAGCCGTGGCTCTGTTGGATACACCATATATTTTACCGACAAGAACCGTAACCGACAAGTTATTCAGTTCTAAACGCATTTGAACGCTCCCAGTTGACTGCTGAAGAGACGTTGTATAGGACCTGTGTGCCCAGTTCCCCCCTATCTTCACCTCCATCATATATCTTCTATTTTATTTTCCCTTTCATTCTCCACTGAATAGCTTAAAGCAGAAGCAAGAGACGCCTGTTTTGCAGATCAAATAGTATCCTGTTCCTTTAAATTTTGACGTTTTTAGAGCCGCATTGTTTCTGGAACATTAACACTTCCAACGAACAATTTTGTTTCTGTTCATTGTCAATGAGGAACACCTGTTCTTTTGCAGAAACTTTGCTTTCTTTCGAAGAGATACACTCCTTAAAATTGCTCATTTACAGGCAGATATGTCAAAAGATGTTTTTGCTTTCATTTTAAAGTTTTCAATATTTTCGAGAGTAATTTTGCTTTTCCCAAGACGTTTTATATTTTTCATAATTGGTCGACATTTTACATGGTATGCACGTATCATATCGCTAACACGTTTATGTAAAACTGAAACAATGGATGTATCGATGTATAAATTTTCCATCTTCAATCCAACAATTTCTGAACTAACTGAAAAACATGGTAGCGCCTGCCTACTGCGCTTAGCCGGACAAAAAAGAGTGGTAAAGTGATTTACTGGTCGCTCTGATTTGTTCTTGGGCATGAAAATTGGGGTCTTCCACTTTTTTGGCAGAGTGCCAAACCCAGTCTATCTGGATTGTGCATTGAGCAAGCAGTAAACCGTTATGCAGAAAAGTACCAAAAAGCGTCAAAATTTCCAAATTTCGATGCCAATGAGGCGACAGAAGATATTAACCTATAATTCTAAAAAAATTTTTGGTTGTTGTTGTTCAAAAATAGTACGTTTTAAGCACTACCTCAAACCAATCATCGAAATCTGTGACAATTTATTAATTTTTGTATTTTAGTCCTTTTTAGTCCAATTTTCGGAACTTTCAGCTCGATGAGGTGACAGAAGATATCAACCCATTGCTTTAAGATTCCGCAAAATTTTTAATAAAGGGAGTTCACAAATTTTCCACACTACCGCTAAAAGATTTGAGAAATTTCGATTTTTTTCGATATGCCCTAATATATATATATATATATATATATGTATATATATACATATATATATATATACAGTAGACTCCCTTAAATCCATGACCCTAAAATCCACGTATTTTTTTTCAGATGTAAACAATGAAATTTTCAGTTAAGTTGCAGGAAAAAAATGCAAGATGGCGCCGAAATCAGCGACTACCGCAATGTTTTTTTTACTAAATTTTTTGTTAATCATTCTCTTTTGACTATTACAGCTGATTTATTACTAAATAAATTTACATTACTTTTGATTTTGATATAAATTAGCATATCTATATCAAAAATTAGGGTTCGAAATGGAAAAATCCACGAACCGGAACGCTATTTTAAAATTATTTTTCGTGGAATTTTTTTTTTAAATTATAGACAAATTTATTTGTAAACATACAAAGCAGTATAAGAAAAGCATTCAACACTCTAAATAACAATGAAAAAAGTTACAGTGAGTGCAATAAGCTATATATACTGAAATTAGCATTAACACTGTTCTTCTTGCTACCACTAGATGGCAGCATAGGACTTTTGGAATCGAATTGAATCGATTTCATGCGTAATATTTTTCTAAATTTCTATTTTACTAATTTTTTTTATTTTAATGATTACTTACTTTTAAACTGATAAATTATTTTAATATTTTACTTATTTTAATGTTTCACTTTATTGTAAGCATTCATTATAATTTCCTTTGCTTAACTACCAATCAAATTAATGTTTCAAAAATGTAAACAACTCAATGACCAGAAATCTGCAAAATTCTAAAATCCGCACAACCTCTGGTCTCAAGCTGTGCGGATTTGAGGGAGTCTACTGTATATATATATATTTATATGTGTATACATATATATATGTATACACACACATGTATATATATATATATATGTATACATATATATGTAGTGTATGTATCTATATATGTATATGTATATATGTAATGCATATGTTTATGTATATAATATATATATGTATTTATTTTACATACTGGTTTCCTATGTTCATTTCTAAATCATCTTTAGAATTTTACCAATTTCTTCATATAATTGTGATTTCAAATTTATTATATATATATGTATATATAGATATATATATACATCTATAATAATGAAAGAAAACATCGCTCTGTCCGTCTGTCTATGTGCAATGGCTAGCGAAATCTAACGCACGTAGAAGTCTGAAAATTTAGGTGAGGATAGTCCAAGACAGGTCTTGATACACCTGAGAATCAGATTTTTAATTTTTTAAAGGGGGTGGGGGCTATAAGTTTCTATGCAAAAAATTGTTAATAACATACCTCAATCCATGTAGTAAGTACCAATATTGGTACATGCAATATTGTGTACGCTACCTTGGCACTAATCAACAGATATTTGGATGCAGTTTCTCATCTTTTTGCTTCCTTTTGGGAACAACGGATTTGGAGCTTATTCTATCGACGATAATTTTCTGAATTTTCAAACTATGGTTTTGAGACTTTCACAAAAGTTGCTTTATTCACTTGGCTTATACATTAGGCACATTATATTTTGATTGTATTTGCGCATGCGCAGTGAAACATTATTTAGTAAACCTGCTTATTTTTTATCCATTTTTTATTATTTTTTCAATTCTGATTACAGGGTATTGTGTACAATTTTGTTTGTCATATTTTCTGAAAAGAACCTTTTTTTTTAATATTAAGAACTTCGCAAATTATAAGCGGAAAACTTGGCAAAATTTAGGGCTGTTTTTATAAAAACCTGAATTTCTCTACTAGTATACATGCTATCCTCATAAAAATAAACACAGTTTATTATAATAAGCCTCTTAATCATGTTCTACAGTTTGCACGCTTTTACTACATTAGTTTTTACAGGGTTATCCAAAAGATATTAGTTCTTTTTCAATTTGTTGACGGTGTTATTGATAAAGAATAAAAAGTTTAATGGGAAAAATACGTTAAATAAATTCACAAGACTCCTAATTGGACTAGAAATAGAAAAGTTCTCATTAGACTTAAAATAGTAGGAACAATTTAATTTAAATATCACACTTAAAATATAAATAACAGGAATTATAATTACAAATTTAAAATATAAATAACAAAAATTATAAATGCACACTTAAAATATAAATGAAATATAGTATCTCTAAATTAATGTTTTCCATCTACTAAACACAGCAATGAGGAAACAAGAAATAAAATAGCATTTTTTTGGATGATTTTTCAGAAAGTTTGGAATTAAAACTGAAATAAACTGAAAAAGTAAAAAATAAAGAAATTAAAATTAAATAGAACATTTTAAATAAATGGAATGAAATGATTAAATAAAAGGGGGTAAATAATATTATTCATTGCATATATGTCCCTGAATTCATGGGTTAAACTGTAAAGGATGGTAAAGTACACATAAAGAAACAATTTTGGTGTAACAGTGTGAAGTCGGAAATAAAAAGTTTTGGCGAAAAACAAGACATGAGGAGGAAAGGAAAACGAGCATTTTATTGACATAACAATTACAGTAAGTGCTCAAATGTGCCACTGGCAACCTTGCAATGAGGTCCTCATCAGAGTAAATTGATATCTCATAGATGAGACATCTGGAATCTTCGAAAGGGTATGGTATGCCTATCACTTGATAGACACTTCCAAGAATGTATCGATGTTGGTGGCGGCACATTTGATCACTTATTGTAATTGTTATGTCAATAAAACTCTTGTTTTCATTTCCTGCGCATCTCTTATTTCCCACCAAATCTTTTCATTTCCGACCCCATGTTGCTATGCAAATATTGCTTCTTTATGTGTACTTTACCTTCACTTACAGTTTAACCCATGAATTCGGGGACATTATAATAGGAGTAATATATTTATTATTATAGTACATTATAATTATAAAACATTATAATAGGAGAGATTAACATGAAAAAACTGGTCAGCAAACTCACACACACTCATGCACAAATTTATTTTAAACCTTTTAGCGAGCTCGCTGTCGTAAGTTATGCGGCAAACATAATAAAATAACGCCAAAATCAAAATTTAATTTTCACTAGTTATTTGTTTAATTATTCGTCTAACTTGTTTGCTGCTAGTACTATGAAATAGCTTGTATTTGTAACAGCATAACAACCGTGTAATAAAGAACACTTACTCTTAAAAAGTTAGAGCTCACCCGCTGAAAGGTTAATTGTTCCATTCTACATAACGAGTCTTACATATATTTTAATGTAGTTGAATTCGACTTTGTGGATAAAGTTTGTCGAATTTGTCAACCATTTCATTGAAATTTATTTTTTTGGCTCTGCTGCTGTGCACTCCTAAGATCATGAGGTTTTGAAGCCTACTTTCTATCGTGGAAGTACGCAAGTAGTTTTTTACAATGCGCAATGTGCTGAAACTTCTTTCGCAAGAACACATTGTTATGGGCATCATGCAGGCTATTTTTAACAATCTATTCATTTCATAAAAAGCATCTGACATTCTTGAAATATAGTGCTGGAGCTCTAACAATGTTTTCGGTCAACTGGCATCATCCTTCCGGGCTAGAACACGGATCATATTCTCCGTTTCGATCTTAAGATCTTCTGTGTTCAAATTATATAATTTTCCAAAGGCCACGACATCATCTATCTTTAAAAATGTTTCTGAACTTGGTACTACTGCTTTTATCCCCAACAAAATATTTTTATTTTGTGTAAAAAAGCATCTGTCTATTTCACTGTCGAGTCTGTCAATCAACGAAAATATTTCCCAATAGAGATAATAAAAGTTATATAAATTTTTGTATTAATTTCATCATCTGAATAAATATTTCCTAAGAAAATAAAATTAAAATTTATATACATTAAAAAACTTACCGTTTAAAATCCTCTTTGTTTTCAAGTTTATCTTGTTGAATTGGAGCATCAACAATAAAACCTTGCAGCTGACTTGGAACTCTTGTAGTACGTTGAGAACGCCTTTCTGTTCTATCATTTTCTTCAACATCATTAAAGCCTAACTCATGGAAAATGTTTTCTGATTGGTCCCAAATTGTTTGTATGGTAGTGTCATTTCTACATTCATGTAGTCTATCCCGTAGAGCTTCCACAAGTTCTAAAGCTACAGAATAATCTAATTTTGAGTTCTGGAGAAAATCTGAAGCATTCTTTGTGAATTTAAAGATATAGCGTAATGCAAATAACATTTTTATGAAGCTTTCGGAAAACTGATATAATAGTTCGTGGGCTTCCACCACTCTATCCGAATTAGTGTCGTTGACACTTATATCACGCAGTAGTCTATGCACAATAATGAATCTCGAACAAACAGCATCTAGCATCGTCGCTTGACATGCCCATCGTGTATTGGAAAGTGGTTTCAATTCTATTATTTTCATCTTTTCGTCTTTCTGCATTTTTACCCATTTTATGTGCACATTGCTGTAACTTATAAATAAATATAATTTTTGTAACAAAGATAAACAATCTCTAATGGGCTGAATTGCTTTGGCAACGTCTACTAAAACTAAATTTAGCCTATGGTTAAAACAATGAATATAATTTGCAAACGGAGCTGCACGTTCTTTTATTATGGCATTCACTCCTGCATGTTTTCCTGATACGACAGAAGCGCCATCATACGCCTGCGTAATACACATTTTAAAATTAAGTTTACTTTCTAAAGCATTTAAAATTCTTGATGACAATCCTTCTGCATTTAAGGATTCTAATTCTTCCATGCACAAGAATTCTTCATGGATTGTTCCTTTGTATAAATAGCAGACAGCTACTGATAATTGCTCTTTTTTGCTTAAATCCTTGCTTTCATCAGCAAGTAAGGCAAAATATTCTGCTTCTTGAACTTCTTGATATATTCTGTTTTTAACTTCTTCAACCATTACATTTAGAAGAGTATCTTGTATTGAACGGTGAGTGTATTTTGCATTGCTAGGTTCTTTTCTGATTTTTTTTAGCAATGATGTTATCGTGATTCCCTACTAAACCTAAAAGGGTTAAGAAATTTCCACTATGAGGACCATAATCAATAATACTTCCTATATCTACATCTGATGTATGAAATAATCTGCTTTCTCTAATTCCTATCTTTTGTTGAGCAATTGCGAGCAATATCTCACATAAAGTTGACATGTAATGCCGGTTTTCTTTAATAAGCGTTGCATGTTCTTCACTAACTTGCGAAATTACGGAACCTTTTTCTAAGCTTGATTTATATGATTCAAAATTTGCTACAGCTTTACAATGGCTAAAACTTTGTTGATGCTTTAGAAGACGATTATCTTTTTTTCCAAAACACTTTTTCCAATTCCGATATCCTGTTGTTGTAAAAGGAAGACAATTTGGATCTGAAGTCGTATCCTTTTCTAAAAAATGACGACAATAATAGCAAAAGACGGCATCTTGGGACACTGAATATTCTAGTCATTTGAAATTGTAGAAATTTGTATTAAAAGAACGAAATCTATCGCCATCTTTATGTTTTGGGAAGGGTTCTAAAACTGGCTGGACTGGACTACAGCTCCTTGATTGTGATATATCATTTGGACCAGTAGGAATTGATAAACATATACTCTTTGAACAATCTGTTAAACTAACATTACATTTAGCTCCCAAAATATTTTCTGTTTCCTCCACATCTTCAACATTTTCATCTTCACTTTCGGAACTAGCACCTAGATCATTTAAATCAGGTGGTTCTTCTATAGCACTTGGCTCTTCAGCCACATCTATATATATAAAATTTTAAAAAATCATCTGTCGTGCAATAATGTTCAAAACATTTGTAAATTTCTTACAGATATACTATAAATGCTTAATCTTTAAAAACATTTTCTTTAAATAAAAAGAACTCACCGATAAGTATTTTTATTAATTTTTAATTAAACACTGTGTTTTTAACGAAATCTGAGTGTATTATGTTCGAATCCTATTCAAAAAACTTTTTAGAATGATATCTCATTCATCGTTGCACATTTTGTATGTGACACTAAATTTTTCGGACACATTCAAATTAAGAAAACTTTTACTTTTATTGAATTGATACCAGGCATACATAAAAAAAAATCCTAAATAAGAAATTTGAATTTTCGAAAAGATCCGTTCATAATTTGCTAAGATATTAATTAAAAACCCCTTTATAAAAAGACTGCATTTTCTTCCGTTAGGACACCTGCAAACATTTGAAGGGGTCATTGAATTTACTTCCGCCTTTGGGGTACATCTATCCATCTACTTTCCGATGCGAAAGGGAGAAAAAAGAAAACCAATAAAGGACTGAAATAATTAAAAACCACAATAAAAAATTATAAGATCTATAGAAATTTTTTAAACAATTTCAGGTAGGGATTTAAAAATTGGCATACATACGGAAAATAATATTCTATTTCAGAAATGCGAAAAATCAAAAAAATCAACCAGTAACTTTTTATTTTATCAAAAATCTGATTTTCATATCGAAATCAAAAAAGAATTTTATCCTGCATTTAATCCTATTTTGAGTCCATAGACATTAGAAGGGGATGGTTGGGGGGGGGGGGGAAATTGACATCTTAATTATCGTCTCTCGCAGTCTTAAAGTAAATTTCTGTTCGGTGTTATCACTATTTCGAAATAGTAATTTCTGAAAATCTTTAAATTAAGTTCCTGGCTCATGAACCTGTCCCATTCTTTGACCGAATACTGCAGTAGCTTTAATTAGTCATTCTGTTGAATGGCACATGCATTTCCCCTCTCCCCCCTCCCCCCTTCATCAATTTTTGCTTACTGAGTCTTATCTTAATAAATCAACTCCTATTTCTTCGAAACTAATTCCAAATTGCATTAATATCTTAATTATCTCCCCTCACAGTCTACAAATTAATTTATAAGTAGTGGTTACCAATATTTCCAAACAGTAACACCCCCTTTCCAATGCCCCTTGGCGGTAGAAATTTTAAATAACATATTTTGTCTTTTAGGTATATTTAAGGTTATTATAACCGGCCCGGGCAACTTCAGGCGGATCAGCTAGTATACAATATTTTGAAGAAACGGAAAATCAGAAAAAAAAGGAAATTTTATATCGTTGATGCATAAAATACAAATAATTTTAATCATAAATAAATATAATTAAAACAAGTTGGAAATTACACGTCAAACGTGGCAAATGAGGTGCGTTCGTACTATAGGTAGTTTTATAATTATTTTTTGCATCGCATATTGTACTGATTATGTATTTTAGTGCTCTTCGTAAGTGCATATCCATTTCATCCAGTTTGAAAAGCTATAACGTCATTAAAATGCACTTGAAATAATTGTTCCCCATTGGCCGTCAAGTAACGAAAAACTTTTGATTGCCCCTGTCATTAAACTATACATCTGATTCTCATAATATTTGAAGTGACTCAACAAACTCTTGCAACAATTATATATTTAAAATTTTATACCATTTGGCTGGGTAGTTTTTGCTCTGTTGCATGTCGAAGGACGGACAGACGGACTGAATGACGACTGTAGGTGCTAAGTATTTATATAATTACGAACACACCTAAAAAAAGGTATATACACATATGCGACTAATTTTTTTATATGTAGTATAGTAATAATGACAGAGTAAATGACAGAGTATTTATTCAGGTAAAAATACTCTGTTTTTTATATATTTTTTAAAATGAGAAATAATAAATGCATTTAAAGGAGCAATTCATGAATGAATAACAAAACTAATTAAAAACAAGAATGAAAAATTATGCACCAGGCATAGATTATGATACACTTTTCAGAACTATCAAACTATTGTTAAGAAGCTTAGTTTTTTCATGCAATGAAATGTGGTTGAGGTATATAAATAAACAATTTAAAGAGCACAAAACGCGGTAAAAATCCATTTTCTACTATTGCAGCCCATATCCCATAATGTATGTGTTAATTCCTTCGTGTAGCCTTATGTGTGATCTATTAAATTTAAACACACCACGTAATACACTAAAATTTGGTCAAGTTTAACACTGCTACATCTGAAAATGCACTTCCAGCAATTATCGGTCATAGTCACCCTGTAACCTAATTATTTTGTGTGTCTTTGTAAATAATTACACTACAAATAAATACCACTAAAAATAAGTAACAAATAAATAATATGCATTCCACAGTCTATAAAAAACATGTTGTAGTGCACCTCAGTGATTCTTTTAAATTATAGTCAATATATTGTAGCATCATTAAAAGGTAGCACAAACGATTTTACCCCATAGATCATAATATAATGGAATTCGTCTGTACTTCCCTGTAAATGAAGTACACTCATTCTATACTCCACAAAATACACGCTGTTACCCACCTTAGTGATTATTGATAAATATAATTTTCATTAAATTTAAAATATCGTAACATCAATAAAATGCACCGTAAATGATTTTTCCCTGTAGACCATACTATAACAGGATTCTTTTGGATATCCCTATAAACATTGGCGCACCCACTGGGGGAGCTAAGGGGGCTGAAGTATTATTATTATTATTAGGTCCTTAAAAAAACGGAATTTTTGAAAAGATATTAATTTTGTCACACAATTTTTTTCTCTTTTATAAATTTTATTATGAAATTTGAAATTATAGTATGTTTAAAATTTACTCAATTATAAATTTAAGACCCAGTGCAACCTCTTGTTTACTTTAACCTTCATAATATTTTGATAATTTAATAATAAAGCTTTAAATTGTTTGATTGCAAACACACTTTAAAATTATCCAAATACAGAAACACACACACGCACACCAGACCTGCCAACCTTTGAAAATGAGAAATCATAGCACACAAAATTTAAATTAATCTGGAGGTTGGTTGGTTGGGTTTTCGTGTTTCACAGCCATCTTTTGACATTCGTAAATGGAATAAGGTTTCCGTCTTTCAACTCAATATGGTAAATTTTTTCCTCTGAAAATTTTTATACGATTTTTAAAGTTTATTTTTGTTTCGCAGCGTTTTTTTTTTTTTACATTTGTAAAAGGAGCCTGGTTCCAATTTTTTAGCGCAGTGCAGTAAATTTTGACGAAATTCACGATTTTTTTTCCCCGCCATCATTTCAGGATATTCACAATTTTTTCCCCACAATCGTAATTCACATTATCCTATCATGATTCTTTGTTGAAATCCGCACTTTTTACGATGAACTTTTGACGAAATTTGCATTTTTTACCACCATCCTTTGACTAAATTAGTGTTTTCTTTCAGCGATCTTTCAGTGAAATTTGCGTTTTCTTACAAATCTTTCGATGAAATTTGCATTATCTTACTGATCTTTTGACGAAATTCGCGTTTTCTTTCTGCGATATTTTGACGAAATTCGCATTTTCTTTCTGCGATATTTTGAGAAAATTCACATTTTTACCACGATCCTTTAACGAAATTTATTTTCTTGTGCAACCAATTGACGAAATTGATTTTTTTTTTTTACACCGTCATTTGTCGAAATTTGCGATAGTTTATTGCAAATCTTGCAATTTTGCACACTATTTCAAACCTTGCCCCTCAAGGAACCTCCTCCAGAATTCTTAAAATGGCACCCTTGTTTCTAAGGAAGGGAATTCCTGTATAAATATTTACAAAAACACGATTAGAGTGTTTTATGTTAAGAAGTTTTTTTTTGCAGCCCAGAATTTTTTTTTTTTTTTTTTTCATGAGCATTTTTTAATGTCCGAATTTTCGGACTAATCGCCAATTTTTTAAAACTTTCGGAAATGAATACTTGGAAATTTCGGAACAGAATCACTCCTGAAAAATATGCTGCACGGGATGAAAATCGCAACTAGAAACAAAAAATGCTTTTGTGTTTTTTGCAAAAAAATCGTAGTTTAAGACCGATTTTCGTAGCATCGTAGTTCATAGGTCCAAATCGTAGCAACTACGATTTTTTTGTAGCAGTTGGCAGGTCTGGCACACACACACACACAAAATGATATATTTTAGTACAGTATTTCATTATTTAACAAACATCTTAAAAGCATTCAGAATTAGACCCACCAAAACTTTTCAGAGCTTCCTCTGGTTTCTCTGGCTGGTTACGACTCTGCTCAAGTCAGTCAGGAGAAAAAGTAAAAGTCAGGACCTGATCCGGCCTGTCCCATCAAATCAAATGATAGAAAGACAGTGATCGGCAACGGGCCGGGCCAGATTTGGGCACATATAGGCCTCTAAAATATGCTAGCCCCATCCAAATCACAATCCTGGATGCGCCACTGCCTATAAACGAACTATAAATGCTAGATATTTCATTTTCAATATCGAGCATGCTAGCGCCACCTGTTGGGCGATTTACATCAAAAATTAATTAACAGTTTATATCAAGGCCCAACTGAATCTAAAATATTGTGAAATTCCATGCACTAGTTCTTGAGATAAGAGCGCCCACAAAATTTGACAGATAGTGACAGGGTGACAGACAGACTCACAGACAAACATTTTCTAAAAAAACTATCAAATCGCGTTCAGGACCGTCTAAAACATATAAATCCATCGAAAAACAGAAGTCGAAATTTTTTACGAATTCAATACTTTCTTCTTGTAAAGACAGAAGAAAGTAAAAAGGATGAATAAAAGAAGTAATTTTTGTAATCAAGCTCTTTGTAACTACACCCGATTGAAATGAAATTCCTTGTTGGATTTCCTATCCACTGCAATGTTGTATTTACATATTATAGAAAAATGGAAAGGCCGTCACATCTTTAAAGGATCAGCAAAGAACATGGCTTTGTGCCTTTCTGTGCAAAAAAGAGAGAAAAAAACACACAACAAAAACTTTACAATATAATTTTCTTCAGGAAGGGCAGTATATGGATATTTGTGTCGGGGTCTCGCCCCAAATATTTGACTCTGTCAACCGTTAACTGCAATTGAGCATAAGCAGGACTAATAGAGCTTGTATGGTGGTATAGGACATATGTCTTCTGGATATTTTAAAGAAGCATCCTATATCCTCTGTTTCTTGAGATAACAAAGAAGCACACAGCCTTTTTTTTTTTTTTTTACTACGAGTACAGAGCTGAGTATAAATATATTACAAATATAAAGCAACAATGAAAAAGAAGAATTTTTATAATTAACAGAAAATATATAAAAAAATAGTTATTTTAAAAACCAAATTTGTGTCTTACCTCCTTTTGATTCATCATTCCCTTCATGTAAATCTGTAGGACTGTTATCTGCTACTATTTTTTTTTTCAATGATAGAGCTGCGGACCACGGATTCTTCCTTTTGTGTTCTCCAGGCTTAAACACCGGAGCTAAGCGATTTTGCTTATGAAGATCATGGTGCTTTAAATCCGTATGATTTTTTGCATAATCATTGTCAAAAATTTCATTGCAGATGCTACACTGAACTTTATACCTAGTGCACTTAGCAGTGCCAGTCTTCTGTTTAGAAGACATTTCTCCACTGCACAAAATGTATTTTTCCTTAGGAATCAAATAAAAATCAAGCTTTTTGCCAGATGAAGTTTCCTAGTATGGCCAAAGAATGCATAATGTTTCGAAATATCTTATTTAACTGCTGAGTCTAATGAAATTTACGTACTATGGACTATGAGTCAAATGTATCGCCATAAGAGAAACTGATCATGGGATCTCACCAATTTCTTATATCGGAACGGAAACAAAAGCAAAGTCGAGCAAAGTTTTTCTGAAAGGATATTAATTAAAAATTCACCCAATTAGCATTGTTTTTGCTACTTCTTACACTTTAAATTGTCTAAAATTTTCAAAAACAAGCGGCAAGGTTTATTTCTTTACTGATAATTGACAAATATGATTTCAAGATTTACGACAGGAAAGAGTTTTTAAAAAATATCCCAAAATCAGAAAAAGGTTTTTTGAATTTAAATCAAATTTTGTTAGTATGATAAGTATCTTCTTTTTCTGTCAATGCAAAGAAGTTTTTTGTTTAGAAAATCAGAATGTATGCCAATTGGAAAAAAAAAAAATCTCAGACATATTAAACTAAAATAATTTTCGACCGAATTGAAAATAAAAATCGCTTTGGGATGCGAAATGCTTTGTCATAATCTTTTTATTATATTATGCCTCACTTTATACCAAATTTGATAGCTCTGCTTTTAAAGTTGAGTATTGCATGAGTCGGGTGCAAGCCGGTTCGAACCCGAAAACTGTGCTTAATGTCAACGTGAAACCTTCAAAAAGTCATGAACTGGAGAACTGACAAACTTCACCTGTATCCGAAGTGAAAGAAAGTAATCGATATTGAAAAGTAGTCTACAATTATATCTGTAATTTTTATTTTATTTATTTATTTTCTTTTTAATGAACACATGTTACAACACCCATTATTATTAAAATATATAATTTTTTTAATTTTCAAAATATTCACTTCTTTATTTTGAAAAATCCGTTCAACTCGAACCCGATCTGAAAGAGTCAAAACTTAACCGAAAACTGCCCTGAACCCGAGATATTTCAACCCGGACCCAGAATACTTCAACCCGCAACCCGACCCGAACTTGAATTGAAAGGAAAGTAAATCATGCTTTAGTGCAATTATGAAAAGTAATCTTGAATTATATCTCTAAAATTAATTTTATCTTTTATTTAGAGAAATGGACAAATCTATATTCTTTAATATTTAAGTATAGTAAAACCTCTCAATAGCAGACACTATGGGATCGTTGAATAGAATCATACATCGGATTGAGTTGCCACAAATATTCTTTGTTTGGTTCGGGATGACACTAATTTTCTTTCTGCAGGTCAAGTCGGGTTCAAATACTATTTCCAGGTCTAGTATCGCAAGAAAACGAACCGAGAAAAAAAAAAGCAGGACTAGCGCCTCAAAATCGGGACATCATAAGCACTAAAGTTAAATCTGGTAAAAGGGAACGTGTAACGGAATCATGCTTTAAACAGAAAAATTTCGCAATATCGGCTAAAACAATGTAATACAAAATGAAGAACTCAGATGATAAAGGTGGTAGGTGACAAAATAAATTGAGTTAACCCTTTCCGGCGCAGTGTGCCGGGTGATGATATCTAATTTTAATTCCAAACTTAGAAACGGCACTAAGACTATTTTAATAAAATTTTGCATTAACAATGAAAGTATAAAGTAACAAGTTTTTAATTTCTAAAAACGTCGTACGTAAATTCCGGTGGCAGTTGATGATTTCATCATTTTACAATAAAATTTGTCTGTGCCGAAAAGGATTAATCATAGGATTGGCGATAATCAAAGGTCCACTACCATCTGTTAAATTACTATTTGACAAAACCTAATATACTTAGAGATTTTAATGGATAAAGTAGGCATTTGACAATAAATGCAAATATACATTTGGAACATTACAGCTCATTTTCTTAAAATTATGATTGTGTCACTTACCACCTTTACCATCTGAGCTCTTCAATAAAAATAAGTGGGTAAGTGTGATCACTGATCGCACAGAGGTTTCGTTTAATATTCTTTTCAAAACACTTTATCCTTTTGTAAAATCTGTTAGTTCCACATTTCGCAACCAGGGGGCGCAGTCTATTCTAAACAAACCTCTATCCGAACGAAATTCAGTTTTACAATCTATCCGTAGATATATTGGTCGAGGGGATCAGGCCCATAGCACCCAAGATAGTTAGGCGCCCCCTGGCGGTAAAAAGTGGAATGAAAATATGTAAGGCTATGGTGCATAATATGAAAGAGGCAAAGAGGTGTCTGCAAAAGCTAGAAAAATGCCCCCGGGTAAAAAGGATGGAGGTCAGAAAAATTGCTTAAAGTACACAAGTTTGAGACCGGAGGTGTAAATATAAGACTTTTTGAAATTTTTATGATTTGTCGTGTGATCGCAAGTGTTCAGCTTATAAGTATTCAAAATTTCAAGTCTTCAACTTAATTAGGAGCTCAGTTAGAAAAAAAAAAAGCTTAGAATACACAAGTTAGAGCACAGCCAGGTAAATATAAGACTTTTTCAAAATTTTATGATTTGTTGTTTGGTGCAATGTGTTCAGCTATAAGTATCCAAAATTTCAAGTCTCCAACATATATAGTTTCTGGGAACGGGCTCTGTGACAGACAGAGGTGCGAGACGAACAGGGTTTCGTCAGATGAATTAAACAATAAAAACAGTATCTCTTACTAAGATTAAAACCTGTCTAAAATGGAAATTTCTACCTATTCTTTGTCGTTTCATCTTCGCAGATTGCTGCATTAAGTATTTGAATGCACGTGAATAATACTTGATCCATAAGGGCACGAAATTAATCTACATTAATTTGAACAATATGAAAAGAAACACTTCTTTTACTCAAACATTTATAAAAATACTCGCCAAGCACTTTTTAATAAGAAGATCGAAGTGAGCTGATAAATTTTTGCATGTCTCATCGGTTCTTGAACTTTATTTCGTACAGACGCCAGATTGCTGTCAATCGAATAAACATTGTACAGAAGTGCACATGAGTTTTAGGCAAAATATAAGGTATTCGGTAACATCCGGCCGTTGTGACGATATACTGTGGGCGACTTGCGGTTTAATTTTCTCGACTCAGACTAAGGAATAAAATTTTAACTCAGAGTAAACTCGTAAAAATTTGATGTTATTTGTGTATGGTGATGAAAAAGCGGATAGGTCTCGGGGCGTCTGAAAATCGGGACACCTGACAACACTAGCGTTCACACTACAATAATTTTTGCAGGTTATATTTCGTTTTTTTTGTAATTCAGGTTGTTGGGATTTTCACAAAAAGTTTGAGCACAACTACTTGTCAGATTGAAATAAATACATATTTGATTATGAATGAGTATATATTCAATTTACTGCATGTGAAATAAAATATATATAAGACGAGTGATAATATATTAGGGGCATTCCACGTCAAATCAGGCAGTAAAATATCAATATGTAACCCACCATCACAGATTTTAATGAAACTGCGTGTGTTTGTTCTTACTATTAAGATATGATCACCAGTAATTTTTTTTGCTCCTTGGTGAAATAGTTTCTGAGAAAAAAATTGTCAAAATTTTGAAAAACTGCCGTCAGTTGGCATTCTTGATAGCTCGGTTTTCAAATGTAGCATGTCATATATATAATCATATTTCAATATCTACTCTACAAATCATCTTCAAATAATTTATGCACAATATTTAGGGTACGCAGCTTATGAAAAAAATATATTGTTACGCTTATAACATTTTAAGTGTGTCTAAAAAAATATTTAAACTTTGAAGTCATGAATTTTTTATGAAAAATAATGCATTAACAAAAAAAGCATTATCAACAAAAGGCGGTATTTTTATTAAATTTATTTTTTATGGGAGATATACTTAAAGGTGTCCTTTATCTGATTCTGAAATAAAAATAGTGGGATTTTGGGTGTTTTTGGTAGTATTTCCTATTTAAAAATATTTTGAGGTGCATTTCATATCAAATCAAGCAGAGTCGTTCCATGTCAGTTCAACTAAGCCATTTAATCACTGTCACAAATTTCAATGAAATTGGGTTTGTTTATATTTTATTTTAAGACGTAATCACCTTTAATTTTCTTGATCCTAAGTAAAATATTTTTTAAGATAAAAAATATCAAAATTTTGAAAAAGTGTTTTAAATTTTTTTAATGACAGTTCGATATTCAAAGACTACATTAAAAAAAAAAAAAAAAAAAAAAAAAAAAAAGTCATTTCAATATAAAATCACTAAATAGGTTTCAAATAATGTATATGTGACAAATAATGTAGGCTGATTATTATTTCTTGTTTTTTATCATGTTTAAACACTAAGAGTGTCTTTTATCTTATGAATTTTTAAAATCAAGAATTTTGTCAAAAATAATGTGTTAATCAAAAATTTATTATTAACCGAAGGCAGGGTGTTATTGCTTTTTTTTAATTGTACGTAAAAATATCTTTTAAATGGTTATAAAATAAAAATAGTGAACATATGAGAAAAAATTATCAAAATTTTGGAAAAATGCCACGAGTTTCCATTAATGATTGTTCAATTTTCAAAGGCCTCATTTTATATATAAAATCATATTTCAATAACTAATAAAGAAATCTTCTTCGAATAATTTAAGCAAGGTAAATAAAGTATGTAGATTATGAAAAAATATTGCTGTAATGTTAAAAAATATTTAAATGTGTCTAAAAAATTGTATAATCTTTGAAATCAAAAATATTTTACAAAAAATAATGAAATTATTAAAAAAGCTTTATCAATCAGAGGCGGAGTTTCTATGACTAATTTTTTAATTTTAAATTGTACATAATACTACATTATAACTGGATCTGAAATAAAAATAGTGGGATTTTGGTTGGTTTTAGTAGTATTTAAATCATATTTAAAATTATCAATATTTTCAAATGTAAAACCTATCCAATGTATCATCCCTGGAAATATTTTTATTTATACATTTATTTTATTTTTCAAATTATCTTTTATGTTCGTTTCTTAAGGAAAAAAATAAACAATATTGTTTTTTAGTAAAACTTCTAGGGCGAAGAGCAATTATCCCTTTCCAAAAAAGAGAAAAATCACTAGCTCCTCACCGCCCAATAGAAATTTTCAAAATTACAGTCCTAATCTTTAAACTCATATTTGGCTGTTAATATTGAAAATTTAGCATTGAGCTGCTAATATTGAAAAAAAAACCAAATTTCACTCTGTTGAAGAAAATTTTGACGTATTGTGCTTTAAATATATGCAAAAAATGCATAATCCATTATATTTATATCTTTCAAATAACTATATCTAAAAAAATATTTAAAACTTAATGAGTTGCACTTTTGTAACTTTATTCAGTTTCTAATGATATGTACCGTAATTTCGGGTGTATAGCCCGCAGATCAAACAATTCAGTTTGGACCCAGAAATTTTATTCAGTATTTGAAGACGAATATTTACTGTGATCTAAAAAGTTACATTTTATTTTTTTTAATTTCTGGGTCGAAACACGATTGTATGATCCGCGGGCTATACACCGGAAATTACGGTAATTTGATTTATTTCATCACAATATTGCTGAAAGATGGATTTTCAACATATATATGTGTGTATATATATATCCCTGTTCTCAAACAAATTATTTAAAAATTATTCATTTATGTTTAATAAAGCATATATATATTGTTTATATACTTACAGAAAATACATATAGCAAATTTTATGATATTATGCCAATAATGTCTAAAAGTAAAGAACTCATCTAATAGTATGTAACGAAAAATTTAACATCTGGTGTAATGACAACAAAATTTTATAATTGTTTTACTTAATTTGGATGAATGAAAAAAGCTTACATGTTTATATTTTATTGTAGTACAGGTGAAAATGTCACAAAGACATACCTCAACAACCACTGAGTATGTCACATTCACACTACAGATGATTTTTTTTTTCTTTTGATCTTTCGGGTTTGATTTCAGATGGTAATGAATGAATTAGTTTTGTTAGAAGTCTCATTGCAGTCAGCATATTAGGCTCACTATTTTTTTTTATATAATTTGTTTTGATTGACTCGATGAACAACAATATTTAAAGGGACCATTTCATGACTTTTCAATTAAAAGCTGATTTATAAATTCATCATGTTGTTTAGTTATTATTATCGTCTTAAGATAATAAGTTGATATTAAAATTTTTAAATGCAGTTTATTTATTATTTGAACAGTTGAAAGTATTTTTCAATAAGAGTGCGGGCTGTTGATTTTAAGTCGGCTGTTGAGCAATGTAGTGTTGGTAAAGGAACTGGTACTATTTAATTTTTATTGCTGTAAATAATATTTGTTATTTTATTATTGTATGTATTATATTTAAGCAAGAGTAGAAATACACGATATCGTAGTCAGTTTAGTACATCTTAGCATGAAAAGCTTCAATATTTATCATTAAACATTCACATTTTATGAAAATTTTGTTAAAATTGCTCATATTTTCACTATTTTTATTTTATAACTACTATAACTATAATATAACTTGAAAAGATATTTTTACGTACAATTAAAAAAAAGTAATAACAGCCCGCCTTCGGTTAATAATAAATTTTTGATTAACACATTATTTTTCACAAAATTCTTGATTTTAAGAATTCACAAGATTAAACACACACTTAGCATTTAAACATGAAAAACAACAATAAATAATAATCTGCCTACATTATTTGTCACATATACATTATTTGAAACTTATTTAGTGATTTTATATTGAAATGACTTTTTTTTTTATGCAGCCTTTGAATATAGATCTGCCATTAAAAACATTTTTTTTAAATTTTAAAAATTTAGATATTTTTTATCTTAAAAAATATTTTACTTGTAATCACCTTTAATTTCCTTGATCCTGTCTTAAAATGAGCTATAAACATACCCAGTTTCATTGAAATTTGTGACAGTGAATTAAATATCTTAGGCGAACTGACATGGAATGACTCTGCTTGATTTGATTTGAAATACGCCTCAAAATATTTTTAAATATGAAATACTACTAAAAACACCCAAAATCCCACTACTTTTATTTCAGAATCAGGTAAAGGACACCTTTAAGTATATCCCCCACAAAAAATAAATTTAATAAAAATACCGCCTTTTGTTAATAATGCTATTTTAGGTAATGCATTATTTTTCATAAAAAAATCACGACTTCAAAGATTAAACACTTTTTTAGACACACTTAAAATGTTATATAAGCGTAACAGTATTTTTTTCATAAAATACGTACCCTATATATTATGCATAAATTATTTGAAGATGATTTGTGGAATAGATATTGAAATATGATCATATTTATGTCATGCTACATTTGAAAATCGAGCAGTCAACAATGCCAACTGATGGCAGTTTTCAAAATTTTGACAATTTTTTTCTCAGAAACAATTTGACCAAGGAGTAAAAAAAAATACTGGGAATCATATCTTAATAAAAGGAACAAACACACGCAGTTTCATCAAAATCTGTGATGGTGGGTTACATGCCTGCCTGAACTGACATGGAATGACCCATTATCCTTTTCCTTAAGAACCATTTTTTCTTCTTTCAAAATATGAAAAATATTACCAACTTTTTTCGTTTTGTATATACACAAAAATACATGCATCGAATTTGTAATAGTTTATGAACACATAAACATGTTATGGGTGTATAGATTGGAAGATACCCACTATTCACGAGTGCAAGCGTAGAAATGTATAAGGGTTAGAAATTGAAAAAGTGTTCGCTAAATAGAGATGCCCGCTTTTCAGGATCTTATTGTATATAGATTTTTAACCTGAAAAATATTTTGACATTCTTTCAAATTATCGGGCCAACCCAAACCCGAACCGGAAGAGATAAAACCCAAATCGAACCCAAAACAGTGATAGTCAACAACCGAACCAGAACATGTCCCGCACTAAAGTAGTAGAAGTTAACCCGACCCGCAATGAATAAATATAGCACCGACCCAAACCGCGGATCAAGTCAGATGCGGGTAAATGAGGATAAGCCGACTCGATGCAGGACTCTAACCCAAACTCATTGTACAAGGATCAAAACTCAACTCAAAACCGAAAGAATTACAGCCGGCCTGACTTGCCGTGAAAAAAATAAGCGCCAATACGATCCATGATTCGGATTTTTTTTAAACCCTAACGTCGGGTCATTTAAAAAAATCTAACGTGCACGTGACCTGCGTCAGGTTTTATGCGAGAAAATCGAGTTACCCGAACCGACTCTATTCTGAAGTCAAAATATTTTCCCGGACGACGACAACAATTAAATTTTGACGACGAAAAAAGTCTTGTTGACCTAGAACCCGGCAACTATTTTTTTGTCTACACGAAATTCGAAATACTTCAATGCGATCAACAACAACACAAAATCTCTATAGTTTAAAACAATTATGAAAAATAGCCTGCAATCATACCTCTAATATAAATCTACATACCTCTATATTTTTTATGTTGAAAAGTAAACATATAAAAAGAATCATACATGATTAAATATACAGTTTTACATCTGAAACAACAGCCTATATTTTTATTGTAAAATCCTTTTATTGTTAATCCAAACCCAACCTGTAACTATAAAAACTCAACCCGAAACAATTTGACACAACCCGACTCGAACCTTCCGCAACGAAAAAAAAAAAAAATCTTCAACCAAAAACGAGAATTGGGTTGGGTTAAACTAAAATCTGATTACCTGACTCTATACAAAACTCTAGGTTGAAACAACAGCCTAGACACTGTTTTGAAAAATAATGTTAACGTAGGCCCGACGCGCAAGAATTAAAACTCACCGCGAAACCGATATAATTACAATCAATACGATTTGCAAAGGAAAAGTCAGCGCCAACCTGACCCATGGGTTGGTATTTTTTTAAACTGACCCATGGGTCGGTTTTTCTTAAACTAACCCATAATCGGGTCATTTTCAAAAAATGAATCTGCTTCGACTCAAGTCGGGTCGCGTGCGAGGAAAATGGGTTACTCAAACAAATGCAAGACAAAATATTTTCCCCGACGACAATTAAATTTTGACCCCGACGGGGGGGCATATGCCCCCCCGGTCCCCCCTCTGACGCCGCCCTTGGAACTGACACATTGCACCTGCTCTTGTGAAACTGTATTATGACCATTTGTTCTGACATTTGACCAAGGGATAGCTTTTACATGAGGTCTATAAAAATTCGAGAAACACCACTTGTACTTTTATTTTTTAGTCAAATCAATCCATTTTGCTAAAAAATGAAGAAGTTGCCCAGTGAATAAGTTTTAAAAAGGAAGTCCAAAGATCGTAGGAAAAGGGAAAATGAACGTGAATATATTAATCAAGAAAAGAAATGTGCTACTGTAATGGCTTATTTTATGGGAAAAACCGAGAATGTAAGTTTCATATCATTAGTTTTAATACTTTTCATCAGGGCTGCGGAGTCGGTGAGAAAAATGGCTGACTCCGGGCTGGCAACACTAGTATTCAGGCTAGGGTACTAGTGTTGCCTGTTGGTTAAATTGATGATGGAATATAAGAAAAATAAAGCTAACATCTCACTATTTCGGCATTGATTATCTTTTTAGGGCTTCAAAAATAAAACAAACAAAAAATTATATTTTCCACTTTATTAATTTTACAATTTTGTGCCCACAAACCCGAAAAATGTAACTATCGAAGTCTAAAGAACATAAAATGGAAATTTTACTATTTTGGATCTGCAAACTGTGAAGAAAAAGTGAAATTGTTATAATTTAGTTGTTATTTTGCTCCTCCAAACTCAAAAAACATATATGGAAAGAAGGAAAAATAAAGATGAAAATTTTATTATTTTGGAAATAATTCGGATTCTGTGGATTCGAATGAAATAATTAAAAAAATTGCAATTTTTAATTTAAGTTTACAATTTCGGTTTTATTTCGGGTTCTGCAGACCTGAAAAATCTGAAATTCAAGTGGAGAAAGATAATGAAATTTCACTATTTTATTGTTATTTTGGGTACCGCCGATTCAGAAAATAAAAATTACAATTTCATCTTATTTTGACTCCTATGCACAAAAATAAATAAATAAAGGTAGGGTATTTTAGAATTCTGACTTTTGGTGGCACAGACTGGAAAAATTTGAGGGGAAAAAATGGAAAAAGGCTTCTATTTACAATGCTATACCTGGTTCTTAATTCTTTTGCCTCCAAATTTAGCACAGATTTATAATTTTTGCTGTAGCTCGGGTAAGAGATCTGCATGAAAAGAAATTTTAAGGCCCTACTCCTAAAACCTTCCACTGTGCTTTTATATTTATTCTCACTCCAATCATACCTATTTGCCTATTGTAAATTGCCCCTATTTTATCGGCGTAGTTTGATTTTTTTTAATTTGTTATATTGGACTTGTCAGCCTGCTCAATTTTTTTTATCAGTCTGATCTGGCCGATTAACATAAATTGTCTTAATTCTACTTACACGGCCTGTTTGAAAAATTGCCTTCATTTTCCAGGCCTTGGGTCCTTCCAGTCCATTGTACCTCGGGTTACATCCGCAAACCCCAAAAATACGAGGGGAAATACTTATATACTAAATGTAAAATATCTACTACAGTTATAAATTAAAACAGTTTTCATCTACTCTGTACATGGGTACTACCTTGTATCTCCCCCTGTATCTATTTTGTACACCGCAGTGAATTGGTCATCTTTAACTTGAGTAGCCTGATATAGTCCATAAATAACAATAATAATTAATTTTATAGATTTAAAATTACATATAATTAGTTTAATTTCACTTTAAAATGTCTAACAAAAAAATTTGGAGTCAGAGTCAGCTTGTTTTTTAGCGACTCCGACTATTTTTCTCTAAAATGGGTCCGAATCTGCAGTCCTGCTGTTAATACAGTAAAGTTATGTAAATTATAAATGTTATTGTATTATTATAAACAGTACACGGCTTTAGTAGCTACGATTTTTTTTTTCAAAGCCCTACGATTGATATATTCTAAAGAAACTTAAATTTTGATCAAGAATTTTGTATATTTTCCTTCCCTTTGTTTCTAGCACTTCCCCTTCCCCCACCACCACCACCACTCATTGCAAAACAGCGTAATTATGAGAGGAAGTCTCTTTATGAATACCTTTCAAATAAAATAAAAGAAGTATAAGCGGCCTTTGTAGAGATCGACCTTAGCTATTTTATGTGTCTCCCTCCCCCCCCTGCAAATAATAAAATAATATAAAATTTATTGAAATGAAAACTAGATATATTTTATTTTTAAGTACCCATAAGCTTAACTTTTGTGATCGCTTGTTTTTGCGTGATCACTACTCGATATTTCGCCATTATAAATGTGATTGTTAATCATGAATAAGGTGAAATCTGAAAATTTAAATTACTGATAAAAAAATTTATTTGTTAGGTATACAGAATATTGAAGGAGATGGGATGGTGGAATTCATAGAAAAAGTGTCAAAAAGAAAATTTTTGTGGGATGAAAACGCTGCAACACAAGACCGTTTGGTTCCCAAATCTATATCGACAAAGAGTACAAGAACGCAAGAATAGCCTAAAAAGAAAAAAAAAATCTGCATTCTGTGTATTTATCAAAGTATGCGATTTTTAGAAAAGAGAAGTGTTTTAACCACCCGTTGATTTATTTTCATTTTTACTGCCCTACTATCGTCCTAATTACATATCACATGGACTACTTAAAACATTATGTTATAACCCTCATAGCATGCATGGTCACAGTGACGTCACTGTAAGTCACTGTGGTCATGTCACATCTGTGACCAAAATGCCACCACTCAGTGATATCACATTGTGACTGAGATGTGAACTTCTTAGAAAACTTTAAAAAATTACAAAAATTATTAAAAACATGTTATTTACTGTAAAAAAATATTTTTCTGCCGGATTTAAAATTTTTTTAAACCATGGTCCAAGTTGCCTCTGTGCCTCTAACCAAAACTTTAATTTTCATATAACATAAAATGTAACTAATTCATCAGCGACACAAAAAGATTTCCTAATTATGCGAATTTCATATTATTAAAAAAATGTTTTAGGTAAACAGACCTCGACTTATCTTTTATAAAGATTTTTGTAAATGATCATCTGTTATACTAGAAGTTTCTCAAAGAGTAGTCGAAACATTTCTGTGGTTTCAAACTAAAAACTTTCTATTACAGTTAAGTCTGCAGCTTTAAATGAGCACGCAGAAAGCGTCTTCAAAGTTTAGTCATATATGCATTTCTTGCTTTATAATTTGCATTCAAGTCATTTTTTTTTCTTCTTAGTGTTTCACTATTTTAAGTATTTTTTTTTTTTTAATTCTACTTCTTTCAGATGTTTAAAATTAAATTGACATTTTCCAAATATAAAATTAATGTATAAAATTTATGCAAAGTCCATGACATAATTAATTATTCATGGACATCATATTTTATTTTTTGTTTTCAAAATATATCTTTAAAAATTATTTTACAAGATGTTTTAATTTACAGAAAATTAATATTAAGAGAATGACAGATTGACAAAGAAAAACTCATCTCTTCTCGATAATCTTTTTGTATTTTTTAAGAAGATATTTTGTATATATTATCTGTGATACAAATTTTACTTTTAAAAAAAGGAGGGGGTCATCATTATTACCATTAAATTAATTTGTACACATTTTGAAAAAATAAGCAATGTTTTATGTAGTAAACTCTAATTATGGATAATATTATTATTATAATTTACGTAAATGAAACTTTACAATTCAATAAAACTGATAAAAATAAAAGGTGAAATACAATAAAACATTTTCAAACAGGAAATTGAATTAGAGACAATTTGATAAAATTATTACGCATTTAATTTCCTTCCGAAACTGTTATATAGAAAAACAAATAAAACCGAGAAACATCTGCTTCGAACTTCGAAACTTAAAAATCGTCTGCATCTGCACTATTTCAGTTGTTATGACTCGGCTGCAGAACAACGGATAAAAGTAACAGTAAAGCTTTTTAGAATAAACGCGGAAAGTTATGTGGACACTGGACAGCATAGACGTGTTGACATGGATTTAAAAACTAAAACAAGAATGTTCTCAGGATCCAAGTTAGTTCAGCTAACAAAATATAAACCCGAGAAAATTATGGTAGCTTTGACTTGTTGAAGATGATTCAAGTCATTGCTATCGTACTTATTATCGGATTTAATTGGTTCCCCAAAATCAAAGTATCACGTACAACGTCAATGAAATTAGGTATGTAAAAATATTATTTTCCCTGTTTGCTTTTTTTTAATCACAACAATTTTAGTTAGCTTCTCATAAACATGCTGTAGAACATAAATATTTCATTACATTTATTTTTTATTTTGTTGAAATATCTAAAATACTATTTTCCCTGTTTGCTTTTTTTTTTAAATTACAATGATTTTAGTTATCTTCTAATAAACAACTTATAGAACACAAATATTTCATTACTTTTATTTTTTATTTTGTTAAAATATCTGACTTGCTTTTCAACAGCTTTGATCAGATTATTAAAATTAGTGATTTAAATTGCATTTTAATCTGGTTTATTTTCATATTTAAATATTTGGTTAAAACCACATGGTGTCATAAATATGAAAGTATATGGACAAGTATTATAATCAATCATTAATATAATTAATAAACATTTAAAGATAATTATTTTTAAAAAAATGCTTTTTATGGAATAAAATTATTGGCAAACATAATTTTTTAATTTTGTATTAAGTGATGGTCTTAAACAATTTGCATTGCATGTTTTTATTTTAAAAAATTGCATCTGCTCAGAAGAGGAATTTATAAAAAATAAGACACAACGGAAACGTATACTATTAAAAGAGATCATAGATATGTAATGTTAAGAAAAAAAATGATTATTTAATGTATTATTCAACCTGAGAAATGTTTTAAAATCTATAAAGAAATAGTCATAGCGGGTGAAAGCTTTTCATTTGTTAAACATTCTTACTGAAATGTTTTCAAAGTGAACTAGAAGTCTATTGGCAAATGAAAATATAGAAGTTACGCAATCAGTAAGTGTTTAAATATGATTTTACTTTAAAAATAACGCAAATACTTGAACGGTATGAATCTAAAATGTAATAACCATCTTTTATTATTTACTTTTTTTTCTGGATAATTTTCTCATTTTATTTCCTGAATGATTTTATCGAGATAAATTTCAAAGTATCGATATTATACACTCTTTATAAACAGCGTGATTAAAATGGATTTCTTATTTATAATTACCATAATCTTGTAAATAAAATATTAATAATAATAATAATGAACCTATTTTGAGTTTATGGTCTCAATTTTTATACTTTATTTACATTAAAAAGTAGTTAACCATTTGGTACTGTGTTCATTATTTTGTTTTATTGTGTCATATAAAAATAAATATGATTATTTGTATTTCTAATACAATATATACAGTAGAGCGCCGATTGTCCGAACAAGTCGGGATCGACCCTAGTTCAGATAAATGGGCAGACAGTTTAAGGGGTGTTCCTGACTATTCTAAAACCTTCACACTTTATCTAGGTTTAGAACTGACAGCACCAGTTAGTACTGGAGTGCTTAATTTTTTTTTTAATTGTTTTTTGTTTACTTTTTTATTATTTAATTTTTTTTTCCTCTTTTTATCATTTTCTAAACTTCAGAGATTATAATTTAAGCAAAAAATAAATTGGAAGTTAGGTGTTTTTTTTTTTCTTTTTTAGAGAGAGAAAT
The DNA here is from genome assembly GCA_963932465.1 of Maratus speciosus. NCBI lineage: Eukaryota > Metazoa > Arthropoda > Arachnida > Araneae > Salticidae > Maratus > Maratus speciosus. Next base: position 150,819,443 of record OZ010796.1, on the reverse strand, counting down.
ATTTGGATAATTGGAAATTCGGTTAAAAAGAATTCTTTGAGAGAAATATGCTGTTCGGATAATTGGAAGTTCGGTTAATTGGAGTTCCGATAATCGGCGTTGTACTGTATTTATAAAACTTTCACCAGACTTTATTCTAAAAATTTCGTTGTAGATTCTAATCTCTTTGTACTAGTTATGATAATATCAGAGTTATAGATGTCATGGCAACATATATCCAGCCAGATAGATCTTTGGCAAAACATAAAAACTTTCACATTAGATGCAAAATAGAGTAGCTGCGGTGCTGTGTTTTATAAACAATAAGGTATTATTGTTTTAAAAAATCATAGATAGTAAGAGTTATTTTTATAATATATAATTTCATAAATAAAAATGTAATTTTGGCAATATTATCAAGTTATTAAAGTTATTTTTTAATAATCAAAAAGTTGTTTTATATATAGATTTTACTTCAAGCAAACCCTGATGTAAAATAAATTAACCCTTTGTATCACCGTTCTATGCATACCCAAAAGTTTTACTTAATTTTACAGTGAGCATAAAAATACGATTTTATTTATTGCTGCTATCTTCCAACATAACGATTATTGCCGAAATTGTTCTTAGAATTCTCAACATAATGATACTGGTGATATTCAGTGAATTTTCTATACCAAAGCTGTATTTTTCATTTGAGTAGTTTCAAATGGTTATTGCTAAATGTACTTCGGAAATTTTGTAATGCATGTATGTGGCATAAAAGATGCAAACAATACGTATATAATGACTATATGGCACATGATGAGCATTTCGAGTGCATATATATATATATATATATATATGTATATAACGCATACATAAACTTCCCAATGATCTTAGCAATGTCGTTACTGCAATTTTTGCATAATCAAATTTATAGGGGCCTCTATAACAAAGAAGTATCCTATTTTCTCAGCCCCAACTTGTTTGAATTACAATCATATATATATATATTTTATGGTAATCAATATCATAAAACATATAAAATTTAATTACTTAATATCGGCGTTTCTTTTTATCTTTCATTTTTTTTTATTATTATAAATGTTGTGTAATCGAAAAAATTCAACTTCACCAGTGACTTCGAGTTTGTAATGCGTATTAAATGAAATAAATTAATTTCATTCAGTATTTTCTATAGTTTAAAGAATATAAAAAGTACTGTATATATTATAACATATTATATTTTTAACACAAATTTTATTTTGATAAAGATTTTAAAATTTAAACAAATTGTTTCTTTGGTAATTTTAATGCTTATAACAAATAGCTAATTTTGAAAAAAAAAAAATGTGATAGATCGATCATTCAGTTGTCTTCAATATTCTCATTTATTGCAATAGGAAAGAAAGGTGCAACAAAAATTGAAGTCTGCGGGGCATTGCATTTTGGTATACCCTTGTTATAGCGCCCCCCAAGTTTTAATTGCGATGTATCGCCGAAGTATATTAACGTTATAGATGTAAATGATTTTACAACATGCTTAATTATGACTATGTGTGACATGCATACGTGTTTACAACTGTACAAGTATGTCATAGTGTGACTTCACAACATTGTCACTAGTCACATATTCATCACAACATTAATGACAAAATCGTCACAAATCACACAATTTTCACAAAATTGTCACAATGTGACTTCAAAGCAGTGTCGCTGTCGTCACAGAATCATCACAGTGTTAAAGACAATTTCGTCACAAATGACACATATTTCACAAATTGATCTCAATGTGACTTTAAAGCATTGTCACATTCGTCACAAATTCGTCACAATGTTAATACCAAAATAGTCACAAATGACACACTCTTCACAAATTTGTCACACCGTGACTTCACAAAGTCATCACAATGTGACGTCACAAAAGAGCTCTAAAACGGCCATAACGACCTCACATTCTAGTCACAATGACTTCACATCGACGGTCACAATGTCACAGTGTGACTTCACAACGACGTCGACGTGACGTCACCATGCCTTACGGGAATATAGACAAGGATTATATACAGCAGAGAGCAGAGTAAAAAAAAAAAAAAAAAACGCTCCTAATATATACTGCTTCTCAACTATTAAACTCCTTTTAGATGCTTGTAAATTAAATCATCACAGAATAAAATACTTAAACTACATTCTCAAGTACTCAATAATTATTCATAATATGCATCAACAGACAAACACTTCCCTTGAACATAGTACATCACATAATCAGAATCTGCAGAGTAAGAAAAAAAAAATAAAATGATAGTTTGACTTACAATTTACAAACAGAATCAGAGGAAAGATAAAACAAAATTAACGAAACTTTGGAAGTAAGAGCTGTACGGACCAAATTTTTTAGGTTCGCCACAGAGTATATATTAAAAAAAAATGTTGAATCAGCCCAGCTCACTTATATTTTCGCAGTTTATAGCGCAGACTTGCCACCGAGGTGGCTACGTACAAAGTGCAGCAACGAAAGCTATCTTGACCCATACCATCCCAATGTAAAATTAAAAGTTCAGTTCGGGCCCGGGTCGCTCACACTAAATCAGTGAAAACACGCCCAATCTTGCCTGTGCAAAGTCAATTAAATCAGGCTCGGTCCAGTCCGATTCAATTTCTAGAAAAAATTCCGATTTTTCTTAACATAATGGAGATTTTTTAAAAGAATACTGCATGCATATTTATGGGGAAATTTTTAAAAGTTTGTATTTCTTTTGTAATTAACTCCTTTATTATGGAACTATAGTTCACAACATGATTTCGAACTGATACTGCAGATTTTGGCAAATCATTATAGCCTTTAGCTATCAGTAAATTTGTTAAATCAATCGAAGTAATGAAAACATTAAATGAAAAACCATCTTTAGCTGTCATTCGCGATAAAATTAAATCCAGTGATTCCTTATCACTATTAAAATAAGCCGCTATTTTCCGCTTTTTAGAAAGCAATTTATCTTCTGTGCAATCTTGACTTGTGGAAGGAAGAGAGGTTGTACTAAATTCTTTCAAAACTTTAGTAACATGTTTCGTAGATAAATGTGTATGCAAGCCCTTAGTCGATCCACCTAATGTTTTAAGCACTGCGATACATTTTTTACATTTTGCGCCTTTTTCCATCTTTAGACGTTAAATAGTAGTACCACACTGAAGATGTATCCTTATCTTTCCTATGAGCTACAAAATCCTTTTCATTAGACATCTTTTAAGCAAAGTAAATATAAACGCACGAAAAGCAAAGAAGTTAGTACATAATGACTATCATACTCAAATGCAACACTTATCAGTAAAGACTAATTAAAAAATGACTTACTAAGTGATTTCTACACACACAGTGAAATCAAAATAAACAAACGATTTTATTTTTTCTGACTAATAGCTCTGCGGGTTACATTTGTTTGCAACTCAAAAGTGTTGAATTTATAACCCTCTCAGATATTGATAATAAACTATTTTCGAAACAGGAAACAAGCAATAATCTTCAAGGACACGAACATCTTGATACTTAAATAAACAGATTTAGTAGCAATAAATCATTGCGTAATCAACTCACTTTATATTTTCCAAAATTATGATATTACAAATGAACAATAACATTAATAAGTGAAATATGTTTAAATATCAGCCCACGTATGATGCAAGATTTCCACATCATCATCAAAAATGAACTTAAAGTGGCTCATAAACTTTTTTATTACTAATTTTCAGTTGTTGTGTAGATTTCAATAAGAAAGGGTGTAACGTTTAAATATTGTTGCTGCAAAAAGCAGCCTAATGCAAATGAATATGTAATTAACTTAAAAATGTAAACTTAAAGCAAACTTTTTGCCAACAAAAAGATTTCCACTTTAAAAGATTTAATCGATTAGAAATATATGTAAAAAATACTTGAGGTATATATTCTTTTTTAATCATATATAAATTTCATAAAAATTGATTTTTTTTCCCCAAATGCGAAAGTTTATAAATATATTTTTTAATTTCAGCTGGATATTGTTCCATTAAAAAAAAACAGACAATCCCGAAAATCCCGTGATTTTTTCTGACAAATCCCAGGATTTTAGGGATTAAAAATTAAGCGGGATCCCGGGATTGTAATCCCTAGTAATGAGTCAAGTAACTTGATTTTTACAGCAGAATGAGGGAAGAGTGGAGGGACCGCATTCATTAGATTTTTCTGTAGATTTGCAATTTTCTGCTTTTTAGCTCACAGGCTATCAAAGCCTGAGAGCTAATGTGCCCGCCGGTTCTGTATGTATGCGTGTATGTATGTACGTACGTATGCATGTATGTATGTACGTAACGCGACAACTCTTGATAAAAACATCCGATTTGCTTCAAAAATTTTCTCTAGGTTCATTGTGATAAGGTGCTTCCCTGATTAGTTTTTGGAGTTCATTGGTTAAGGATAAAGGGGGAAAAGAGGGGTTAGTCCACCCACCTTAATTCAGATAAATGGGTTTTCATGCAGAATGATTCGATTTGCTCCAAATTTGGTATACCGGTTTATTATGTTAAGGAACTTCCCTGATTAGTTTTGGGGGTTCATTGGTTAAGGATAAAGGGGGAAAAGGGGGGTTAGCCCACCCCTCTTAATTTAGATAAATGGGTTTTTCATGCAGAATGATTCGATTTGCTCCGAATTTGGTATACCGGTTTATTATGTTAAGGAACTTCCCTGATTAGTTTTGGGGGTTCATTGGTTAAGAATAAGGGGGGAAAGGGGGGCTAGTCCACCCTCCTTAATTCAGATAAACGGGTTTTTCATGCAGAATTATTCGATTTGCTCCAAATTTGGCATACCGGTTTATTATGTTAAGAAGCTTCCCTGATTAATTTTGAGGGTTCATTGGTTAAGGATAAAGGGGGGGAAAGGGGGTTAGTCCACCCCCCCTTTAATTCAGAAAAATGGGTTTTTCATGCAGAATTATTCGATTTGCTCCGAATTTGGTATACTGGTTTATTATGTTAAGGAACTTCCCTGATTAGTTTTGGGGGTTCATTGGTTAAGAATAAAGGGGGGCTAGTCCACCCCCCTTAATTTAGATAAATGGGTTTCTCATGCAGAATTATTTGATTTGCTCCAAATTTGTTCTACCGGTTTATTATGTTAAGGAGCTTCCCTGATTCATTTTGGGGATTCATTGGTTAAGGATAAAGGAGGAAATGGGGGCTAATTCCCCTTCACTTATTTTTTTAGGGGCATTATTCTTTAAAATAAGAGTATAATATACAATTAGTGTGAATAGCCTGTGAGCTCAATGCCATCAGTTTAGCTGGGCACTTTTCTTTTTTATTTGACATTTTGTTATCAATAAAAAGAGATATATTTTAAGATTATATTTTATTACTAATCTTACAGGGTGGCAACAGCCACGAAAAAATCAGCAATTTTAGTAATGCGCTCCAAGACTCACACTTTCAATCCTTCTCTAACTGCTATATGAATGTCAGCATTTATGTTAAAGAAATCTTATTATAATCTAAAAGTTAAAACGATATAAAATTGCACCTTATTTCTCATATCCTTCCCTTTTTTTTTTTTACTACTCTTACCATTATGGTAAATGAACAATTAAATTCCTCATTGAACTCTTTGTATCTGCTTCTTTTTTACCTCAACAACTTTTTAATTTAGCCCCCTTAAGGAATCTAGATTGTAGCAGGCATAACAAGTCAGACAAAAAACATTTTCTTTTATCCTCCTTTCTTTACACTCTTTCTTAAAGAATGAGTTTATAAAATGCTTAAAATAGGTCACTAATTTTTAAAATGGAAAAAAAAACTAATGTTTTGGGACATTCAAAGTTTTTTTTTTTTTATGTGTAAAATATACCTCTTTTGAAAGGTATTTGAAACATTAAATGCTAAGTATACTAAATAATACAGGAGGCGGGGAGGGGGGGGCTACATAAAGACCGTATTTTGTTAATAAAAATTAAAAAATGGGCTTCCATATTCTAAAATGTAAAATCGGTGTTAAATCGCAATGTTAGATGGATGATAAATCGATTTAAGAAATTTCTACATTGCCCAGTCCTAATGGACGCTGATTAAGTTTTGGCATAAATCGATCAACAGGCCGCATTTTCCCGGATTTCGATGATAGCTATATCTCAAGAACTAATGCACAGAATTTCATCAACCTTCATTTATGAATCATTATAAAACATATACTTCTAAGTATATTACTAATGAGATGAAAGCGTATTGTTTGAAAGATTATATAAAAGTAATATTAACAGCATGCACTTATTACAAAAATGTCCTTTTTATGAAATAATGTGTCCTTTTCAATAAAACTGCCCTTATTCTGTAATGTGTGCCCTGCCCTTTTTTAAGCTCTTGAGTGATCTCTGACATGCATTTTCATGATACGCAAAGGTTACTAGCAAAAAGAAAGCGGTTGATATTTTGAATTTAAAAAAAATTCAAAAGCAAAAGCAGGTTATCTGTGATGCATATGAAATTTTAACTAAATACATGAAACATACTTCACAAAGTGCTTCAAAGAATGCATTCTTGTCCTCAACACTCCATAATTCCCATGGACGGCGTGTTTTAGATCTTGCAGAAGGAACCTCTTGTTTGGCTATAACTATATTGAGAAAGAAACAAGAAAGTTAAACAAGAAATTAAATGCATTAATATTAATAACTTAAAAAACATTTATTTACATGGTTTACAGTTATTTACATTAACTCCATACACAAGACAAAGTATAAATAACATTAATCAGAAAAATAAATAGTAACATTAAAAATGCTAAGAAAAAGATCCCATGAAAAGTATTATGTTAAACTTTTTAAAACTGCAGAAAGAAAAACATGCAAATAATTAATACTTAAATTTAGCATATACTAAAACTTAGTTCAAAAAGAAGGATGGAGAGAGACAATAAAATTTTTATCATTATACACAGCGCGAGTTTTAATTAACCAACCACTTTGAACTTAATTAGCTTCTCAGTCTCACTAGATGTTGTTACAAATGAATGCAGTGAGAGAAGGCAGGAAAAAAAATTCTTTAACATCACTTCCATTCTTTTTCAAAATTTCTTCCAAACAATCATATTCAACTGAAGATCATATTTTTATTGTTAAGAATTGGTATTTATGTGGTGAAAATGCAACACTATTTCTATAAAAATAGTCTTCAACATTCAAACACCAACCTTCTAGAGCAAGAGTAAAAGATCTGGTAAAACAAATTGAAAGTTTTAGTTATATTTCAAGGGAAAAGCTACCACAAAGGTAACTGTTAGAATAAAGGTTGCGATTGATGCAACAAAAGCAATGGTAGAATCATAGCAGAAAAACCAAGCACTTCCACTAGCCAACTTGCAAGTCAACTGAATATCAGTCAGAGCACCGGTGCCAAGGTAATGAGGAAAGATATCAGACTTTTCCTTACGAAATTGAAACTTTATAATTCATCCTAGATATTGCTATTGGCCAGTGATGCGACTTTGAAAATGAGACAGTGGAGCTCATCAATACTAGGGAAGTGGAGCAAAAGGAGATATGGTTCTCAGATGACACCTATTTCTGGTTAACTGGTCATGTGAGTAAGCACACAATTATCGCTTTAGGAGATCCTGCAAACTAAAATTCGTTACCATAAGTACGATGCATCCAAGGAAAAAAAATAATAAACAGTTTGGGCTCCTCTTGTGGATCAGAAATCATCAAACCAATCTACTTTGAGCAGTGGCATACAAAGGATTTAACTTTAAGGGAGGGGGGGGGGGGAGACTTAAATTTTGATAATGTTCTGAGTCTTACAAAGCATGTTGAATTATGTTGTAAACAAAAAACATGTTTGACAATGAGATCATAGCCAGAGGGAAATAGGGAATACAAGTCCAAACCCGAACTCCTCTCCTCCCCCCTCCTCATGCCGAAATAAGCTAAAAAGTGTTAATGTGTTCTTTCATATACTTTCATTTAAAAGAAAGTCATTGTAGCTTAAAATCTATAAAATTATCTCCCGCCCCCTTATAAATATAAATTCTGGCCACATTTCCTGTTTGACAATAAATTAATATTGCTTGGGATAATCTCAAATAAAAATACGTTTTTCTTTTTTTTTTCTATTTTAGTATCATTTCCATATTACTGACAAGGCACATGAGACACTTTCCCAGAACCCACATATTTAAAGGGCTAAAAAATGTCTGGCATTTCAGATGAATTTTATTGTAAACAAACTTAATGAAATAAGAAATTAAAAATTTCTAGATTCATGACACAACTTATGATGGTTAAAAATTGTCAGTGACATAAGCATATTCATAATTTTTCTGCACATTTAAAGTTTTAAGCTTATTATATATAGTGCACCCTAAATTTTTTTGCTTTTTTATATAGGTTTTTAACTTTCAGACAGATGTTTTAATTCTATGACTATTTTACCTATAAAATCGCATTTTCTTTATGATGTCCATGTTTTTCAAGTTTATGCAGCATTAGTTCATATTTATTATCATAGTTATTTTTTATGAAGAAATTTCAATAATATTATTAATCCAACTTCAGTTCAAAAGGATCATTAGTCTTTTATTTACATGGATGCATTTAGTAATACATAAGTATATCAATACACTTCTTATTAACAGTATTTGTAAAAATGTGAAATCTATGATTACGCCCCAAAATATTTTCTGCAGTTAGGGCCCAAAATTTTTATGACTGAGCTTTGTTAAACATAAATGAACTTTTTTTGTTGAATCTCATTTTTTTAATAGCAACGGAAAGCCAATTCAAATTTTCAAGGAGGGCAAGCACTTCTTCTTGATATCTTTAATATCAAATTTGTGAAAGAGGAGAAAATTAAAAATTTATTGGAAATTATTGATCAGATTTCATTTATTTAAAGAACTAAAGTTATTGAATTAAGTCTAACAACTTTAATGGACTTTAATGTCTTAAAAACTAAAACTAAAATTTGAATAAAGCGGGATATTTTGAAAAAAAAAAAATGGATTATGTCAAAAAATAGCTACAACGCTTTTTAACCACATGTGACTAAAAACCTCCCCAGAAGCATATGCTTTAAAACAAAAACAAACAGTAGCAAAATTAAATTGTAACAATGAATAAAATCAGACAACTTCTCCGATCAGAACTTAAAAATAGTTATTCTGTGTAGAATAAAGGAACAATATGAGAAACAATAATTTCTGAATTTTTTCTGATGACTTATTAATTTGGAGACCTTAGGAACACTTCATTTTTAGAGCCCCTTCAAAAACTTGATATATTTTAATTCTATTTTCAAACATGGTTTTAAGGACTCCTTTGAGGAGCCCTCCTTTTGTGAGAGTGCAGAAGATGTAATCCAAGTGCCCTGCTGCACGGTGGGTGATTTGCCGATTCTAGCTGGCCAAAAGTCGACTTTTAAACGTTTATCCTAGCGTAATTTATTTTTTGCCTGTTGTACCTCAATAGTTAGGGCGTTGTACCCTGCTACTGGTTTTGATATAAATATAATTGTATGGTCCATAGACTGGTGCAAAGTTTGTGCTTCTTAGTTGGGAATGAATCAATCAATTTGAGTATAGTTCTTTAATCTGTCACTTGAAGTGGAATAAAATATACTGTTTGATTATGGACGCTTCCAAATAAAATATGGACTTTATTTTATTGGATTTATGTGCATAAATTTTGAGCATATCAGCTGTTATTTAATATTTAATGTCACAAAAAACTGTATTTTTTTTTAAAAAATTTTCAGTTTTAATACAGAAAAAGGTATATGATAAAGCACGATTAAGCTCAATTTTTGATATAATTAAGTAGTTTAGATTATTACCTTTTCGTTCCAATTTAATTTGTCTGCCGTTAGGTGCCCCTAGTTTTTAGAATTATTTATAGCTTATTAAGTCTAAATAATTTTTTATTGAAATTTTAGTTCAAGTACAATTTTCTTTTTATCAAAGACAGCAGAATTTAAGTTAGTCACATGAATAAACTTTAGCAACATTATGCAACGGCAACAAGATTTAAAATATAACGAGAATGTGAATTTGGTTGAAAATGTTTTGTTTATAGAGGAAAATTACAATGAAGAGCACATGAAATTTTGAAAGCGCGAAATGTTTAAAGTTATGACTAAATTTGGAGAAAAGTTGCCAGTTGTATGTCGATATCTCATGACAAAATGATGTAAAATATATTACATGGCTGCAAATTTTGAGTGGTTAGAAAATTGATTCAGACAAATTCTCCAAATTCAGATTTGATACAATGCAAAACATAATGTAGACATTTTCTCAGGATATCTTATAATTCCCATCCTTTACATAAGGTTCCTCTGTGAAGAGATAAATATAAATATACAAAAGAATATACAACACAGCAATTTTCATTAAAGCTGTCGAATGTTTGCCCCGTATCTTAAATTTTAGAAAAAGAAATTTTAGGATTTGTTATAATAATACAAAAATAGTTTTATCACATTAGTTTCCATACCGTTAAGAAATTATCATTAAAATTATCAAGAAGAATGTAAAATCATGCATCATTCAGATTATGAAACATTTTTTAATGCATTCGGACTACTATAATAGAACTTCATAGCTTAATAATGTGAAAAACGATGTCTAAGTAATAATTTGTAAAACATATAACATGCTTGAAAATGCAATTTCAACCAAAGTCGAAAAACTAACAGAAAATTTTGTAAAAACCAGTATATGAATTATAGATTTATCATATAATTCCCAATATGCTAAAATTTAGAACAGTTAGTGAATGCATAGCACAAAATTCCTCGTCAGCAATTTCTGCCAATAAATGGAAATGTACTTCAGATGTTTTGTGCAGCCCTGTATATGATTTATAGAATTTATACACACTAAATAGTATGCAATTTTTATAATTTTAAAAAGTGTTCCACAACTGTAAACGCACTTCCCTCAATTAGTGTTCATAGAGAGAGAAATATAATTGATTTATTTTGTGTGCCCCTGTATATGAAAGATGAGTGCTATGCACATCATATTCAATAGTAAGCATCTTATAGAGCACCTCGGAGATATATATATATAAACTTAAATATTTTTCAAATGGTGTAACATGAACAAAATACACCACAAACGATTTTTCTCCATAGACCATAATGTAACATAATTCTTTTTAGTGTCCTTGTAAATGATCGATAAATGCTATCCATACACCATATTCTATAGCAATCATCTTGTAGTGCACTTCATAGGTACGTGTATAAATTTCAAAGGGTTTGAAATTATGAAACATCATTAAAAACCACCCAAAACGATTTTTCCCCATAGGCCGTAATGTAATGAAATACTTTTGAATGTCCCTGTAATAAAATTATGACTACTACATGCTACATTTTGAAATACCTAACATTTTTACCATCCGGTTAATCTGCAACCCAGATAATCCAATCCCGGTTAATCGAGAGTTTACTGTATTATCAATCTTAATCAGGGTTGGGTTTTTGACATGACATGTTGAAAACCTCTCAAAAAGTGTCAAAAACTGATGAAGTGTCAAAAACTGTCGCAAAGCGTCAAAAACCTTATACATATTTTTTTAGAAATCATTAGTGAAATTTTATGTTAAATCAAGCTAAAAACTTATTAAATAATAATTTATATGTTATATAAATAATTTTTATTTAGTTATATACTATAATTAAGTTGTAATAAAATTATAAATAGTAATTCAAATTATTTGTCAATGTGATACTAAAAAAAATGGCTAAAAATATTGAAACTGCTATTAAATTCCTTTAAAAAAGCATTATTTATATCTTTATTGCTGTTAAGTGCTCAGATTATTATAAAAAAATTTACCATCTAATTTATGTAAAAAAAAAAAAAAAAAAAAAGAAGCTTGTGTGTGGTAAAGCTAAAGTGGCCACTACTCAATGACTGATCATAAGTTACCTAGATTTTTAATTATTCTAAATGTTTGTTGTTGTACATAAACATTAGATATAAACCACAACTGCAACACAGATGTTCTCTGAGTAAATGATTTGTAATAAGAAATCAATATAATTTTAAACGTTCTTTAAATAAATAACTTAAAAGATGATAATTTGTTATTTTCAATATTTACACATAAATAATATATCTTCGTTTTATTATGTTAGTTTCAGTTTAATTATTTAGAATAATTTATGTTAAATTTTATTTTCATACATTATAAAATAGTCTCTATTTTCTTTTTTCTTTTTTTTTGAGCATATTATTTGTAAATGATGAACAGAGGAAAGCAGCTCGAACATGGCAGCTTGAAATAAAGCCAAATTTTCTAACTTTGTCATTGCTTTTGAAGCTGAAATTCCACCATACCCTAAAAGTTTCTTCTCAGCTCAGGATGTTCCAGAAATGGTATGGTGGAAAGGCTCGGGGAAAAAAAAAAAAACATATATATATATCAGGTAAATTAATACAGCTCATGGTACGTTTGCATTCCAATCTATGCAGTTCAGCATCAATTAAGCAGACATTTTCAAATTTTGGATTTATCCAAATTACGAAACAAACTTTGAGTACAAAAGGCATCAAATGCAGTTTTTTGCTACTGCATGCTCCATGGTAAAAAAAAAAAAAAAAAAAGAATAAGACTAACATTAAAACAAAATAAAAATATGTATATATTATTTATATGTAATTTCATACATTAAATTTTACAAGTATTTTCACCATGTACTTTCATTTTTAAAAATTAAAGTATTTAATAGTTTGATTTGTTTATACTTTTAGTGTAACGATACTTTTAATTATTTTTTATTCTATATTTATAGCTTACAATTATTTTCTGTTTTCTAAGCAACTTGTTGAACCAATATCATGTTTTGAGTTTTATACAGGGTACGTGGTTTTTAATGTCAAATCCTTCAAAAAGTTTACTCAAATGTCCAAAACTAAAAATTATGAAAGATTGTAAATTTAATGATGTTGTAAAAATAATTTTAAACAGTTTTGGATTCAATTTTAGGTTTTTGACAGTTGTCGTCAAAAACTATGTCAAAAAGGGGTTTTTGACATGACGGTTAAAACCGGATAAAACCGCCACACAGTCAAAAACTTGCCAACCGTGATCTGAATCCCATCTTCTCTATGTATTGCTGAGAAAAAATTAAAAATGTGCCTCATTTACAGGTTTTAGTGACAGTTTACAATTATATACCCTCAAAATAAAAATGAAGTACCGTAATTTCTGACATAGTTCCAAACCAGAAACCAGTCCAATAAGCACTAATTAGAAATAAGTTACATTTTAATTAAAATTTCTAATAGGAAACAAAGTTATTTGGTGTTGCTGTTTATATGCCAGAACTTACGGTATTAACTAACTTTGGACACTCAATTGCGTTAATGAAATCTGTCAATGACAGTTTTCTTATACATATTTATATGCATTTTAAATTCATGCTAATACATTTTACCTGACTGCCAAGAAGGGTTATGTTATGTGTTTGACGCGTGGGTATGTGGATTTATTTATACCCTCAAAACATCCCAAAGGCTGAATGAATTTTAATGAATGAGGTCTCTATCGATTCGTCTTAACTGTCCGATGTTATAGGCTTAGGTTTTGTTTTCATAAATTCAAAATGGCGGCCATAAAATACAAAATGGTGGTAGAGACCGAAAAAAAAATTTACACATCATAATCACGCACCATAATAATGGCATATCATTGGATAGGTCTTTCAAAATAAAGACGATGTTTTCTAGACTATTTTACAGTCAGAAGCTCCGTTTAAATATTACATAAGCGGAAAGTTATGTAGGTAAGATCTCTAGCTTAACTGTAACTCTAACCTTCATAGGCATCTATAGGCCTCATTACAACAGTATTTACAGATAGGAACTAACAATTACACACAACTTAAAAGTAGGAATGGGACGAATATTCGGCACATTCGGCCCTTTTGCCGAATATTCGGTTGGCCGAATATTGAAGGCTTGTTGGCCGAATATTGCTAAAATCTTGCCGAATAGTGAAAGATGTCTTGCCAAATAAATTCAGTATTTAAAATTTAAAAAAAATTAGTTTCTTGCAATTTTTTTTTCTCTAATCCCAATTGGCTACTTTCTGACACTTTCATGAAGTCATTCTCATTCTTACTAGCACAAAATGTATGTTTATTCAGATACTAAAAAATATACAGCCTTTCTGTGTCTCTTATAAAAGTTAGGGATCTTTTAGAAAATGCTGCCCAAATTGGAGATTCAATTGTCTGGGAAATGTTTCATTAGAGAATGATAGATTACAACTCAAGATGTAAAAACTCTTATGGGGAAAAAAGAAAAACACTGTTTCATTCTAAAACACTTGAATATTCATTAATATCTGCAAATTCCATGCAATAGCAAATATCACTATTCCAAGTACAACAGTACATCTGAAAACAGAACTGGTGTCAAACTAGATACACACTAGATTAGGGATGCACAATCTGTGGCCCGCGAAGAGTTAATGGGTGGCCTGCAAATTTCGTCAATTTTTGACCATAGGTCGCCAGAGAAAATCGTGAATTTCATAATACTGCCGTGGAAAAATGGCGAATTTTGTTGATCAGACACGGAAGAATCGCAAATTTTGTCGATCATGTGCGGAAAAATCGCAAATTTTGTCGATCATGTGCGGAAAAATCGCAAATTTCGTTGATCAGGCATGAAAAAAATCATCAATTTTGTTAAGGATGCGTGAAAAAATTGCAAATTTTGTTGATCGGCTGCAAAAAAATTGTGAGTTTCATCAGTCAGAGAAAAAATCACGAATTTTGTCAATCTGCCATTGGAAAAAAATTCAAATTTCGTCAGTTAAAAATCACGAATTTCATCAATTGGGTTCTAAAAAATCACGAATTTTTTCAATTAGGTGCGAAAAAATCTTAAATTTCGCAGATTGGCTGTGAAAATCACGTGTTTCGCCTGTTTATCGCGAATTTCGTCAATTTGCAGTGGGAAAAATGGAAATTTCGTAAGAGTCAGTTAAGAATTGAGAATTTCGTCGATCGAGTGTGGAAAAATCATGAATTTCGTTGCTGGGGTGCAGAAAAATAGAGAATTTTGACAACGAGGATCGGTAAAATTGCAAATTTCCTTCATCGGACATGGAAAAATCGTTAATTTTGTCGATCAGGTGCAGAAAAAATGGCAAATTTTGCCAGTTGCACATGGAAAAATGGCAAATTTTGTCAATTATGTGTGGAAAAATCACAAATTTCGTTGATCGGGCATGAAAAAATCATCAATTTTGTTAAAGATGCGCGGAAAAATTGCAAATTTTGTCGATCGGCTGCAGAAAAATCTTGAGTTTCGTCAGTTGCGAGAAAAAATCGCGAATTTCATCAATTTGCTGCCGGAAAAATTCAAATTTCGTCAGTCAGTTATGTTAGCCCTATTTTCCTGGACGTTTATACCTTTTAAAGTTGATTACTTTATTTCAATCATTTCTTATTTTTACTTTTCAACTAAGTTCATTCTAACATTCTATTTACGTTTGGTTATCTTTATTTCTTTCAGTTTATTCAAATATCCATTAATAATTCAATTACTTGTTGTTTTCATTTTGCCGTAAACATGGTTTAATTATTAGTTTTATGATTCGATTGAGAATCGATCCACGTTATCGGACTTTTTCACTTCTGATCGTAATTCTTTCATTCAGTTCTTCCACACAGCTCGGATGCACTGTGTATCGCTTTTTCCCCTGTTCTGGAGTTGAAATAGTATTCCCGTACAGCAGGATGTGTTTTACTCAACTCTGCTGAATGTGTGTTTTGCTGAAGGAAGCGTGTCGCCGGTTAACATGTGGTTGTAGCTGGAAGGTATTTAAAGGGACGTTAGTTTTCCGTTTGTTGTGCTTGCTTTGCTGTGCTCGGTGCATGGTGCTGGCTAGCTCGGTACTGCTATTTCTGTTTATTTTATTTGTGCTTTAGTTTGTTAGTCATGTTTTATTTCGGATGGGTTTTAAATCATTTAGTTATTGATTTAATTAAAAATTGTGCCAGTGGATACTATTTAAAAGGTACTAGAAAACATTGAAGTCGTTTTTGAACATCGTTTAGCAAAACATTTTAAAGTTAGTTTTTTTTTAAAAGATCTTCTTGAATAATGCAACAAGTCGTGAACTTTGCCAAATCTTTAAAGTGAAAAAAACCAGACATTTGTTTCTCTTTCGTAATTCGATATCGTCGTATATCTCTCATGTCATCAGCACTTCAGTTTCTTCTTAAGGCTCCTGTCCCCGGAATTCCTTTCAAGAATTCGGTCTCTTTGAATTTTAGTTCAAGGTATCTCCTGTAGAGAAGGGCTGGTCTTTTAGATAATTTTGCATCCAATCACAGTGAAACAAATTTGCTCGGCTGTCAATTTATAGTGATATATTTAAATGAAGGCATGTTTTTTCAACACCCCACTTGACAGAGTAAAGTATCATTTGGTTTTGTCTCCCCCCCCCCCTTCTCCTATGACCGCAACACATGTGTCCATGTGTAGTAACCCCACTAGTAGTCTGTCAAGGCAAAAAGGATGATTTTTCGCCACACAATCCATAGTTTCCGCTTGTAGATAAAAAGAAGTTTGTTTCAAAATGAAAAGAAGAAGAACATTTTCTTTCTTTTAATTTAAATAACGTAACAAGGAAATTAAATAGTTTCTTAGAATATTTTATGAGGCACAGTACCATAATTTCTTTTATATTAGTTATATGTTTAATTAAATAGCTAATATAATAAAGTTCTACGTTCTCATAGTTGTCATTTTTGTAAAAATCTACATATATGTAGCTGCCTAATATTTAAACTTTTAAATAATTTTTATTGATAACACATATACAAACGTTTTTATACAGTTTGTTTCTAAAACGAACTGTACAAACTGTGTAATACGCATCTATAGAGGAGATATCAGAGATTCCCAGATTCATGAATGAATGAAAAAAACTCCAACATGAAGATTTCGAGGACTTACTTCTTTATTATGAAACTTTTTAAAAGGAGGGCCATGAGAGTACAGTGGGACGGGAGAAGTCAAACACAAGACCGCCCGACGGGGGCGACCCTGAAGGGCAGCGAGCTGAGGTCTCTCACATTCAAGATCAGAGGGAGTAGTGGTAAAATATTCATTACAATCACTCACTCATTGGCGAGATGAATAGGAACATATGTACTGTATTGGCGATGAATATTGGTTGCGTGGACAAAGGAGTCAGAAGCATCCCGAAGTATTACATAGAACACAAACTTACGCCATGGTGCGGCTAAATGGTTACACATATCTTAACATTCCTGCAGTAAGGGAAAGTGGTTAAAGAAATAGCAAACACGTGATATTACATGCTCGTTATAGATTTTAACGACAGCTGAATTAGTCAGCAAGGGGCATATGGCTTTTATCCGACAAAGTACAAGGGTGAGAATTGAATACTAATGCAAGCCCAGAGGCTGGGAAAATATGCATTAGATATCGTCGGCTGCAAAGCGAAAAGACATTCATTTGTATTTTATTCTTTTACTTCATTTCAATGGAAAATAGCTGTGGTTAAGATCTTTTTCTATCGTGTGAATTTGCAAGACAGAAAAAGGAACCGAGATAAATGATGTCTGCATTTGAAAAGAACTTTAAAAAGTAAAGTCGAAACTCACAGTAGTGAGAGGGGGGGGGGGGAAGAGAATGAATAAAGACATATGAAATTAACTCTAAAATGTCAAATTTAAACTAAATATTTTATTTGAAGGGGGGGGGGGGAAGAATAATGACAATTTATAATAAACCAGTAAAGTTAAAAGTTGATTTTTTTGAGGGGAAAGGAGGAATAATGAATATATAACGGTAAAGCCGTTATAGCATCAAAGAAAAAAATTGTGTAAAGGAACCAATTTTCCAATCTACTTACTTGGCAAGGAGTCTTACTCCAAGCTCTACTCAGATTTTTCAAACATAGATTAAATGATAATCAAAATGTTTTATCGAGATTATCATCAGAATAAACTTGTTTTGTGAAAAATGTTATACTAACATGGAAATTGTTGGAAATGCATTATCTTTTGGTCAGTAACACCGTATATACATATGGAAAAATTACCATACAAATACGAAAAATTGCTAAAATTCGCATTAAAAATCTCTAAAAATTCAAAAAATAGCGGCTGACAAAGTTTACTATATTAAGCTAAAAGTTGAAACCGCATTCCTTTAATGAAGGTCAACAAATCGTCGTAAAACGCGAAAAAAAACTCTAAAAATCGCATAAAGTATCGCGAAAAATTAAAATACTTCTGTATGAATTCCGAATAAATTTTATTTAAAAGAGAGCAACATTTACCATGCAGATTTTCTATAGTAGACTTTGTAACATTTTAATCAAATTCCTTTTACGAATGTAAAAAAAATTTCCCACGAAACAAGAAAAAATCCTCAAAATCGCATAAAAGATTTCAAAAATTGCTCTGTGAATTCCGAATAAACTTTATTGAAAAGGTGGCAACATTTATTACATTGGGCCAAAAGTTTAAAATCGGAATTCCTTTTATTAATGTGGAAAAAATGCCGCAAAACACACACTCACAAAAAAAAAATCCCTGTTAAAAAATTCAAAAAATAGAGGAAAAAATTATTTTGGTGGCTAAAACATTGTAACAAGAATACTTTCACGAATAATAAAAATTCGACGTAAAACACGAAACATTGCTAAAATTCACATAAAAATTGCTAAAAATTTTAAAAATCGCAGAGGACAAAATGTACTACCTAAAAGGTGAAACCACATTCCTTTAATGAATGTCACAAAATCCTCGCAAAACGCTAAAAAATTAAAAATCTCATCGCAAAAAATTCAAATATTGCCATATGAATAAACTTTGTTGAAAGGAGGTCAACATTTATTGTATTGAGACACTGAAAACCAGATTCATGTTATTAATGTGGAAAAATCACCACAAGATTCGAAAAACGTTAAAAATCGCATAAAAAAGTAAATAAAAAATGTGATTGATCTGATTATAATAAGGTTTTTTTCTTTACCTTTTAAAAAATATATACCGCTATTAAAATACCTATTTAGTATAATCTTTTTTAATATTAAAATGCTTTCCTAACGTAAATACTTCGCGGGTGTGTGTGTGGGGGGGGGGGGGGGGGGAGTTGGATTTAATTATTTTATTTATTTATATTTATTTATTTCACAAACTGCAAATTACCTCAAACACGGAATAAATATAAGGGAAGTGCCTTATTAGAATAAACCTGTATACAAAATTTGAAGCAAATTGGATAATCGTGCATGAAAAACCAATTTAGCTAAATTAAGAGGGGGAATAGCTCCCCCATTTACCCCCTCTTTATACTTAACCAATGAACCTCCAAATCAAATCAGAGAAATGCCTTACCAGAATAAAACAGTATACCAAATTTGAAGCAAATTGGATAACTCTGCATAAAGAAACCTATTTATCTAAATTAAGGGGGCGATTAGCCCCGTTCCCCCCCCCCTCCTTTATACTTAAACCAATGGACATCCAAATCTAATCAGGGAAGTGCCTTATTAGAATAAACCGATATACCAAATTTGAAGTAAAATCGGATCATTCTGCATGAAAACCCCGAATATCTAAATTAACATCTTGAGAGGCAGTGGTATGTTTATGAAACTGCTTAATTTTAATTGCTATAATGGCACCAGACTTTTGGTAAAAATTATCAGTTTATTATGTATGTGAAATATAGCTTTTTCATATTTATAAATTTGTTTTCAAATTCCCGTGTCATTCATTAATTTCAACGCTTTAGCAATGGAATTGTTTTGCCCCTCAAAGGGTTAAGCGGGAATTAGCCCCATTCATCTCCCCCCCCCCCCCCGCCCTTTATACTTAACACTAAAACTACCGATATTTTTTTATACTTATTCCTACCTGAAGGGGTCAAATGACCCCTATATAAAAAGTCATATATTTTATAATGTTTTGCGAAAAATATACCAGTTGATACACTTTGGTGTATGAATAAAACATTTTTTTACAAATAATTATTACAAATTGTTTATTTATTACCCCCTTGAGGGTCAATGGGATGCATTTTATCCCACCTTCGATTAATGAAGATTCGCACCAGAAAAAATTTATTAAATTTTACTCTTCTAACTTTGGTGGAAAAAAGTCGTAAAATTGCTTTTTCCTATTTCGCAATAAATATTTTTGCAGATTCCGGTGTGAATTCGACATTACAGAAACACAATTACTTGCCCCTCAAAGGGTTAAAGTAAATATACATATGTGTAAATAAGCAAAAAAATTTAAAAAAAAATTAATTATTTCAAGAAATTCAAAAATTTAATAAACAAATATTGTGCAAATTTGTTTATATTTTTAAGATTATTTAATTCTCGATATAAGCTGAAATCTTCAAACTAGAATCTCAATCGGAAGAAAGTCAATTTCTAATTATACCATCAGACATTAACAAATATGATGTAATACAGAAGAATAAATTATGTAATAGCAAAAAAAACGCAATTTACTATAATGCTCTTACAAAATAAAACACTTATACCTTTATGATTTACACAAATTTATTCAGGGGTCAAATGTCCCCTTGCGGTAGTTAAGCCTAAAATATTTTTTTCTAGGCAAAAAAGGTAGTTCGGAGATGAGGCACTGTAAGAAATAATATGATCATATATTTTAATAAAAGTCATGAAATATAAAGAAATTTCGTAATGTTTAAGAAATTCCCCCAAAAAATTCAAAAAGGGTCATTTGCGACCTCGTGGTAGTTTTAGTGTTAACCAATAAACTCCTAAAACTAATCAGGGAAGCGCCTTATCAGAATGAACCTATATCAGACCTGCCAATCTTTGAAAATGAGAAATCGTAGCACACAAAATTAAAATTAATCTGGATGTTGGTTGGTTGGTTGGTTTTCCATGTTTCGCAGCCGTCTTTCGACATTCGTAGAAGGAATAAGGTTTCAGTCTTTCAACTGAATATAGTAAATTTTTTCCTCTGAATATTTTTATACGATTTTTAGAGTTTCTTCTTGTTTCGCAGCTTTTTTTTTTTTTACATTTGTAAAAGTACCCTGGTTCCAATTTTTTTAGCCCAGTGCAGTAAAGTTTGGCGTAATTCGCGATTTTTCTCCCGCGATCATTTCAGGATATTCACTATTTTTCCCACAATCATAATATACATTTTTTTATCATGATTCTTTGTTGAAATCCGCACTTATTTACCATGAACTTTTGACAAAATTCGCATTTTTTACAGCAATCCTTTGACGAAATTAGTGTTTTCTTTCTGCGATCTTTCGGTGAAATTTGAGTTTTCTAGCTGATCTTCTCACGAAATTTGCGTTTTCTTCCTGTGATATTTTGACAAAATTCACGTTTTTACCATGATCCTTTGACGAAATTTATTTTCTTCTGCGACCAATTGATGAAATGGATTTTTTTACATGGTCATTTGTTGAAATTTACGATAGTTTATCGCAACCGATCGGCAAAATTTTCGATATCTTTTTGCGACCAATTAACAAAATTCACTACTCGTTTCCACGACCTTTTGACAAAATTTGCAATATATTTCCCTCGATAGTTTATCGAAATTCATAATTTTTGGCAGAATTCGCAATCTATTGAAGATAATCACTATTTGTTTCTGAGATCTTTGACGAAATACCTGATATTTTTACACGATCGGATTGAAGGAATTCTCAGTTTTTTCCGCAATCGATTCATGAATTAATTTGGGGAAATTCCATAAAAAAAAAAAGAAATTTGCAGACTTCCAATAAATTTCAAAATATATTCGCAGAAGAATCATAGATCTGTGGAAGAATTTGCAGGGGGAAATACTGCATAGCAGTTTTCATTATGCAAGACTTTCATTTTTCACGTGCTATTTCAAACCCTGCCCTTCAGAGAACACCACCCCCCTCCCCTTCCAGAAATTCTTACAGTGGCATCCCTGTTTCTAAGGAAGGAAATTCCTGTATAAATATTTACAGAAACATGATTTACTCGTGGTTAATACACATAAAGAGGGTTTTATGTTAAGAAATTTGTTTTGCAGCCCAGATTTTTTTCCCAGACCTGCCAACCTTTGAAAATGAGAAATCGTAGCACACAAAATTCAAATTAATCTGGTGATTGGTTGGTTGGTTTTCGTGTTTCACAGCCATTTTTTTTTTGACATTCATAAAAGGAATAAGGTTTCAGTCTTTCAATTCAATATAGTAATTTTTTTCTTCTGAAAATTTTTATACGATTTTTAAAGTTTCTTCTCGTTTCGAAGCATTTTTTTTTTACAAATTTTCAACCCAACACAGTAAATTTTGACGAAATTTGTGATTTTTGTTCCGCTATTATTTCACGATATTCACAATTTTTCCCCACAGTCATAATTCACGTTTTTCTGTCACGATTCTTTGTTGAAATTCGCACTTTGTACTGCGAACTTTTGACGAAATTCGCATTTTTACCACGATAAGTTGACAAATTTTGCTTTTTTTTACTACAATCCTTTGACAAAATTTGTGTTTTCTTTTCGTGATCTTTCGATTAAAATTTGTGTTTTCTTACTGATGATCTTTCGGTGAAATTTGCATTTTCTTTCTGCGATATTTTGACGAAATTCGCGTTTTCTTTCTGCGATATTTTGATGAAAATCGCGTTTTTTTACCGAGATATTTTGACGAAATGAGCGTTTTTACCGCGATACTTTGACGAAATTTATTTTCTTCAGCGCCCAATTGATGAAATTAATTTTTTTACGCGCTCATTTGTCGAAATTCGCGATAATTTATCGTGACCAATCGGCAAAATTTGCAATATCCTTTCACGACCAATTAACAAAATTCACTACTAGTATCCACGACTTTTTGATGAAATTTGCAATTTTTTCTGAACTCTTAACGAAATTAGCGATTTTATCCAGCGACCAATTGTATCGAAATACTCGATATTTTTCCGCGATCGTTTGAAGAAATTTCTCAATTTTTTCGGCGACCCATTCACGAATTAATTTACGGAAATCCCACAAAAGAAAAAAATTTGCGGGCTTCCAAGAATTTTCAAAATATACTCGCAGAAGAATATAATAGATCTGTGGAAGAATTTGCAGGGGGAAATACTGCACAGAATTTTATTTTGCAGGACTTTCCTTTACTGTGTGCAAATCGAATAATTCCGAACACTATTTCAAACCCTACCCCTCAAAGAACACCCCCCCTCCCCTCCTCCTCAAGAAACTCTTTAAAAGGCGCCCCTGTTTGTAAGGAAAGGAATTCCTGTATATATATATTTACAGAAACATGATTCACTCGTGGTTAATATCCATTAAGAGGGTTTTATGTTAAAAAGTTTGTTTTGAAACCCAGTTTTGTGTCTTGAGCATTTTTTAATGTACGAATTTTCGGACTAATAACCGATTTTTTAAAACTGTCGAAACTGAATACTTTAAAATTTCGGAACAGAACCAATCTCTCCTAAAAAATATGCTGCGCGAACTAAAAATCACAACTGGAAAAAAAAAGGAAATGTGTTTATGTTTTTTGCAAAAAATCGTAGTTTAAGACTGATTTTCATAGCATCGTAGTTTATAGGTCCAAATCGTAGCAACTACGATTTTTTCGTAGCAGTTGGCAGGTCTGCTATATACAAAATTTGAAGCAAATCGGATATATCTATCAAGAGTTATCGCGTTACATACATACGTATGTACATACAGAACCTGCGGGGACATTAGCTCCCAGGCTTTGATAGCCTGTGAGCTAAGAAAATAATTAGATTTGCAACAACGATATATTAACATAATACAGGCTTAAAAATAGACAGCAAATTCCAGAATTACAAACAATCAAAAACCACCACAAAATTCGAAAAATCATTAAAATTCGCATAAAAAATTAAATAAAAAATGTGATTGACGTAATTGTAATAAGTTTTTTTTTTTTTTTTTTTTTTTAGCTTTTATAAAATATATTTCTCTATTAAAATACCTACTTAGTATATCTCTTTTAATAAAAAATTTTGTTTCAATTCTATTCATAACTTCTTATACTTTTCGATGGTACAATGGCAACCACATGGACAGACGAACACACAGATATTTTGTATAAACATGTTTTTTGTGATATCGGACTTCTAAAAAGTGTAAATCCGTCGAAAACAGGAAGTAATTTCTGCAGTAAATTTCCTGTCAAAACATTTTAGCCATTCTTTCTCTAGCATGCTTCTGCACGAGAAAAAAGTTGAAAAAAATTCTGTGGCTGCATCTGAAGTGATTTTCTATATAAGTTTAGCAAGAGGGACGGTAAGGAATCTAAAATCCAAGGACAGAGTTAAAAAAAAAATAACAACCCTAAAAATGTGTGCAGGTTAATTTTTTGCTACATACTTATTTATATAAAACAATAGCCTCAGTTTCTGAAAAAAATTACATTGAATTACTTTTTATTGAAATAATTTTATACAGACAGCTCAAAACTTAAAAATCAGCATCAGGGACACGGGATGGTATAGGAATTTTGTGGTATATTTGGACCCCCAACATCGGCCAAAACTTATTTATCTCATTAATATTGTTATACAGTCATGCAATGGGATGTTTTCCAGTATAAGAAATTCAAAAACAAAACAAGAATATGTACTAAAATAAAAATTATTGTTCAGGGACAGAAAAATATAGAAAAGTCATAAAGACTGTAAGACCCATATCCATATGATAATAATTCAAGACCATCTTTTGAAAAAAAAAATCGAAAAATCAAAATCATTAACAGTATTCTAGAGGTACCTTTTGATACCATAAAATGCAATTAAAAAATTTAAGTTTTGCAAGTTTTATGCATATACACAATACAAATTTAAAAAAAGAGAGAGAGCAGATTGAAGAATAATAAACAATCAAAATACTGTGAGACCACACAGCTGCACAAATACATGATTTGTAAATATTAAACAAGTAGACAAATATTCACTTGATTTGACAAAAAGAGACCATATCCCAACATTTAGAAAAAAATATTCTTTGAAATTCTGAAATTACTACTACTCTCTTCTGGGGGTATGTTTCAACGCCATGAATAATGGTCAAATTCAGCATTCCCGAAGTGCCAGCTGTTGAGAGATTTTTCTGTAATTTAGATAAATATATATTTTGTTTTTAATATTATTCTAACCTAAAAGTTCAAAATATTGATATAACCAGTGCAATGTTGAAAGAGATTCAAAATATCAGCTTTACAAAAATTGGATACAAATTTTGGGGACTCTAAAATCAAAGGGTTGGGGACAGGGACACTGCCCAGTTTGCTCATGCTTTAATAAAATCCCGTGTCTGCAAAAAATCCAACCCAGCATTATGGTTTGCTAAATAGAGGTGTACACAAGTATTCGGGAATGTCCGTTAAAATTAATAGGAATGCCAATTAATATGTAGTGAAACATTAGCAAAAAAAGCAACTGGTTTAAGCAATAATCTATTTACGATATAAAAATTTAATTTATAAATAGAAGATCTAAAGAAATATTAATAAAATACATTAATATTGAAAATGATATTCATTTATAGAAAATCAACAAAAATGAGCACACAAATCTTTTAACACAAAAAATATTTATTAAATACAAGAAAGAAGCAAACATTAAAAATGCATTTTTCTATTTTCTTTTTTTTTTTTTACGTCATGTATATAATCTTATTTGCAATAGTGTTCCAAACCTAAATTTACTGTTAAATGCTCGATATTTTACTATATTTAAAATCAGTTCCAGTAAATAAAAAATTCTTTCATTGTTCGTAGAATTTTTTTATATAAAAAAATTCCATCTGACAATTTACATATTAGATAAGACTGATGGTAAGCTTCAGAATATAAATTCTATATGCAGACGATATTTTGAAATTAAGCATTCTTGTTTCCTAATAGAGGGAGGTGGCATGCAAAAACGTATCTACAAAACTTATCACTGCCTCAATGATAAATTTTTGTAAGATACAGATAATCAGAATAAAAACATCACATTCAGGTAAAATTTTGTAAAGCTATTTTCTAAGAATATAGGTATCAGATCGGCTGATTTATCTTTAATTTGCTCCCTTTAACCCCTAACCCCCCCCCCCCCCCCACACACACACACACACCCTAAAAGCAGGGAACGTTTCCTGATAATTTTTTTATACATGCAGATCTTCATATATAGTATTACATAAAAGTAATTTTAATTTGGCACCCTTGCTTCTCAACAGGGGAGGAGAGAGGATGGGTCTACATTTCATATCAAGTTCGTAATATTGAAACAGCTTGATAATATTTAAATGCGCTTGAAAAAAATTTCGTCTACAGTAAAAAAGATAATAATAATAATAGTAATAATAATAATAAAGTGCTACAAACTCAAATTTCATAGAGAACAAAATTTGCTAGACTTCATAACAATGTAACCAAATTCCTTTTATGAATGTCAAAAATTTCGCAGCAGAACGTTAAAAATTCCTAAAAATAATAAAATAAACGGTCAAGTGCGAGTATTACTCGTGTTCAGAGGGTTCCATACAATAAATATATGAATTATTAACTATTATTTAAAATAATAATAAGACTTTGTAAAAAAAAAAATTACAACGTAGGTTTGGGTATGGCTGTATATATTAGAAAAGTATGAATGGGTATACCATAAAAGTTCAAAGAGATATGAAGCCTAAAAAATATCAAATATTGCTATTCTGTATAACTCTTTTTTTAATCTTATCTTAATCTGTTTATGATGAACTTAATTCGGTAATGACAATAAAAGTACTGTAGGGTAGGGGAATACACAGTGTGACATGGTACACAGTGAGACAGCAGCTATTTTGACATATAGTTATAACTTTTTCTCCTAGCTGGAACACACACTGAACCACCTCATCTTATGCAACACGTGGATGTAGTTTCGGCACTTCGGTTACTCGTTCATCAAAATAGTAAGTAATTATTTATTTTACAGGGGTTACATAAACGGGTTATATAAAGTTACATAAACGTCCATTTTAGACTTTATTTATTTTATTATGGCATATATTTACTTAACCAAACCTAGCTATATCTAATGATAGACTATGTCAACAAAATGACACAAGCATTCAAAGCTATGAAACTGATGATGAAACAGATATGGCATCCATTTTGTTACTTTGTTACAACGTAACAAAAGTACACAGTGAGACACACAGTTGTGGTACACAGTGAGACGTGCCACATTGTGTATCTACTATGCGGTTCTGATGTAAAAAAAGTTATTTATTAATAAAAGAAGGGTTTTTTCTCTCTCTCTCTCTATCTCTCTGTGTGTGTGTGTGTGTGTGGGGGGGGGGTGATGTTTAGTGAAATCTACTAAACGTAAAAGGCTGAAAGTGTGCATGAAGGTAGCCCAATGTCTGCCATTGTCCAACCAAGGCTCATATTTTTAAAATTTTTTTAATCTAGAAGTATTAATTAGAAGTCATAAACTGCAGAAAATTATTGATAGGGTATAAAAATGTATGCTTTATGAAAATATATACATTGTCTCACTGTGTACCACAAGTGGTACACAGTGAGACAATTTTTGATACTCCTTTATGCTGCTTCTGTGCTTTTATAAATAACTTTTTTAAAACCACTTATACATTAATGTGTAGCGTATTTGTGTAGCTTAAAGTCGTAGTAAAAATTTTTTCAAAAGAATAAAATCTTTGCCATTTGTTAAGTAATAATAATTTTCGTCTCATTGTGTACTACCCTCCCCTATATTTAAACTTCATTTGGCATTTCATAAAACTAAATTCAGCGTAGTAATAATCTTTTATTTTTACAGTGTAGCTAAACCAAAACCCTTGTTCAAAGTTTAAATTTGGCGTTGAACTAAGTCTGCTTCGAAAGGAGGTTGCAAAGTTGCCGCCTTTGTCCTTGCCGCGTTTTTCCAGATAAGTTTTTAATTAACTTTTAAATGCACGGGAAGCATACTGAGAGATCAACTCAATGCAAACTAGCATAAAAATATTGTGAAAAATTAAAATATTTATGTACGAATTCCGAATAAATTTTATTGAAATGAGAACAACATTTACTATATTAAACTAAAATATTAAAACCGGATTCCTTTTATTTCATAAAAATATTTAAAATTGGACTTAAATATTTTAAATAAAACTTCAGACATCTTAAGATATGAAAAACGAGACATCCTACACTGCTCAGGAAACTTTGATTAAAGTTAAGTCAATGTGATGCTGTTGACAAAAGTAGCGTTCCTACGGATACGGCGTTTACAACGGGTGCGGCGATTACGATATTTTTAAGCTTATTCAGGCCAATTTGAGGAGTGCGGCGTTTCTTCCATAAAATATGGTAATTTTCCTGCAAGGTTTAAATTAAGGTCTACCACCTCTAATTTTTTCATAATTTTATTTTTGGTAGATTCAGAAGTAGATGGAGGAGGGGGGGTGGGGGGGACATATTTTTGCACTACATTTTCGACAATATCTCTGAAAATATGATACCAAAATTTTAAATAAATGTATTTTTGAGATCAGCATTACGAAAGCTTTCACATGATACGCCACACGATATACAAAGAAAAGATTTTTTTTTTTTCAAGTAACTTTATTAGCCCTTGTACGTTTTTCCCTAAATATATTTGGGAATTTTTAATAATATGTAAATATGTGGGTCAATAGTCTTTATAACTTTCCACCTTCCATAGTTTACGAATAATATGGCTGTGACAGATGGACAGACAGGCACAGGAGTGATCTTATAATAGTTCCGTTTTTATTTTTTATGTACGGAACCCTAAAGAAAATTCAAAAATTGCTCTGTGAATTCAGAATAAACATTACTGAAAAGAGGGCAAACATTTATTAGATTTGGCTAAACGATTAAAACCAGAATTATTTTCCCTAATGTGGAAAAATCGCCGCAAAGCAGAGAAAAAAAAACCCTGCTAAAAATTCAAAAATCGCAGAGGATAAAATTTATTTTGGTGGGCTGAAACATTGTAACGAGAAGAGTTTCAAGAAAGATACGCCTCGAAATGCAAAAAAAAGCCAAAATTGCCATTAAAAATTTCTAAAATTAAAAATATATATATATATATATGAGGTAAAAATTATTATATTAGGCTAAAAGGTGCAACCATATTCCTTTATGTTATAAAATCGTTGCAAAATGCGAAAATACTCTAAAAATTGAATAAAAATATTGTGAAAAATTAAAATTAAAGTACGAATTCCGAATAAATTTTATTGAAATGAGAACAACATTTACTATATTGAACTAAAATATTAAAACCGGATTCCTTTTATTAATGAGGAAAAATCGCAATAGAGCGTTAAAAAAAAAAAAAAAAAGGAAAAAGTTTAAAATTGTCAAATCTCTACCGTAGTTCTAGCAATTTTTTTTAACGTAAAAAATGCAATTTCATCAATATTAGGATTAGAACAAAATATATTTGCATATAATTAAAATTAAGATATAGGCGATAAATTTTCAAAATTTAGCCTCGAGCAAATACATCCATTTGGAATTATTATTGTTTGGCCATTTTAAATGGGACATAATTTCCTCCATTTACGACTTTGAATGCATATAAATGAATTTATTATTTTACAAATTTCTTTCTCTTTTAAAATTCATGTGTAAATATAGTTTTTATGACATAATTTTGAATATTTCCTGCTTTTAATACGTAATCATTTAATTCTCATTTGAAAGTTTTTTTTTCTGTTTATAATAGTCACATGTAAATAAATTTTTAAATTGAAGGAAATATTCTTTGCGCTATTTTTGAAATTGGCAACAATTTAAAATAATACCCTTTAAGTGTAAAAAATATCTCTCGAAGTGCTAAAAATTTGAATTTAAAATGAAATAAATCCTCAAAAAATGAGTAAAAAAAGAAAAAAAAATGCAGTCTGCACTCTGGGAACTTCTAATGTATGTCCCCAGAAACAACTATTACATTCCTATGTATAGTTTTTGCTCCTACAAAACTTTTTTAATGAAACGATTTTGATCAAATTTAACATTAAATATCTCTTAAAATAATCATTCAATTTAAAAAACTGTCTGCATCAGCGTGTTTATCAAACATTTTTCCTTAGTACCACAGATTTTCATATTTTTGTATGCAGTAGTTTTCTTAATATTACCGAAGAAAGATCCCCGGTCACAAAAAATTCTAAACAGTTGCGGTGACAGCATTAGTTACTTTTTTTTAGAATAAAGAAATTCAGCTTCTTTTAATTTCAGTAATTTCTTCTTTTACAACAAGTAGCAGTAGTCATTGAATTCATTTTAATTAACTTTTGTGGCAATTAAATTTTTGGTTTGGCTTTTAATTTTCTTGCACAAAACAAATGTAATGCAAATTAAAGTAGTTTTATTAAACAAACTCGTAAATAAAAAGAACGTTTTAAAAATCTTTTTTATTTTAATTTTAATTTTAATTTGATTTCATAATTTTATCTAGAAAATATGGATCGCAATATCGCAATACATTTGCTTGGACTACAGATGAAATCATCATTAGAAATAGTTTATTTTTCGGTTCAAAAAAGCTATTACCATTATATATAGAGGAAAAAAAAACCCTACTATGATAACGCTACAGTATCGTCCAGTATTAAAAACAGATGTGAAGTTGAATAGACTCTCCCCCTTTACAACCAGACCTAGAGCGGATCGGTTTCTCTCATCAATCAATGTGAAATAGCCAGAACCTATCAAGGGTGGACATTCTAGAAAATTTGCTTAAATTTTCATTAAAAGTCCCAATTGGTTTCGCTGATTTTACATTCCCTAATTGGTATAAAATTGTGAAACAAAATTATCTAAAAAGTTCAAAGTTTAGGCTAGGAGGCATTGTCTTTTAATTTGCAGAATCTTTCATAGATAACCTCTTACAAAGCTTTGAATGAAAAAACACTTCCTTCATGTTCCAAAATTGTAAGTCATATCAATCAAACAGCAACAAAAATCGAAAATTTAATCAACGGGTACCCTTCATTATGATCTCAAATATCACATACAAAAAGAAAAATTCAAAAATATGCAAATGCGAATGAGAAATCAGTGAAACGGTCTCTCATAGGTTTAGCATTCGCTCGCGATTGTCTTCTCTTTCAGGGACAGTAGCCTTAATCGTCCGTTTCAATGATGGATAAGTGTATAGTGCTACGAATTTTTCAAGAAATATTTCTTTGATGGCTTGATGTTTTTTTTGCTGCAACTAACTGTGAGTACATATATCAATTTTTACTGTGATATTGATTAAAGATGCTGGCTCATATATAATATATATATTATTTTGCAATACTGAATTGTTGATTGTCATTGTCATCAACTAACTATCTTGCTTTTATTTTAAGTTATGTACTTGTTTATTTTATTTTTATTTTATTTATTTTTGACAAATAAACGTTAGCTCCATAAAAAACTTAAATACTGTTTCTTCTCTGTCTTAATCTGCTTTTACACACCTAGGTTAACAACCTTGTCATTTACTTTTATTTGAGGTCTATGCTGTGTCTTGCCTAGCTATATCTTTACTCTGCTACCCAATTTTAGACCTGTTTCAGACCCTGGTTCGGTACTCTGACAAGGACAAAATAAAAACATGTTTATGGGCCCAGACACAATCATTGGCCAAGATAATTGAAACCATTTGATTTTTCAGACCTACACGGGTATTTGACCTTGACAAGGACAGGTGTGTGTGTGTAGATCGCGGCCATTTCATAATAGACCCACTAGTGTATTTTAGTGGGGGGGGGGGGGGTGCAGTTACCCTTTTTTAATTCTTATCTTAAGGGTGGAGTTTATGAATTTTTTTTCTAGTCTGTCAATAACTTAAATTTTTTTAGTACTATCACTTTGTAATTTAAGAGTACTGTTTTTTTTTTTTTTGAAAAAAAAATGTCTAAAGGTCTTTTCTATTAAACCTTTCTCTTTTCAATGACAATGACCAACATTCATGTAAGCATTACAAAGCTCAATTTCCATAACTATGGGAACTGGGCAGCGGATATCAAATATCTGCTTCTTGACAAAAATGCCTAGGACATCGTTACAGGAGTCGAAAAAGCACCTGATACTGGCGACACAGCAGCCACTAAAGATTACCACTCGAGGATCTGTGCAGCTCGTTCAGTAATCATGTTGAACCTGAATTCCGATGTATTATTGAGAACATTGATAATCCACAAGCAGTTTGGAAAAAGTTACGGACTCATTTCCAGCCTGATAACAGGGCACGACACATGCAACTGTTTTCCGAAATCCTTCCCTGTAAGATTGATCCGGATGAATCTATAGATATGTATGCTACCCATCTCCAGAGAATCTCAGACGAATTAACTGCAATGAATGAGCCTTTAAAAGAAGTGCATTTGTCATTTCAATTACTCAAATGGTTACTGAAGAAATATGACAATCTGTTCCAAAGCATACTACGCTGGCCAGTAGGGCTGGGCGATGTCTGGAATTATATATGATAAATTGGCATCTTTATACCATGATATTTCAATATATCGATATTATGACATATGAACAAAGTAATAAAATATCAAGTAACGTATAAAACTGAACAAAATAATAAAATATAGTCGGAAATAGTCGGTATATAATATAGTCGGGGAAGGAAAAAAAAAAAAAAGTTTTTTTCTTTTTTACGTGCTCAAGAAATCAGGGACAGAGCAATGAAAATTGAGTGGGCGCGCTTGCTGATTTTCAGAAAATAATTCAGAAAATTCAAAATTTTTTGTAAATCCGCTAATTGTAAAATTCCCACCTTGGATTATCCTCATCTAAATTTTCAGACTTGTATGCGCGGTAGATTTTGTTAGCCATCGCCGACACACACAAACACACACACAGGTAAAGCGAAAGTTTCTTTTATTAGTATAAATTACAACATTTAATAAATAAATGCACTTATTCCAATGAAATTATATATAAGCTATTTAAAATTACTGTTAAAGTAAAATTTATTATTTCCCGGGATACACGTAAAAAGAACGATGTATCCGAATGCGCAATCTAAAAGAGGCGAGAAATGTGTGGCTGCAGTATTAATGTAATATATGCTGCCACGGGCACTGGTGAAGAGGTGCGCGGGAGGGGCACTGCATCACCGTGCATCCTGAAATTTAGTAAATCTTCTTTATATTTGAAAAAGTAAAATTTAATCTTCTTAGCAGAAAATGTAGAAAATTAAGGGTTAAAAGAAAAAAAGTACTAAAATTTCATTGAAAGAGGAAGAAAAAAATGTAATAATCTGGCTATAATTACTTATTAAATTTTTTATGTAATTCTTAAATTCCTACATTGCTTTTTGGCTAGTATGTTTAAATAGTGTCTAACATGGTGGCGTCTCCGACAGAAAATTCTTATTTTATTTAATTTTTATATTCGTCATTAAAAAAAAAAAAGAAGAAAAGCTCTGCCTATGCTGCGGCCCACAATTAAATGTCTTGTGAAATTTACTTTACCCTTCTTTTCGTTCTTCCGATTCCGAAGCCCATGTATGCTGTATACACAGGGCTCGCAGCGTTCCTAAAATTTTCGCACTTTGCTACCACTAAATTAAAATGATAATCTTTGTTGTATAATTCTATCTACTAAAAAACAACTTTTCAAAAGTTAAAAAAAAAGCCAAGCAAAAAAAAAAAAAAAAAAGAAAGAAAGAAAAGAAAAAAGGGGAAAGTTGTGGCTAAAAAATAGTGTGATATCAAATTTCCAAGCTTATATTACGGTACTTATTTAACATTTTTTATTAAAAATTTACCATACGTAAGTCGAGTACCTAAGTATGCATTGATAGAAAGCCTTTTCTCCTTTACTAAATACATCATAATGTGTTTCTGAAAATTAATTTTTTTTTAATTATGCATGATGGGCTTGGCGGCCATCTTTCCATATTTTACACAAATTTCTAAGCACACAAGTACATTGTTAAGATCGGAAATTCGAAATTGTTGCTAAAGCAAACATTTTATGCTTTTAATTTATGGAAATGAGTGCCTAGAAATTTGTGACTTAAAATAAAGTTGAAGTAACTTCAGGTTTCATCTTATGATTCTTTTTTTCGGAGGGGGTTAATTAATTAGTTAAAGCAGTAAAAATCAATTTTTTTTTTTTTAATAAAAGACAATCTTAATTTATCTGTCTGTAGCCAAAACAAGAAGTTCAAAATTCGTAATAATGCAAACATATTACGAGCTTGCCTGCTTAGAATT
Source organism: Maratus speciosus (assembly GCA_963932465.1). Classification (NCBI taxonomy): domain Eukaryota; kingdom Metazoa; phylum Arthropoda; class Arachnida; order Araneae; family Salticidae; genus Maratus; species Maratus speciosus. Next base: position 150,785,195 of record OZ010796.1, on the reverse strand, counting down.
TTGTGTAAAATATTGAAAGATGGCCGGCAAGCCCATCATGCATAATTTAAAAAAAATTAATTTTCAGAAACACGTTATGATGTATTTAGTAAAGGAGAAAAGGCTTTCTATCAATGCATACTTAGGTACTCGACTTACGTATGGTAAATTTTTAATAAAAAATGTTAAATAAGTACCGTAATATAAGCTTGGAAATTTGATATCACACTATTTTTTAGCCACAACCTTCCCCTTTTTTCTTTTCTTTTTTCTTTTTTTTTTTTTTTTGCTTGGCTTTTTTTTTTTACTTTTGAAAAGTTGTTTTTTAGTAGATATCAGTCCTTTTTTTAGACAGATTATATATAATTGAAATAATTCTACTCGCTAAAATTAGTCCTTGTATAGCCTTTATCAGCAGGGAACAAACACAATAGTATACATTTTGTTTACCTATCATTCATTTTTCAGAGTACCGTATTTTTCGTCCTATAATCCGCACCGGCGTATAATCCGCAGCCGCAATTTTTAGTGCTTATAAAAAAATTTCATCAGATAATCCGCATCGGCCTATAATCCGCGGATAATCTGCCGGACTATACGAGGATTACTCATTGTTTTCAACATTCTAAAGTACTACTAATAAACCACCTCCCTATTTATTTAGTTGCTCTATTTAAATGATAACTGTAATAAAATAATTTAAAAAAAATAATTATAAAATAATTACAAGTTAAAAATACAAATACTTTTTTTCATTGAATCTTATATCTAAAATGTAGACTGTCTTGTGAATATAGATAATTCTATAATGATTGCTGATTTTAAATCATTTTCCGCTTTTATAATAATGTTCAGTTTAAATTCTGTACTGTTAAATGACACGTTTTCTGTTAGACATTATTTATTATATTGCATTGCAATTTTTGATAGAGATGAGTTGAGAAACGCTTTGTTCTTCATAAAAACATGTTGCCAAAAGGCTAAAAATTATAACATAAAAATCAGAAGCCACTCCCACTAGCACGTACACGTCATATGTGAACGAATCACGAGCGACTCCGCGATCGGTCGATAGTAAACAATCGTGTGATAGCTGTTTACATTTTTATTTTGACTGCCGGTAGAAACAGGATATCTGACATGAACTTCTGCTTAAAAAAATGCCCGCAGATAATCCGCACCGGTAGATAATCTGCACTTAAAATTTTTGAGGTTTTTTAACAGATAATCCGTGGATTATAGGCCAAAAAATACGGTAATTAATAATTTAAAAGTAAGGAAAGTCAATTTCTTCTTTCAAAGTATCAGTCTTTCTCAATTTATATCTCCTTAAAATTTTCTATGAAGGATGAAAATTTAGTAAAAATCAAATAGTCAAAATAAAATATATATTTACAGTTAATCTGTCAGTTAATTGTTTGTTCTAACTTTTTTTTGCTGACGGTTTTGCAAAATTTACCTTTACAAATACCTATGGATAATCCGAGAATGAAGCCCCGCAGGCATCTAAAGAATCGAAGATCTGTCTAAAGAAGTAAATCTAGCAATTCTAGACATGATGAGGAAACATTTTTGATAAAAAAAAATCTAAACATTTAAAGATATAAACTGTACATCTTCATTTAGATCGTGTTATAGAGAAGAAAGAATAAATATGTAATTTTACTCAAGTCTGTTTATCCATACCTATTTGCATAAATGTGAGAATATAATTTCGAATAAAAATTTTCGTAAATTGATTATCTTTAATAGTCTATTATTAAAGCCGCATAAACATTAGAATTAAATTTTTTCCAGTTAAAAATTGCCTGAAATCTATAGTCTTATCGTTCGTCAAATTTGTTTTATGTTTTTTTTAATACCCAGACACCTTTTCTAAACTCTGACAAAAGATCACAAAAATAATGAAGTTATCCAAATACTTATATCTTTCTATCGTATTTCTTTTTTGAGGGGGGGAGGGGGGAGCAAGAGCGCTTAAGAACTTTGTTTTGTTCTTAGAATTCTGAATTAATCATTGAAAAGATCTACCTACATAAGTCTTGTTGCAGAATTTTCATTAGCTAAAAGTTGCATCAACTTATACATCATGTGAATATATTAAATTACTTTTGTAAAATAGTAGATGGGAGCCATTGATATTTTCAGAGCATTTGCCTACCATTTTAAACTTAAGTCATTTACAACTATTCATTCATTTTCTATACGAATTAAAGAAGTCGTTGTTTCCATGGCAACTTTACTTTTCACTATTGCTTGTTTGTTTTATTGAACACATATATATCAGATCACGTGGGGATCACGGCGGGATTTGAACCCGCCCCCACCTACGTTCTCAAGCGATTAGCGGCGTGGTGTCTTATCCACTCAGCCACGGTGGGCCACAATTGCTTTCTCTAATACCCAGATACTCAAATTTAACCAGCTGCGCTTATAATTATGCTCATAACAGAGTACATTTATATGTAAGAGTGGTGACATATGCACAAGTCGTGTACTCATATTCAAGTTTTTGTCCAAAGTACAGTAACTCAGTTTTCAGTAATAGACGTGGAAGATTTCGATTAAACTAACCAGAAAAGTTATAAAACATTGGCTTTCTGATTTGATTTTATTCAAAATCGTCTCAACCAACCAAAGTTAATGTCCGGGATCCAGATAAATTTTTCTCTGTTAGTAAAATTAGATTGACTAATCAGTAGCCTCCATCCTTGCAGGCTTTTCGGTGTTTACTGCAGACATAAAAAAAGTTTTTTAAAAATGCAGGCTTCTGATGGATCAATCTCGCTAATAGCGTAAAATCTATCTTGATCCCGGCCTATTCAACGCCCTTTAAATATTTGAGAAAGCCTTGACACACGTCAGGAAAATATCGCACAAAGCAGGCAAAACAAAGAAGAAAAATCATTCATTGGCTTGTTCTTTCCACGAGTCAATGAATGATTTTGTTCCTTTGCTTTGCCTGCTTTGTGTGATGTTTTCATGACGCGTGTCAAGACTTTCTCAAATATCTAGGGGGCGTTGGTTTATTTCACCATCATGAAGATATGAAAGGAGAGGAGGCAGACACGCCAATCTTCCCGTGTGAAAAACTACATACCAAAAAAAAAAAAAGAGTTCTTTCCCCTTCTTATGCCCTTTTCTCTCTTGATTTTGACCGATAGCAGCCCATTTAGCAGTCTCCAGTACAAGTTGCCGCTATATATGGCAGATGCAAGGGGGAGTGTGTTAGCGTGACCAATAACATAATAGTCCAGTTCATGACGTTTAAAAGTCACACGGAGTTGGATCATCTTTACACAATGATTAGTACAAAGAGGTGCGCCAATTTTTTTTTGTGTCCATTGCCATGTACAGATAATCAACTCCGTGTGACGTGATGAGCTGGCCACACTTTAGGAACAGCTTCAAATGACGTCATCTATATCTACTTCGAGGCAAACGAAAAAGACAGGCTACCGCGGTGCTACAGCATCTAGAATATATAGTGTGGAAATCCAATCAGTCGATCAAAGCAATATCTGCAGGATATTTCCCAAAACTCCAAGACAATTTGGTCTAGACGCTGTAACTTTTTTTTTTACGTTTTATTAACATACATCTGACCTGTGTGCTTGGCGTCAAACCCGCTGTAATAATACCATGTTTACTTTGAAATTTGAAAATATATCGCAGATGTCGCTGCAATCATCTTCCTGGATTTCAGTGTCAGTGCACATTTAAGGGATACACTTCTTAGCGGTTCTTGGATAGCAAATTTCCACATTATGTATTCTACACGCTGTAGCGGTGCATTACACATGTCTCTTTCTTCTTTAAAAAATATCCTGCAGATGTCGATGCAAATGACTGTTTGGAATTCGACATCGTTATACATTTAAGGTATTCAATACTTCCGTGCTTTTTTAAGTATTGCTGGGATAGCCGATTTCTACAACATATAATCTAGACGCTATAACGGAGCTATAGTTTCTAGAAGATATAGTTTAAAAATCGGCTTATTAAAAAGGTGCTAAAAAATTGTATCCCATAAATGTTGAACGAGGCTGAACGATGAATGTCAATTACAGTGACATATGGTACTTCCAATGTAACTATTTCAAAAGAAAACGTTTCGCTCAGAGAAGATCTAGAAAATGTTGCTCCTATCGACATTTGTCATTCAGTATTTTTCAATTTTTAGCACTTTTTAAAGCATTACTGGAATAGCAGGTTTCCACACTATGACCGTGATCTAGGTAGATTTTTCTCTGTTATCGTAACGAGATTGACCAATCAGAAGCCAGAATTTTTGCTAACTTTTCACTATTTGCAAAAATGTACCTGGATCCCGGTCTATATTTCTAGCCGCTATAACTGAGCTCAGGAATAGAACAGAAAGCAAACTCCGTATTTTGATACATTAAGGCCAGGATCTAATTAGGAACAAGTGTGTCTCTATAACGAAGTAGCGATATACAGCCAATAAATGTTTATTGGTAAAAGTGATAAAAACAAATCGTTAAAGTTTTTTGTGAGCATGCCATTATCATCAGGCTAATGCATGTTGAATTATGTGCCTAGTCTAATTGAGATCGTCCATGCACGTATTTTCTAATGGAGGATATTCCAAATATGGGTTCGAGGCTGAAAAAGTCACATGGTACCGGTAATTTACCCAAAGAATTTCTAACTGATAAGAAGGGAATCAGGAAACTACACTGTTAAAAATATCGTGAAAAATTACCTCTGTTCTTAAAGGTTCTCTATTTTCAGACCAATGAGAACGCTATATAAACGCCTATGAAGCTTCTCATTGGTCATAATACAGATAGCCTTTAAAAACAGAGGTAATTTTTCACGATATTTTAAACACTGTACTACTGCTTTCTCCCATGAACTGTTTCATTGGCTAGCGGGTATTTGCATTACGTAGACGGAGCCTTCCCTTCTTTACACAAGACGTTCTTGCCTTGACCATGTGATCATAACGTAGATTGAATATCCTCTATTCAAGAAAACGGATTGCCGTACTTTCGACAAAAACTTGAAATGACCATACCTCCTGTGCATATATCACCACTCTTATGTATAAAGGCTCTCTGTTATGGTGGTGTTTCTGATACAGCGCCTAGAATACCTAGTGTGGAAATGCTATCCAAACAGTTCTAAAAATTTGTATCCCTTAAATGTGCGACGATACTGCTAAAATTTCAAGTGTCGATCGCAGCGATATCTGCGGGATTTTCGTATTACTATTATTACATTGTATAGACTAGCAATTTCTTGCAGTTGTAGAAAATATCCTGCAGATGTCGCTGCGATCTGCATATTGCAGCAGTATCATTGCACATTTAAGGGATACAATATTTTAGCGCTTTTTTAAGTATTACAGGGTTAGCCGATTTCAACACTATATATTCTAGGCGCTATAGTTTCTGAGCGCTGTTGGTTAAATTTCGATATTTGTGTTTTAGTGAGCAATAGAGAAAAGTACTAAAACTATTGAAACAACAACTTCTTTAATATTGAAATGTATAGCCGAATCAATGCCTTAAATAGTTTCGAATATGCACTGTTGTTATGACATCAATACCCTTCCTGGATGTGGAAATGCAAAATTGTGTTCAACATAATTGGCCGCAATCTAGATAGATTTTTCGCTGTTAGCAAAACGAGATTCATAAATCAGAAGCTTGCACTTTTGCAAATTTTTCGCTGTTTGCAGCAATACAGGCTATTGATTGGTGAATCTCGTTTCGCTAACAGCGAAAAATCTATCTGGATCCCAGCCTAGATTTCTGTAAACATTGCACTTCATCCATGGCACTAAGAAAATGACTCAAAATTTTTATGACATAGGCCAGGATCCAGAAACAGCAAAAATTCTCAAACAATCTGGCTTCTGATTGGTCAAACTCATTTCACTAACAGCGAAAAATCTATCTGGATCTCGGCCATAGTTTTCTTCGATGAAATCAATGCAAAAGGATAATATAAAAGAATAGTATAAGACTTCTAAAATGGTTTGGTGGGTTTATCGCTGTTTGGCATAATTTATAAACTTTAGAATTAATTAACAGTTTTTCGCTAATTAAGAATAGAAAATTTGTGTTTTTAAAGCTGAATTTTATAAAAGCACGTAGATTGAGTAAATATCTGTCCAAAAATGCAATCCTTACTTTTTTTATGTCCATTATTTAAGTCTCTACCTCGATTGAAGCATAAGGTGTGACGAAGAAAATAAATTTGACATTTTCAGTATCTCGACGTTATTTTAAAAAATTTATATCTCTGTTTATAATTAATTTATGAGGATGCATTTGGTCTCAAATTGAAGATCTTTTCTATTAGATCCTTCTGGTTTTGTTTTTCTACAATGATTGGTTCTTTTGATATGGGAAATTTTAAGCTGGAATGTTTGGTCGATTTAACATGGAGAAGCTGTCTTCAGTATAATAAGCAGTTACGGTGTCTTGCGTTTTATTCTTGGCATTTGTTTGTTTGGCGAGGTTAGCATTTTTTTTTCAGCTTGGCTTGGCAGAACGACCGTCCTGCTTGATTACAAATTTTAAAGGATTATACGATGAAGAACTGTTATTTAAAATACAGGTAGAAAAGTGTGAAAATTTTAGGAATGGTGCAAGCCCTGTATATATGAAGCGTTACAAATATTTTTTTGCAACAGCGGATTGGGATTTTAATGAGTCACTGTCCCTTCCAAATACTGGACATGCAACGCACTATCTTCCGTGCCGGAGAAAGGCAGAGAGAGAGGGGGGGGGGGGGGCGAAGGGAGGGAGAGAAACAGTCCAAGACCAAGTGTATATCGCACGACGTGCCGCAAACAATCATAATCGAACTTCCAGTTTTGATAAATCCAATCCCTTCACTTAAAAATGGTTCCACGGTTGTTATTCTTTTGTAAAACAACAACAATTTTTTTTTTTTTTTTGCTGACTTTTATTCTAATTATATTTTAAGCTCGGTACTAACAATCCACAAATACAATAATTCCATTTTGGGCTTGTGTCTGTTGACCAATTAAAACATTGGTCAAACAGAGTTGCTGTGGTTAATGTGGAAGACTTTCAAGACACCAGTTCTAAAACAAATTCATTTTATTTGAAGCAAGATGAAATGATGATGATGGAAATTATAACAGCTTTACTTCGCCGTCAAATCATAATATAAAAACAAAATAATATCCAATGCATCTACATTGTGACAGATGATATAAACGTACAATAATTCTCGAAGCTACTAATCCACAATCAGTCCAGACCTTTATACACCCGGGAACAGCAATTGTTTTGCATAAAAACTGTTGCCAATCAGTAAATACAAACTTACACAAAATACATCCGAAACTCCGAGCATACGAACGCAGCTGAAACGCCATTGGCTGCAAACTATGACGTCACAAGTCAGCCGTTCACGGCGAAAGACGTGATCCCAAAAATCACTGTTACTGACAGTTATTCAGCAACGGCACTTGCCTCAAGAGCTAATACGCATGAATGAAATTGCCAGTCGTTTCGGATGTAAGCAAGAACAAGAGAGGGTGAAAAAAAAACGTGCATCAATAGGAAGTAAAAACTTTAAAGCTTTATCATTCAATTTAAACTTTACTGAATGTTTAAATAAGCAATTGATGCATAACAATCGGCTTCCTTTTTCACCATCTCTTGAGCTTCACAAAAATATGGAAAAGGTCACATAGATACAAAAATTACAAATACAAGAAAAGTTCAAAAATGTAAAACTTCAAAAAGTTTAACAAAAAGGTTACACCTTAAATTCAAAAACAACAATCTGATCAATGTCAGGTCATATAAGACTTTATTGGCAAGGCATTGACCAGAGTGAAGAACATTGTAGTGAAAAATTATAACCCCCCCCCCCCCCCAATAAAACTTTTAAATATCAAAAATACTTTTACAAAATTGCAACAACTGCTCTTTAATCTGTGGCTTTGTAAAACTGTCTGCAAGATTAAATTTACTTGGTTTAAATACTTTATCAAAAACTAGGTTTCTAAGGAAAAGATACTTTATATGAATATGTTTGATTTTCTGATTTTCAAAAGGAGAATTCAAAAAAGCTATTGCAGCTTGGTTATCACAGAACAGAGTACAATCCCTCAAGTTCAAGTTAAGCACCTCATTTTGCAAAACATTTTTGACCCAGATTAATTCTTTTGCAGCTTCAGTTAAACTGACATATTCGGCTTCCATGGTAGAAAAACTTATACATTTTTGTTTAAAAGTCTTCCATGATATGGGCGTTTCATCCAGAAACAAAATATACCCACCCATAGAAACACGGTCGTCTCTGTTTGCTGCAAAATCTGAATCTGAATAACATGAAAGATTTAATTGACTGACTCTGGATAACTCAAGTTTATATTCTTTAGTATATTTTAAATAACCTAATAATTTTAGCAAAGTATTCCAGTGAGTAATTCCAGGATTTGATTGAAATTGGGACAATAAATTAACTGCATACATTATATCAGGTCTAGTTCTCCCAGCTATAAAAAACAAACATCCTATAAGATTTCTGTATGGAAACCTAGACATAATTTCTATTTCTTCCTTAGTGGAAGGTGAATCTTGTTTTGACAAAACCAAGCCCTTGGGAATAGGTACAGAGCTTACAGGAAATTTAACTTCTGCAAACATTTCACAAACTTTCTCAATGTAAGAGGTCTGGTGAATGTACAGATGATTTCCTATCTCTTCAAACTCTATGCCCAATAGCTTTCTGGTTGTCCCCATAATTTTTAAATTAAAATGTTTTTGCAGTAAATTTAACCCATAATCCAAATCATCTTGAGTTTTACCAAAAAGAACCATATCGTCAACATAAAGTAAAAGAATCAATCTGGACTGAAACATGTATACACAATTGCACCAATCGAGTTTATGAAAATCTAATTTGGATAAAACATCATCCACTTCAAAGAACCACTGTCTGCCAGATTGATGCAGACCATAAATGGCCTTATTCAACTTACAAACTTTATATCTTTCTTTAATAAAACCCTCAGGTTGGTGCATGTATACAGTCTCATCCAGATTAGCATAAAGATAAGCATTGCTGACATCTACCTGGACATTAACCCATTTTAACAGACATGAAAATATGGCAAAGAATAATCTAACTATTGAAAAACTAACTACTGGACTGAAAACTTCCTCATAATTTACTCCTTTAACTTGGTTAAAACCTTTCGCTACCAATCTAGCCTTATACCTCACTATTTCATTTTTCTCGTTCCTTTTTAAGGTATACACCCAACGGTTACCAAGAATTTTAGCATCTTTTGGTGGTGTCACAAGATCCCATACGTTACGCTCATGCATAACATTTAACTCTTGGTTCATTGCGTCCCTCCAATTTGATGCTTCAGGCGTTTTAATGGCTTGATTGTAGGTTTGAGGAATATTAATTTCAGTTAAGTTAGCTTCACCTACATTTAAAAGATTAGTTACTTTACCAGATTCTTTATTTTTACTGCTGAAATTAAACAAGTTTTTATCACATTCTATTTTATTTGCTTTACAATAATCTATTAATTCGTTAAAAGATCTAATTCTAGTATTGGTTCCTTCTATGCCATAATAAATGTCTGTTTTATCCTTTCCTGTTTTACGTGTTACTGCCTTACGGGTCCATGGAATAGATATACAAGGTTTCAAACCAAACTGCTCTGAACTTTGGTCTTGATTTGACACACTAACTCTTTCAATGTCATTCCCCAATTGAGGTGTACTCTCAGGTTCATCATCAAAAATGTTTCCATCTTCTGGAAAGTCAAAAAGTGAAGGCTTACTGTGGAGACACAAAAAGTTTTGGTTTCCATTAGTCTGTCAGTTAGTCTGTCTGTTCCGTGATAACTGCCACAAAAAGCATCCGATTAGCTTGCAATTAAGTGGGTATGTTGATGCAGTACCCGGATTTAGCTGTACTATTGTTTTTTGTTATATTTGGTTCATTTGTTCAGAAAATATAGAATATTTTAATTTGCGCAATAATGCTTTTCTATAGCAATTCAGACGATTTTTCTATTTTTATTTGTTGAAAGGAAATGGCTCATATGATTGAAGGGTTTAAATGGTAAGTTATGGATAATGAAATTTCCTAATTAGAACCATGCATTATTCATTTTAGTTTGAAATTTTGTGCATACATTTGTCAGAGTTTTTAAAATCGGTGTATAACTTGTGGAGGTATTTTATATGTGTTCCAATAATATCAAATATTTCTTTTACAAATTTTCTTTTTTTAAATGCACATACTTAATTGTTTTAATTTTCTCTTAACAGTTACCTAGCAACGGAACTACACCTAAAAATATCGTAAATGTGAAAGTATGTGTAATTGTTTGGAGTCAAATCAATGTCAAAAGGGATGAATTAATGCCTTTTGCGTCTTTACATATAGATAGAATTTACCCCAGAAATAAAGAAAGGCTGTGTTCGATTTATTTTGTTCAAATATTTTTCTTTTAAATTAAAAAGTTCATTATTTTCACAAGGAATAAATTGACATTTTGCTATAAAATTTACAAATCATTTTTTTACCGTTGCCAAGAAAATCAGATCCCATAATAATAATTTATCCTAAACAGTTAATTTTGATTTGAAAGATTTTCATGTGTAAGAGGAAAATGAAACTAGAAAACAGGAATTCTGCTTTTTCAGAATTTAGTGTCGACCCAGATGATAAAAAAATATCTGTATATAAATATAGATACAGCAGAGTCCCGATTATCCAAGTTAATCGAACTTATACCTTTGGAATAGATCATTTTCTTCTGATGGACTGATGGCTTCTATTATTATGAAACAGTCATTATAAATGAAGTGTTAGGTGAAGATGAAAGAGCAGCCGTAAAAAGTTAGAACTCTGATTTTCTGGTCAGAATGGGGGAAAAAATGTCCATAATTCTTTTTTTTTCAAAAAAATTTAAAAAAAATTATGGACATTTTTTTCCCCATTCTGACCAGAAAATCAGAGTTCTAACTTTTTACGGCTACTCTTTCATCTTCACCTAACACTTAATTTATAATGACTGTTTCATAATAATGGAAGCCATCAGTCCATCAGAAGAAAATAACTCGGGGGGAAAGCAGAAACTCTGATAATCCGGATTCTACTGTAGTTCAGTTTTAAGACTTATAACACGCGATTTTATTTTACATAAAGTGATGTCATCTACATCTGCTGAAGAATTCATCATTTGCAATCCAGTGTTAAACAACACCTACAGTAAAGTACACTTAGGACGTCACTATCGCTGAATAATACACAAATCAAAAAAAAAAAAAAAAAAAGAGAGATTTCGTCATTCAAAAAACTCAACAAAAAAATCGGCTATCTAAAGATTCACAGGCCTTCATTTGTTTGTATTATTAATATAGCTATTTAAATTTAGTTTCTAATAGCTCCATGTTTTATCAGAAATCCTTCATTTGTATTTTTTCAAAATAGCACATATTTTAATTAATTTTTTTTCAGTTTTTATGGGAAAATGGCAACAAAAAGATATAATTGCTATTTTTCTTTTACTTTCTACAGAAATGGAGTACTTCCGTTGCCAATATTAAGCAAATGGCTCTAAAAACTACAAAATCTCAAAAATAAATGGAGATGCAGTTTTCAAACAAATTACATTAAAAAGTACTGTTTTTTCCTAATACGACGGTTTAAAAATTGAAAATGTGCGACGCTTAGAAGTTTAAAAAATTGCTATAGAGTATTTAATCATACTGCTTTGTTTGACAGCTGGCTTCTGTAAAGTAACGTTAATTTTGGAGACAGCACAAAATAAGCTGGGAGAAAGAAATAGCATAGCGTACCGGTGGTTAATAAAAAATAGACATGAATACGTCTTCATATTAGAAATAAAACAAAAATACGAAAAGAAGGTGCATTTGACCTCATATATCAAAAATAAAACGAATACGCTTTGAGGTTGAAATAAAAGGGCCTTGTGTTATGATATTAATTCTTATTATTAAAAAAAATGTTACCACAGTTTATCGTCTGCACACGGCTAACAGAAATGTTTAATTTTTAATCGGAAATTTCAATGAGAAAAAAAAAACTTTTGAAAAGCAAATAGATAGTAAATGTCAAAATTATGCACTGCAAAACTATCTCTGTTACCTCATTTCAGAAAATATGAATGAAAATTATTTTATTTTTAAAAGGAAATTACATTTTCGTTCATAAAATCTAAGCTTTTAATATAATTGCCTCAGTGTAAATCATTTTCTGTCCACCGGTATTGAAAAATAAGGCTCGGAAGTGTAAAAAGAAATCTAAGATTTACAATACCATTAGTGCAATCAATAAAAAGTTATATATCTAAATTTAATGAGACCATGGGGGGTTTAGGGGGGGGTGGAGCCCCCCTGACGAAATCTACTTTATTATCGAAAAAAATACCAGAATTAGTAGCTCATGAAAATTTCAAAATAGCCTTACATAACATTTTTAATTTAACGCTTCTAATATCTGAAAACTTCATATTTTTTTATTCTTATAAATAATTAAGTAATTTGAAAACTTTAAATTGCGGTTTGCAGGAAATTGAATATTACCAAAGTGCGTTTAAAAACAATGACTTGCAGAGCTGACGTTGAGGCTCCTGATCTGCAGATTTACTAGTTTTATCAATAACTTATTTCTTATGATAGTAGGCTTGTTCCGGCATTGTTGAGTTGCTAGCAAATTTTGGTTTGCTGCAGACTGAAACAGAAATTTCTGCTACTGGGATTATAACTTTTAACAAATTAAATGTATTTAAATCTATGGTACAAGGCAATTAGAAAATAAAAAATACAATACCTGCTTTCTTCGAAACCACTTGAGAAGGTTGATCTTTCCGGGTTCGTTTTGTAAGCCTATTGCTACTTCTCTGGTTTATAACCTTAGATTTTTCAGCAATAGGGACATCTGTTTCTAAGTCAGATTTCTCTGTGTCACCTCCAGCATTGGATGACTGCTTAGTAGCAGTTTGCTGATAGTCAGATTCTAAATCCTTATTAACAACAGCATCTCCTTCCATCAGATGACCAGTAATAATTCTGAAATTAACCAAAAAAAAAAAAAAATTAAGACTGTCAATAGAATTCAAAGAAATTTACATACAGTTGTGTTTGCAAGCACTGAGAGACCCTGAAAATCCAATAATGGTGATTTAATTTGAAGCAAGAAATCAAGTTTGCAAACAAACTTTACATAATGATAAGAAGAAACTTAGAACAAAGCAAATATTTTTTTAAATACTGTTACACCATTCACTTAAAAGTGAGAGAAGGATAAAATAACAACTGTTACATAATTTGCATAAAAAATTAGTAGTGTTTGTTCTCTGAAACAACTGATAATTTGAAATAACTGCCCAGCTATATTTCTTCATTAAATTGATGGCTTGTAATGTTTAATAGCATATTTAATGTTAATATTGCCTATTTTAATATTTAGAAAATTTGAATTACAAACATACCTATTGTTCTGTTGTTCACTACAGGTAATATCACCTTCATCTGATGAAATACTATTCATTGCATCAGTGTACAATGAAAACATACATTCTATAATTAAAATACAACTTTATTTTGACCTACATAAAACACAGGAGATGGTGAATTAAAAATTACATATATATAATGGCGCAAAGTGTATAACTCTTCCGGAGTAAGCTCATCCGGATCTTGATAATCTTTCGTTAAAATCAGCCATCTTATTTCGGCCATGTTAGGCTTAAGATGCCGTATTATAAGTCGAACAACTGTCTTATTTAATCTACGTTGTATAACATATATCCTTCTTTTTTAAAACCTTCAAAAACTATAAAATCATCATATATATTAAAACGCAAAGGTAAAATTTTAAGTAGACCCATTTCAGGACATCTGATTGCATCCTTTCTGTTCAATTTAGAGGGATCGAGAACGAGTTCTCGGTAGCTGAGCGGTCTAAAGCAGCAGTTTAAAGCGCCGATATTTTGTAGTGGATAGCAGGTTCGAACCCAACATCCGGCAAAAGTTTTTTGTAATATTTTTCGCGATAAGTTATTTCAATAATGACATCTTTTATTAGAAGGAGAAGTTATACGATTTTTATTTTATTATTATTATTATTTGAATACTTTATAATTAAATAAAATTTAAGGCTGAACAATATTTAAAATAATAATAATTTTATATTTAAAATATTTAAGCTAAAATATTTTTAATGTAATTATCAATTAAATAAATTGAGCTGATCTACAATTTTTGTTATATCTTCTGACCATTATCAAGAATATATGTGTGTGTGTGTGTCAGAAAGAAAAGTTTGCCTTTCTTTTCCTTAAGAAAAGAAAACGGAAAGAAAGATATTCATATAAGAACTATTAAAAAAAATACCTTGATATCTTTTGTTTAATATTTAAAAAATGTATAAAAATGTAAAATAAAATTCAAGTAATAAAAATTATATGCTGCGCCAAGTTTCAAATTTGGGCTTTTAGAGAATGAGAATGATAAAAATAAAATTCATGGCAGCTTTTAATGGTCATGTAATTAAAAAATCATAATAAATAAATAAAAATAAATACGCTCATTTTTTCGAAAAAATAAGACCATAGTAAATAAAAATAAATGCTTTACCCACTATTTTTAGTTAAATTTCTGGTAAAAAGAAGCATAATTGGTTGTAAATTATAAAGTTAAAATTCTGTGACTTCATTGAATAGGTTTGACTGACTGTACCCTCTATCGCTTTAAAGAAATAGGAATCACTTATGCAATATAGAAATTTGTCACAATATCAATAATTAATTTTAAAGCAATTCATTAAAAATTCAAGAATTTTTCTAATGAAACATTCAAGTTATTTACCGTCAAATCTTGACGGGTACCATCTAGTAAATAAATAAATACAAAAATTATTCTGACTATTTCTTTCATATATCAAGGATAAAAAGAAAAAAAAAAAAAAAGAGGGGGGATATGCAGCGATTTAAAAAAAAAAGTTACAAAAAAGAGGAAAGTATACATATTTATTTATATTTGAAATGCAAATTTGGTCTCTACACTTTCAGCAATCTGAGTTTGACCTAACCTGATCAACAACAAGTAATATAAAAATTTTGTTTTTAAAGTCAATTCCTACTTTGGTCATCAAAGAAAAATTTAATATAATCCTTTAAGCTAATATTAGTTTTTGTTGCATTAAAATATCTCAATTTGTTGATTTTCTATAAGCAAATAGGTTTACAATAGAAGTCTAGGGGAATTTGGCGAAATATTAGAGATATCGGCAAGTTGGCGTCACTTTTGGCAACTCATTTTGGTTGCCAAATTTGGCAATATATCGCCAAGTTGGTGAAAAACTTCGCAGTATATGGCGACAGAACAGGGTCCCTCCCTATGGTAACCCCCCTTATAGATATGAAGATGCATTAAATGCTGTTCAATAACCAATGGTCGCCATTTTGTCTCCCATATAAAACTAAAATTAATTAATTAAAATTTAATTAATGAATTAATATTTGAAAAATCTGTATTAACATCAATTGTCATCCAATACAAGTTTTAAAAAATTTATTTCAACTTGATAGGATGAATAATAAGTATTTTATTAACGATTGAATATTTGAACAAGATATATAAATAAATATAGGGAGAGTGTGAACTAATAGTAGGAACTGAATAAAAGAAAAGATGAAGAGTTTATTAATGATTTTACCACTCATTTCATATTGTAATAGATATTAAAAATCATGATAAAAATTATAAAATAAATATGGTACTACGTCTGAAATATTGTATTGTTTTATTTTTATTCTAAGACTTTACTGAAGTAAGTATGATATGAACACTGACATTCATGCAGTGGATAATGAAGGACTGGATACAGCTTTTGGTGGTATATTGAAGGGAAAGATTAAATTTCTTTATGCAATAAAAAGTTGGGAGAAATATGTGTTAAATCCTGTAGGCTATGATGTGTCCTAAATTAGGCCAAGGAGTTTCCTGTCAAAGGTCAGACAAAAAGAGGTTACCATTCTACTTTTGCCGGTGCAAGTTGTTTGAAAAATTCTACAGAAAAAGTCAAATAAAGAGATTAAAAAAAAAGCAAGGGGATTTTGTAAAAATTATAAAAAGGAGGAAATCATGGATTCACATATTTTCATCCCAGATTTATATACTATCACCAATTACTTACCTCAAAGATCGATTTAAATTTTAAACTATCATTTTACTTGTAGCAAAATTAACTTATTTCAAAAATATACAACCAGTTCACTCAAACTACAGAAGAAGCTTTGGGAGCTTCAAATTGTTCTTTATTAGAAAGTTTTACATTCAATTTTACCACTTTGTAGGATCTATCTGAAAATGGGATTCAGTTTATGAATTTCTTTTTTTTTTTTTTGGGGGGGGGGGATTTTTTTCTTGATTATTGAGATTAAAGAATAACTTCTTACTTTAAAAGTCATGTGCAAGGAAGTGCCACCTCTCTCCTTTTCTAAATTTTTGAAAATGTTATGTGCTTCAAAGCCAGTTTTCCGATTTTTTAGTAAAAATTTTCTTTTTTTAATTTTTGTGGTTTTTAACATCTTATGAATCCTGCAGCGATTTTTCCACACTAGTAAAAGAAATCAAGTTTCAATCTTTTATCACAATATAGTACATTTTGTCCATGTTTTGCAAAGTTTATTGGAATTTGTAAAATGATTTTTAGACCTTCAACTCTAGGTACATTTGAATGGGTTTTTGTTTAGAAATATAAAATCATACAAATTGCAGAGTGATACCAAAACATAGAGGAGAGGAGGCAGGGGAGGGAGGAAGAAAAAGGACAAAGAAATAACAATATTTTAGCTAGAATTTACTGTCAGAATTAAATTTTAAAAAATTGGGGGGGGGGGTGTTAAAAATAAAGGAGGGAATGAAAAGTAGGGATAAAAGCCCCCCCCCCCCTAAATATTGAAAACTATGGCTCTTAGCGAAAACACTAAAGGTAGATTTAAGATGACGACATTAGTTAATAAAGTACAGTGAAGGGGAAATTCAATTGAGAAATAAATATGTCGGAAAGAAGGCCGGAAGGAGTCAAGTTTCCAAAGGGGTTAGGGAGGAGGGCAATAATGAATCCAAAGAACAAAAAACTATTCAAAATAAGAACGATTTGCATACAAAAGAGAGGGGGGGAGGGATGAACAAAGGGCTAACTATATTTAGCTAGAATTTACATTCGATTCCGAATTAAAAGAAAATTTAGAGATAGAAAGAGATAAGGGCAAAGGCACTTAAAATGAAAACTTATGAATATAGGATAAAAAATTAAGGGAGGAGGGGCAAAAGCACTTTTAAATCTAAAACACTATGGTCCCCAGCAAAAAACTAAAGGCAGATTTAAGGTCAATAACCCAAAATACCCTGTAAGTGGGATCCATTGAAGTTTTATTTTAGTTACAAAATATATATAAGCAGAGGAGAGAGACAAATGAGAAATGAATACGTTCCTTGTTGAAAAGAGCCAATTTTATCCATATTTTAGCTAGAATTTATAAATTATTCTAGCACTTGAAATGGGCCCTTAAAATAGCACTTAAAATGAAAAATCATGAATGGGAACATTTTTATGGTTTAAGGCATGGATATGCCCCTTAAATCATAAAAATTAAGGGGCATGGCAAAAGTGCCAATAAACCTTGATAACTATGGCCCCTAGCAAAATCTAAAGATGGCAATCCAAATTACCCTACAAGAAGGGCTTATTGAAGTTTCATTTTAGTTATAAAATTTGTATAAGGAATGGGTTACTGAGAAATGAAAAGGTCTTATGTCCTTCCTGAAGGAGCCAATTTGCCGAGGGAAAAAGAGAGAGGTCCAAGAATGAATCCCTAGAAGAAAATTGGAAGTAGGAGGGAGCAGAGGCAGATCAACTACCTCCCGGGCCCCTAGGCTTGACCTTTTTCAGAGACCCTGCCCCTCCTTCAAACTTCAAAGCGATATACCCTAATTTCCTGCCTATAATCCGCAGCGGCGTATAATCTGCAGGTGTCAGTTTCATGATATTTTGGAAAAAAAACATCGTATAATCCGCATGTGAAATTTTCCCTTTTAAAAGAATTCAGAAGATCCACAAGACTAACACTGAGCCACAAGGGAAAAAATATTAAATCTAGAGTAAAATATTTTGATTTTTAACATTTGCATTTAATATAACACTTGATAAATACTAAATAAATAAAAAATAGAAAATTCAGTACAAAGATATTTGCAATTCTATTAGGTACACACAAGCAAGAATAAATTTGGATTACATTACTACTTAGTATAAAAATTGTAATTAAATAAGTTAATTACATATGTTTAAATGAAATCTAAATTCCTTAAGCTAGTTTTTTTCATCTTATTTTTCTTTTAATATAATTTGGCCTTAATGAGTCTATATGATATGCTTTTAACATCTGCAGTGATGGCGCCATCTACCGAACAACGAGAAAAATATTGAAAAGCAAGCAAGCAAGCATTATCCCAGAATACACTAATATTATATTTCCTGATAAAAAATAAATAAAAAACATATGAAATGAAAACATGTTTTAATTTAATCAAAGGTCTTCATTAAAAAATTAACACAGATTTAATAAGTTGCACTGTTTTTAATGTTTATTCAAAAATTATAATAATGACAATAGAAACTTACCCATTATATTACATCACAAACTTGTACGGCAAAAATATAAATATTTAATAATTTATTTAAATGAAATATAAATTCCTTAAATGATTTTTTTGTCTTATTTTTATTCTAATATAATTTGGTCTTACTGAGTCTATATGCTTTTAACATCTGCAGTGATGGCACCATCTACCAAACTACGAGAAAAATATTGAAAATCCACCTAGCATTATCCCAGAATACACTAATATTATATTTCCTGATTAAAAAAATAAATAAAAAACATATGAAATGAAAATATGTTTTAATTTAATCAAAGGACTTCATTTGAAAATTAATGCAGATTTAATGTTGCACTGTTTTTATTATTTATTTAAAAATTATAATAATGAAAATAGAAACTTACCCATTATGTTACATCACAAACTTGTAAGGCAAAATTATAAACAATTCTTAATAATTTATTAAAAATCGGATACTCTTGATAATAAAATAATTTAATTAAATCCATGAAAATCAGAAGATTATTCTCATCACCCGGTAAATATGAATCAGGTAGCGCCATCTGTTGATTCTTAAGATTTGTAAATTTGTTTTAAAAAATTATATTTATTGAGGCATCGCATAGGAAAAAACTCGAAGATAATCCGCGGCGGTGTATAATCCGCATTACAAGAAAAATAAAGTTTTTTAACATATAATCCGCAGATTATAGGCAGGAAATTAGGGCACTTGGTATATATACCAAGTATTCAAATGTTTGCAAAAGATTAAAAAGCATTTGCAGAATTATCATATAATAATTCTAAGAACAAATTTTAATCATTTGAATATTTTTTTCATAATGGATTTGAAATAAATAAATTAAAAAATTAATGCAATTTTACATAGATATTTATAAGGAGTGTCAAATATCAAAAGATCTTTCTTAGTTTAACAATGAATTTTATTAGAATAAATGAGCAAGGTCAGGTGATCGCCCAGAGTGCTAATAACTAAGGTCGACAAACAAGCAAAATGCTAGATTAAAACTTAATAGTACCTTTAAAAGATATTTGTAGAGGTGCTGAAAAATCTTGCCCGGGCCACCATGGCTACAAAAGACGCCTCTCTGTAAATCCATCGCAAACAGGAAGCCAAAAAATATGAAATCTAATACTTTCTTATGAATAAAGAAAAAATTAAGAGAGAAGTAGAAGCATTTAGAATGCCATCTATATGTTAATAACGTATAAGATTGAATAAATGAGTGAAGCGAAGAATATTGCAAAGCATTTCTGCCTTGCCCTTACATCAGCTTTTTATGAAGGAACCCCCTCTTCCAAAAAAAAAATCTTATCATCAGGACCTCTCTCCTTCTGGGAGGCTTCAGCCAAATGGGCAATCCACCTCTGGGAAGGGGGACAAACTGGAAAACATGCAGAAATGTGCTCAAGTTGAGCCTGTGAAGCGGGGGAAGGCCCTATGAGGCGTATAATAATATTGGAGAAGATTATTCACAGGTAACATACACAATAGGCAATAGACAAAAAAATGATTTACTCCATGTACATGCTATCCCAGTGGTAGAAAGGTATGGTTGTACCTGCAACAGCAATTTAATGGAAAGAAAATTGTCTGCAAGAGTTGCATGTTACAATTTTCCTGTACATTACAAACATTGAAATGCATCGGGTTCTTAATGATTAATATTATAAAAATACAGTAGACTCCCTCAAATCTGCACAGCTTGGACCAGAGGCTGTGTGGATTTTAGAATTTTGTGGATTTCTGGTCATTGTTTTGTTTACATTTTTTAACTGAATGTAACAATGAAATCAAAATTATGATGAATGCTTGCAATTTCATAAAATATTAAAATAATCAAGTAAAGTAATAAACTACATTGATAAAAATTAAGATAATTTTAAAAAGGATTAAATTATTAAAAGTAAAGGTCGAAGTTATGACATGTATAAGGTATTATCCATGTCAATTCAGGCAGCCAAAGAAAAAATCTTACCTTCATAGTCTCAAAAGTTTGTGAATTGAACATATGTTAAAATTCAGGAAAAACTAAGATACTTGTATATTTTCATTTTGCCCAAAAAAATTCCTGGCCCGAGATACAGGCCGCCAAAGATGGCATCCCGGGCACCATTTCCAATTTGCCATTTTCGATAAAAATTTTAAAGTGCTCTATCTCTAGAACGGTGCAAGATATTTTGTTGCATTTTTTTTTATTTTAGAGATAATATTCTTCTGTTTAAAATGATATACCCAATTTTGAAAAATGTATTCAACTTTTCTTGTAGCAACCTTTTGAAAAAAAAAATTTTTTTTCAAAAAAAAATTTTTTTTTTGAAAATGTCAATCCCAAAAATTTTGATTTTTTTGCTGTTGATCAATACCATTGGGAACTACCTTCACTGTAAAGGAGAACTTCCACTTTTGAGTTTAACAAATTTTAGGAACATTTAAATGATTCAGAGAATTTTACAGGAACTGTATATATACAGTTCCAGTAAAAGTCACTGAATTTGCTTATTTGTATCATATTTGTAAGGATAAGCCTACTATATGTGCTAAACAAGTTAGAAATTGCAATATCAAATGTGGCAAATGGGGTGCGTGCATACTATAACTAGTTTTATAAATATTCAGATCTTGGTGCAATAAGTGTTACGCTCTCATGCAAAAAGGCATGAATACAAAATTTACTATGGTTCTATATATTAAATTCAGTAATACAGAAGTAATATGAATCCATCTTAAAAGGACTTAATCGCTATGGCAACCTAGAATCATTACCTATCATGGTATATAATTGAATCAATTATGTATTATAGGATTTTTAAATAGAATGAAGAAAACTTTTATTAATGTCTTTTATGTTTTAATTTGATTTTCATAGCATTTGAAGTGATACATACTTTGTTTTCAATACCGAACATAGTAAAACAATCTCAATAACATATTTCAATTACACAGCAATACAAATTATATTAATACAAGTTAGAGTTCAGACAGATGGGCAGACAAATCGAATCCATAAAGACTTTCAGCTATGTTGGAAATTGTTAAAAACACATAAATAGGTCAGAATTTGACTTTTAGAAATTTATGTCAATAGACGGAAGCATACTTGAATACTTTCATACAACCCTGTATTTTACCTACTATCTTTATATACATGCCACTATTTAGCTAATATTTAATTAAGATTAAAACATCCTTAAAACCAGTGAAGTCACACTTCCAGAGATTATCATCCATGTATCTAATTCACTTTCTATTACACAGGAAGTAATTTGTTGTAAACCTCAGCAACATATATGGTTCCATATTCTAAAAGAATTCCATTACATAATGGTATAAGGGAATATTGTTTGCGGCATATTTTAATTACGTTAAATTCTTTCACGTATAATGAAATTGATATATGTTGCTGAGGTTTACAACAAATTACTTCCTGTGTATTAGAAAGTGCATAGTATTTACAGGGAAACACAAAAGATTTCGGATACTTTACTTTATCGGAAATACTGTACATTAGCGATGATTGCTGGAAGTGCATTTTTAGTTGTGATTGAGTTTTTAAGTTTAACTAAATTTTTCCATATTACGTTGTGTGCATAAATGCTGTAGATCATATACAGGGCTACACAAAAGAAATCTTAAGGGTTACTGAGTATGAATGAAAGTAGCTTAAAGGTGATTTTTAAATGAGTTATGCATTTTTACACTGAACTACATTTAGTATACTAAGATATGTTTGTAAAATATAGATAAAATGTTATACAGGTCCACACAAAGAATTAGATACATGGCCGTCTATGGATGATAATCTCTCTGGAAGTGTGATTTCACTGGTTTTAAGGATGTTTTAATCTTAATTAAATATTAGCTAAATAGTGGCATGTATATAAAGATAGTAGGTAAAATACAGGGTTGTATGAAAGTATTCAAGTACCTATGCTTCCGACCTATTTATGTGTTTTTAGCAATTTCCAACACAGTTGAAAGTCTTTATGGATTTGATTTGTCTGCCCATCTGTCTGAACTAACTTGTATTAATATAATTTGTATTGCTGTGTAATTAATATATGTTATTGAGATTGTTTTACTATGTTCGGTATTGAAAATAAAGTGTGTATCACTTCAAATGCTATGAAAATCAAAGTAAAACATAAAAGATATTAATAAAAAAATTTTTCATTCTATTTAAAAATCCTATAATACATAATTGATTCAATTATATACCATGATAGGTAATGATTCTAGGTTGCCATGGCGATTAAGTCCTTTTAAGATGGATTCATATTACTTCCGTATTACTGAATTTAATATATAGAATCATAGTAAATTTTGTATTCATGCCTTTTTGCCCAAGAGTGTAACACTTATTGCACCAAGATATGAATATTTATAAAATTAGTTATAGTATGCACGCACCTCATTTGCCACATTTGATATTGCAATTTCTAACTTGTTTAGGATATATAGTAGGCTTATCCTTACAAATATGATACAAATAAGCAGAAATTCAGTGACTTTTACTGGAACTGTACATATACAGTTCCAGTAAAAAATTCTCTGAATTTTTTAAATGTTTCTAAAATTTGTTAAACTCAAAAGTGGAAGTTCTCCTTTACAGTGAAGGTAGTTCCCAATGGTATTGATCAACAGCAAAAAAATCAAAATTTTTGGGATTGGCATTTTTGAAAAAAAAAAAATTGAAAAAAAATGTTTTTTCTTCAAAAGGCTGCCACAAGAAAAGTTGAATATATTTTTCAAAATTGCGTATATCATTTTAAACAGAAGAATATTATCTTTAAAATAAAAAAAAAAATGCAACAAAATATCTTGCACCGTTCTAGAGATAGAGCACTTTAAAATTTTTATCGAAAATGGCGAATTGGAAATGGTGCCCGGGATGCCATCTTTGGCGGCCTGCATCTCGGGCCAGGAAGTTTTTTGGGCAAAATGAAAATATACAAGTATCTTACTTTTTCTTAAATTTTAACATATGTTCAATTCAAAAACTTCTGAGACTATGAAGGTAACACCCCCCTGCCTGAGTTGATATGGATTCAGCCATAATTAAATATGTATAATAAAAATGAGATATATTATCTTTTGATTATTCAATAAATCTTTCCTCATAAAGGTACCCTATTAATTCACATAAAAATCATAAAAGTAAGGAAGTTTTATTTCAGGTTTAGCCAGTCTTAAAAATCAAAAAAGCTTGATTAATACATAAATATATTTGGTGAAAAGATTGTGATTAACAGTGATATCAGCAATATCTTAACTTTTTTTAGAAATAAATTTATATTTCCTTCATCAAAAACCACGAGTTCAGTAATATTATCGAGAATTGTATTAAAATACATATGGAATGACATTAAAGCTAAAAAATTCTGTAATTTTGCCCCTACATCTGAATTGAAAGTTTCATTGTTTACATATGTAACGATGTACGGATTTTATGCATTTGTGTAGGGTTAAAGTTATATTTTTGTTTTCCACAGCTCTTCTGTGTAGTGTTTGCATTTTTAAAAAAAAACTTCATTTTTTTAGTAGCCACCAACGTATAAAAGTTTATTTCTGTTTAAAGTTTTAATTTGTATCTTAAATAGTACTTATATCTTATAGTTAATGATTTTTAAAGTTTAAATTCAATAGTACAGTACTTACAGCAACTGTGCTTGCTTGTTTACTTTTTCAGCATGTGGTTGGATGGTTGGTGGTGAAGTTAACTTTCTGTTACTTTTAAGTTAACCTTTTTTTTCTGATTTGCTGTTTCCAGTGATGTCATTTTGACACAGCAATGTCATTTTGTTCCAGTGGGTGTGTCCTACTTATTGAAAACTTTATTTTACTTATTTTTGGCAACATTTATAATTCAAATTTTTCTACTGTGTTTGCAATATATTTTTGGGAAGTTGTCATTTCTAATCAGTTCAACAAATAAGTAGTATTAGAGGGCTGTTTTTTGAAGATGTTTAGTTTAGTAGCAAGTGTCCACTTTGTTTGAGTGTTATGTGCAGTATGAATTTGTCTATATTTTTGTGTGCTTACAAGTGTTTGGAATCTCTGCAATTCTAGTTTATATGTGCCAGTCATATTTTTCCTAGATGGTGTTTTTCTGATATATACTACAGTTTTAATAAACTTTTTTTTTTTTCTTCAGAAGATGTTTAAATCTTTTAGGACTCTATCATACAGATACATTCATTTAACAATATGTTAAGTAGTGTGACTACAAATATTGTGGGGGAGGAGTTAATCAGACACTACAATGTGGTAGCAGAGAGTGATTGGTTGCTTTGCTTACCTTTTCTTATTTCGTGGTGCTGTATTTTGTGATAAAATGAACAAGGTAGTTGAGCAAACCCCCTCTTTCCCTAAACTGGGTGATGACAATTGGAAGGCATGGAGGTTCAGCATGGATATGATGTTAATAAGCCAAGGGTTATATAAATATACTTCTGATATTGAAAAGGGTAAAGCAAAAACAGAAGGAGGAGATATTAAAAATTTTGATGACTAAATGAAGAAAAGTAAGAAGGCATTAGCATACATAGGTTTAACTGAAGAGATAAAAAGTGTTGTTTTTAGTGCTGAATCATTTTTTGAGACCTGGCAATTATTGAAAAGTGCTTATGAACTTACATCATGTGCTAGAGTTGCTCACCTTCGTAGAAAGTTCATGAATATGAAGTTTGAGGCCAGCGATACAATGAGCCAGTATATTGGAAAAGTTTTAGAAATAGTTTGAGTTAGAACAAACGGGAACGAGTGTGCCTAAAGATGATGAAGTTTTTCAAATCCTCAAGAGTTTACCGCCATCTTATGAAAACCTAATTGCTCGTCTTCATCAATAGTCTGATGATGAATTCACTGTTGAAGGTCATCGACCCTTTTTACTTGCTGAGTATGACCATTTGAAAAATAGAGTTGGATTACCAAGCTATACTTAAAAATAGAAATTCGGCTTTGTCTTCATGAAATTTTTCATCTGATACTATACTAAAGCTTCATCCTCCTAGTGCTGTGAATTCAACTGTGCAACAAGAAACCCAAAAGTGTTACAGGTATGGTCGAGTTGGTCACTTAATCAAGAATTGTAGACATAGATCCCAAACAAGAAAACTAAATCAGTTTAGACCGAGATGGAGATCAAGTTCAAGGAAATCCCACCTGCCTAATCAAAATTTCTTTGCATCCACCCTGTTATTTGATGGCCCTGAACTTGAGTTTATTTTGGATTCTGCAGCTACAGATCATTTTAGTTTTGACCGATCTATCTTCTATAATTAAATGTACATATTAAAACACAATAAATTAAAATATAGTACACAATAAATAATACAGAAGTAATTTTATTCCAAATTTTCTGAAAATTAAAGAAATATCGGCCACCAGTCTAAAAAATCAGACTAAAAAAATCCTCAGAAAAAAAAAAAAAATCTGGAAAAGAAAACAAACTTGTTAACATAAAATCCTCTTAATGGATGTTAAATATGAGTGAAATCGTGTAGTTACATCACAAAATCTTTGTTTGAGAAGATTTAGTGCCATTTCTAGAGTTTCATGAAGGGGGGGGGGGGGGATGTTCTTTGAGATAACATGTAAAATTGTGCGATTCTTCCGAGAATATATTTAGAGAATTTCTTCAAACAATCATGGGAAAATATTGTGAATTTCGTCACATAGCTAAGAAACAATTAGATTTTTTTTTTTAACTGATCACTGTAAAAAGTTGCTAATTTCAATAATCAATTAAAGAGAAAAAAATCAAATTTGTCTATCATTCGCTGAGAAAAATCGCGAATTTTGTCATAGGTTGCAGGAAAAAAATCAGAGTTTCGATAAACGATCAAGGAAAAATATTGCAACTTTCATCAAAAGAGTGAGAAAAAAAATAGTATATTTTGTCAGTCTGTCACAGAAAAAATATCACGAATTTCGGTAAAGGATCGCCTCAAAAAAATCAATTTTGTCAATCAATCGCAGAAAAAATTGCCAGTTTTGTCAAACGATCGTGAACTGAAAAAAAAAAAAACAAATTTTGCAAAGGATTGCGGGAAGAGAAAAAAAAAACAAGAATTTTGTCAAAAGATCGAAAAAAAAGAGTTTTCTTATTTTCCTACTGCATTCTAATTCTTTTCAAAGAAACAAAACTGTAACAAACACATCGAGGTCTGCAATGTATGCGTCAAGGTCATAGGGCAATGTGTCATTCGGACTCGGTTGATCATTCTGTTAGAGAAGAAGCAGGTGTTAGAGTGACTATCAAGTGTGTTTATCTTTCAGTTCAATCAAAAGAAAATGAAATTGCATGCTTGCTTCTTTAGTTATAAATATGTACTTTAGTGATTTTATTAGAATTAAAATATATGAAGCTTCAAATCATCAATGTCTTTCAATTTTATGCCATTTTTTAACTTTCCAGTTTTTGTAACAATTAAAGTCTTTAATTAATGGTCAATCAATATAAAAATATACCAGAATATAACTATATTTATTTATTTAGTGTTTATATTTGAAAGAATTTAACTGCATTTGATGAGAAATATGCAACAGTCTTATTTTAAAAATTCATAAAACTGAAATCAGAAAAATGTCTGGATTTTAGAGATTTCCGGAATTTGGATGTCCAGATTTTCGAGATTCAACTGTATTTTGTAGCAAGGTGATTGATCTAAAATCTCATCTACATAATCTCTTACAAGTATCACTCATCTAAAATCTTCATCCTCTTTGAAATTTTTTCTCCATCCTTTCTCCCCAAATGGTGGTGGTGGTGGTGTGTGTGTGTGTGGTGGGGGGTTCTAAATATGCAGAAGGAAAGCAAAAGATTTTTCTGCAGTTTGGCTGTTCTAACCCTTGAATTACATGTGTATTTTACGATTAAATAGAGTAAAAAAAAAAGTAAAAACAATTTGTTTTTAAATACACTGCATGTGGAGGAGGAGGGGGAACAAAAAAGAAAGGAAAACATTTTTTGGGGGGGAGGGTATGAAATAACTTAGGTGGTTATTTAAATATTTTACATCAAAATCACAAATCAAGCAGAAATTAAAAAAAAAATTACAGATTTTAAACTGCATGAGATGCAGGGAGGGAGGGGGGGGGGGAGGTAGGGATCATGATATGAGAGTCAGGAGAGACAATAATTTAGCTGATAGATTTATTTATTGTAACTATAGTGTATTTGCACATTGTGCATTAAGGCTGTTCTCAACTGCTCTGCTCAACAAGCACAAAATGTTTTGACACATTTACAAATTCATTTTTTAACAGAAACATATAAAATTGGAAAGTCTGACCATGGAAGCTATTTGGAATCGAACTGTTTTCTCCATTTTTTAACCAATGAATTACCTATTGAGTTATAAGTGATTTTGATCACGTGACACAGCATTTTTCTCCCCTTTCTGACTGGATTTTCTTCTTTCGTTCGGAAGTTCGGTTCAAAATGCCAACTTTGACAGTATTTTCTGAAAGATCTATTGCGTTTACAAGAAAACGGAAAAACAGTTCGATGACATAGTTTCTGAATAACAACACCTTCTAGTTTCATGCGTTTCCGAACAAAAATGAGTTAAAACTTATGTCAGAAAGTTGACCCTTTTGATTTGAGAACAGCCTAAAGAAATTTAAAGTTTTATAGGTTAAATTATGCATGTTTGGTACCAGAAGAGGCAGAGCAAAGGGGGAAGATATATTTTTTGGAGAAGGGGGCTAGATGATTTATTAAATATTGCTGCAGTAAAATAACAAATAAATAAGTGTATTTGAAAAAAAAAAAAGTAATTTTTTAAAATTTTGCTTAGATTTTTTCTAGAGGGATTTTTTTTTTTTTGGGGGGGGGGGGGGGGGATTTAGATTTTTTTTTCTTTTTACAAATCGGAAAGCTGTCAAAATATTGAAGATTCTCACCCCTGTATTTTCTTCTAAATTAATGATAAAACAGGTTTTAAAATATTTTTTTTTAATCTCGATTATAAGCCTCCTAAATTTAACTGTTTTTTTTTTTAAAAAGGTGGGGGGGGGGTCTTACAATCGGGATTTTACGTAATGAACTTCCTTCATTTTTAAATAAACAAAAACTAACAATTTATAATGCTTTGTAACAGTAAAAAAACATTACAAACACAGGAAAATTCTTTAAATTTTGCGGCATAGCAAAAAAAAAATCACAAATTTCGACGATTTTTGAAAATTTTTGGGTTTAAAAGTAGCAGAAAAAACATGATTTCCGTTTCTTTTTTATGAAAAAATCTTTGTATATCCCACACCGTGTATAAGCCGCAGCGGCTATTCAAAATGTTTTTTTCTTGTATAAACTGTGGGCTATACACCTGAAAATAAGGTACTTGAAAAACAGGATTCCTCATACCAAATTGCATGGGAAAGCTTCTTTAAATGTCTGGAAAGGTAGAAATTTTTCAGTTAAACACTTAAGAATTATAGAAAGTACTGTTTTTGTTCATATTCCAAAAAGGTATCGAAATAAATTAGAATAAAGATCTGAAAAGAGAATTTTAATCGGCTATGCCAGGAGCACTAGAGGATATAGAGTATGGTTTCCAGGAACCAAAGAAGTACAGGAAACTAAACATTTAAAGATTATTGAAAATGATTTTATTTCAGAACCAGTTACAGACTCCAGTGATAGAATGGTTCAGTTTAGAGTTCAAGATGATCCAGTTGAGCATACCTCTTTTTCAGATTGGAAAAGAATTGAAAATATTAGAGTCAGGTAGTTCTGCAGGTCGTGTAGATGTTTACTACTATCCAGAACCAAGTGTTAGGTTAAGAAGTAAAAACGAAATAAAAGATTATTGCAAGAAAAAGGGAATAGTTTTTAAACCTGAGGAATTTAACTTTAAACCACTTAAAACTAATTCAGTTCCCTCCCAGCCTGAAGTTGAAAATCCTACCATAGCAGAAACTGATGAAGGGGATTTAGAGTCTAACCCAGAAGTACATTGTGCAGAGATAAAAATCCCAAATAATTTTAGAGTGTCTCAAAACCTCCCTGAGAAAGAAGAGTGGGTTAAAGCTATGAGTACTAAACTTAAAATATTAAAAGATAGGGAAGTGTATGACCTTATAATCCGTCCTGAAAAGAGTAAAGTTCTTGGTATAAGATGGGTATGTACACTTTAAAAGGACGTGTCAGGTAAAATTAAAAGTTTTAAAGCTAGGTTAGTAGCGAAAGGATTCTGACAAGTTGAAAGAATCAATTATTTTGAAACATTTTCACCTGTCATAGCTTTTCCACTTGTTAGATTTTTCTTTGTTGTGCTTGTGGTTCTAAAGGGATGGCTTAGCCAACATGTTGATGTGAAAGGTGCATATTTATATGCAAAATTAAATGAGAAAATTTATGTTGAGCAGCCAGGTTTTTGGGAAGGTAATGAAAAGTATGTATGGAAACTTAATAAAAGCATTAAGTGGGCTCCACCAGGCTGGTCGCGAATGGTTTAATGAATTGGATAAAACTTTTAAGGAATTAGGTTTTGATAAAATATTGGACTGTAACTGCATATATGTTTATAAATTAAAAGCAGTAATTCTAGTTTATGTTGATGGCTTAGCTATTTTTGCAGAGGATGAGGAAATATTAAATAAAGTAATTTAAGTAATAAAATCTAAATTTGAAATAAAATCTCTAGGTGAGATTAAAAGTTTTCTAAGAGTTGAATTTGAGCAACGTGAAGGGTCTTATGTACTGCATCAAACAAAATATATTGAAAGACTTGCAGAAATTTTTAATGTTCCCAGAATAAAATGCAAATTACCATTAACACCAGGAACACTGTTAAACTTAACAAATGAGGGGGAACAAATAGACATTCCCTATAGACAGGTGACACATTGCTTGTTGTATTTAGCTTCTAGAAGTAGACCAGATATTTAATTTTCAGTTATTGCTTTATCTCAGTTTTCTAATAAACCATCATGGGATCACAGAGAAAATTTGTGTCAAGTTTTGCAATATGTTATTGATACAAAAGAATTGAGTTTAAATCTATCTAGAATTTCAACTTGTAATACTAATGTCCATACTGATGCTGCATGGGCTTCAGATTTAGTTGATCGTAAATCAATTACTGGTTTAGTAATTTTTGTTGACCAAGTACCTATTATTTGGAACTCTTCTAAACAAAAATGTGTTGCTTTATCAAGTATGGAATCTGAGTATGTTGCATTGTCGGACTCAGTTAAGGAACTGTGTTGGTTAACAAGAATAATTGATAATTTTTACTTTCTGTTAGGGAAATTTTCCTTAAAAAGGAAAATCCCTACTAAATCTAAGACAAAATAAAATTAAGCAGCTACGCAGTATGAAGCGTGAAGAGATCTAGATATGCAAATTAAGTAGATAGAGTTAAACAGTCAAAAATGGCTGGAAAAGAAATTGCAAGAAATGTGTGCGTGCTTTAAAAGTATGAAAAAGTTCAATGAATACAAAGTGGTTAAAAACAAATAAACTTTATTAAAACATAACATTTGTAAAATAAAAATAGATGAACTTTATCACAGACGATTGGATATTAACTAATCCATATTTCTAAACTTTATTATGTAGAACATCACTGGAACTCATCGGGTGAAAGTAAATTTAGGCTGGCATTTAAAGTTAAGTTAAATACATAAAGCATTTATTTCCAGACTTTGCATTTTTTATAAGCTTTAACATAAGCCTTGCTAATATTATCATTACTTAATTTAAACATCATTAAACATGAGGTTGCTAACATTTAAACATATCTCTTTAAAAACTTTTACCAATTAAATAGCTTCTAGTAATTTTAAAAATACTTAACTTTACATTTACAAAAATTGCTAATTACTTAATAACCTCTTAAACTTTAATACAATATAAAACATGAAACGATTAAATGTAAACTAGAAAAGAGAAACATTATCAAACTACGTTTCATACAAGAACAATAAAGAAGATCAGTTTATACCAGAAGCAAAAGAAAAGTAGAAAAGATGCAACTCCAGTCTAACGTCATTAACCATCATGGCCTGTCCCACTACGTGAATGCTATAAAACTATTAAACAAGACCTATTGCACTATTAGACTTCCGAGGAGACGATTATCTGTTTATTTCAAAAACACACACAGGGACTAACTCTACCTGACAACAACTCATTCCTCATAAAGCCCCTTCGTCAATAAACAGCAACAACTATTACATTCACGGAAACTCAAAGAATTTTATATATCTTACTTTAAAACCAGGGACAGTGATTCCAGAAAAACAACAGACCGACCCCGCACATCCATCACGCCGAAAAGTTCAAACTCCGTTCATTGCTTTTGAAGCAGGTATTACTCCGGCCTTTAAACAAATAGAACTACTATTTAAAAAATGTTGCCTCCATGATGAAACTACTGAGCATGTATGCCCAGCATACAAACTGGTTCTAAAAGAACCACTGTTTTATAATTCTACGCCATCACAGCACAAGGCAAGACAAAAAAAAAACAAAGAGAGAGCAAACGAAGTCACCAACTATATACCCTTCACTTCCTCATTAATATTCTGACGGCAATCCCGCAGAAACAATTTCTGCTACACTACGCTCTCCGTGACGTCGTAATGACGGCTGTATGGACACCTAATGCCATCTGTTGGCAGGTTCGAGTAAAATGCCGATAATACGGATGAAGCTGGTAAAAGAAAAGGAAATTGCTCTTCAATATGAATAGGAAATGATAAGTAAGTAAAAACGTCTTAAAAGATTAGCACATGATGATTAAAAAATAGATAATGCAGGTCAGGATGAATTCTACCTTAAAAGATTTTGATGTAAAGCCATAAGAAACTAACAAATTTTGAATTTGGGACAACATGGCCCCCCCTCTTATGGACTTTACACAAAAGAACACCAAATCCCATACTAGGTACGACCCTCAAACTAGCACGAACAAAACTATTACCAGATCTTATACCATAGCAACTGCTGAAACACCAATTAGGAAAAGACGAAGACTGGAGGCAAAAAGAAACCAACACCCCATGAGCTCCAGATTCAGTATCCTTCTAACTAAAAGATAAATATATGCACTCAATAATTCCATATATAACTTTATATATATAAAATAAAGAACAGACTTCATTTAATATGCATAATATCAATTTTATAAAAAATGACAATAACTTTGTCAATATATGTTATATATTCTTAAACAATGTGCCTCTCCATTCAGTCTCTGAATATCGATGTTTATATATATATTGAAACACTTATAATAATACAAAGATACACTGTCAATAGTAAAAGATAAATAAAGAAATAGTTTTCATGTGGCATTTACAAAACTTAACAATAAGGGTCTTATATCATATACTTTAAACTTTAATACAATTCACCACATAACATCAATTAAATTTATGCTCAACTGAATTATATTATAATCTGAAAAACCTCAACTTTAAACATTTATTTTAACAAAATGAATTAATTTGCCCTCAAGATCAATATGAATCAAGGTTCAACTGCAGGGATCATTTCAACCCCAGACAACACAAACACATCCTAAGAACATCCGAAAGATGTCATATTCAGGACAAACTGATATCCTGCGGACCGATGAATTGGTCCTGCCGACCGTTTTAGGACATCCCCTGGGTTTCGAAATGTCCCACCTGTCAACATCCTACGGATGTCATTTCATGACACCTTTTGGACAATTACAGGACACTTGTATGATATCCTCTGGATGGTCCTAATGACATCCTAAAATCATCCAAATAATGTCATTCAGGATAAGCTGATATCCCGTGGATGGATACAGTCAGTAATAGGACATCCCCTGGCTATCGAAATGTCACACCTGTCAACATCCTGTGGATGACTTTTTTATGATGGCTCGATAACCTCTGGATGGCTTAATGAATGTTACTGCCTACAATTTGCATTTTTGAAATTTATGGCAATTCATTGATGTCTTGTCACTTTTAATTATTATAATCAATTATAACATAATTATTTAATAAATTATATAGCCTGTAAAAAGATTATTCAGTAAACCTTTCTTTAAAAAAAAATCAATCTTCAAGATATCTTAGTTTACACAATTTATTAAGTAAAAAATGTTTTCAGTGACAATATAGGAATTTCAAAAATGCAAATTGAAGAT
The DNA here is from genome assembly GCA_963932465.1 of Maratus speciosus. NCBI lineage: Eukaryota > Metazoa > Arthropoda > Arachnida > Araneae > Salticidae > Maratus > Maratus speciosus. The sequence goes on along the minus strand of OZ010796.1, from coordinate 150,751,377 downwards.
AGTAATATATCTTACATATTTTTGATAAGATTCAAGAATATTTAAGAAATTTGGTAAAATTCCTTACTTGCATACAATAATAGTTTTACATACTTTTTTCTTAATTTAAACAAATATTATCCAAAATGGTGCAATTTAAAAATTTTCCATCATAGCTTCATCACTATTTAAGATGTTGTCTTGCAGATATTTTTTAATATCTGGAGTTGAATATTTTTCTAATTTACTATTTTTGCCATAAGAACCATTTTTTCAATGACAATTTTATTCATTTTGCAATTATTTGATTTACTTACTAAAAAAAGCATGGGACTACCTGATCCACTATGCACTTTAGGAACACCCAGTATCTGTAACAAATGTTATGCATTTGATTGTCCTGTGATGAAGTGCTACATGAAATTAAAAAGTATAATTTTGTTGCTCCGATGATTGTTTTACATTTTTTTTTTTAATAGAAAAAAGCTACTGCATAAGACATCTTAATATTTTTGAAGTCAAATAAATAAAGTATAAAAAGTATGCCATTTTATATTTAGTGACCAAAGCACATTTTACTGTTGTGATAATTTGGCTGTAAAATACAACTTTAAATTTAATGTTTTACTTACCTTTAAATACATTACCTTACTTTAACAAAATATGATAGTGCCATGGATACATTTAACTTTATACAATTGGTAATAGCTCAGTAAATGCCTTTTATGAACATGAAGAATTAACACAAACTGCAGAAAAGTTAAGATACTCTTTTCATCCTTTGTTCTTATTTTAATGAATAAGAACTTCTATATTTTAATTGCATTTTAAATGATTGCACATATTACACTAAATGCTGAATATAAAACAATAAACTTAAATTATTTGACAAAGAAAAGTTTAATCTTTACGTAAAAATTATCAAAAGTGAATACCTGAAAATGTTATTCAAAATAAAAAGTCAAAGTTTACTCCTAATTTAATTTAAGACCAGTAAAGGAAAAAAATAAAAGACAAAAACAAATACTTATAAAATATATTCTGCAGTGTTAAGAATGATAGTACGAAAAAATGATAATCGCTGTTGAATTATTTTGTTTATTAATTAAAATAATTCCTATATTAAAATGCTTAAAGTTACGAATTACACAATAAAACAGTCACATTAAAAGCAAAACAAGTGATTATTTACAATTTTCACAGCAAAATACAAAAAATATTTATTTAAAACTTTCACAGTAAAATACAAAACATATTTTTTACAACCTTCCACATTACAAAATATAGTTTCAAAACTTTTTTTAACAACAATCCAACTTTCCAGTTTCTCGTGCCTGTACTTGTCACAAAATAATTTTTACGCTGCACACATCTATAATGAAGAAAAGACAAAATATACATTTCTACTAAACTTTATTGGTGCATCACTTTCATTCAAAAGGAATAAATCAATATATATATACACAAGATATACAATAATTTCTTATTGTTTGTTTCTTCAAAAGATCTTTTTGTAAAATTTACAGTTATTTTTAAGAATTTTATTATTTTAAGCCCTAGGAAATGCTTGAAAAAACTATTAAAAAGTACAAAGCAGCATAATTGCACATCTTATTTTATGTCAAACATCAACATGAAGCACCTGTCTCATTTTGTATCAAAAGAGAGTTAATATTTATAACTGATGAGAATACCATTTTTAATAATCAAAAATTATGGTAATTACAAGCAACAGGACCATGCAAAGAGAAAACTGTGCCCAGGGTAAAGTTTAGTTTGCCTGTCCCCCCCCCCCCCCCCCCACACACACACAGACCTTCCCGATTAAGGAATGTAAAAACCAAAGTTCCCTGAACCAGAGCCAAGTGGATACATACGTCTAGATCCTTTCTAGGGGATCACGTAGCAACCTGTCCCAAAAGGCATCAACTGACGCCCAATCACCACGACATCAACCTGCCATTCGAAACAGCTAAGCGAGGAAGACAGAAGGCCACAACACAACATAGTCTCTGCTCCAGCCTGATAATTTATTACACATGGAATATTTTGACGAGTCCGAGAGTCAGGGAAACATCTGCACAAGGGTGGCTATGTCACAAAATAAATAAGACGCTGCCAAGTAGGCTAAAGCCAGTGGGCCTCCCACTGGTGAACAACAGATACCATCAAACCAACAAGTACTCCATGTTCAGAAACTTCTCACCATGAATTGCTAACATTATACCTCGAGGGTACCCCTCAAGTACTATAAGTGTCAAGCACAAGAGCTACCTCACTTAGAACTCTGCACATCAAACAGGGCAGAACCATCACTCCATAAAGCCGAAATCTACATGCATCCTAGACTGTCACTAGGCATTATGCCTTGAGGGGAATGTAACAAAACACCTTCCAGGTAGGTACCGAATGAAAGTTCAAGATATCCTTTTTAGAGGCCTACAAGAGTAGAGCGGGCGGCCCAATCGCTCCTCTAGACCACAAGCCGAGATCAAAGCCATGAAAGATCGCAGCTCTCGACCCCAGCCAGACACAAGGAGAAGCCACATAAGGCATGTCACACACTGCAAGAAGAGAAGGTAACTGCTAATCCAACCAGCAGCGCAGTAACTTCCCCCTACACACAGTTCAGAAAATTAAACAAAACAGACCTAAAACAATTTCTAAAATGGAAGAAGCCCTTAGTCAGAAACTTGTTTTGGCATGTTGGGTAAGGGATGGTGCAATAACTTTGAAACTAAAAATGGGGAACGAATGAAACTAAAAATAACTACTTTCATTGGGAAAAAAATTCTCGATGTGTATATATAATATATATAACCATTATATAATTACAATTCATCACTTTTCTCCGTTTATTAAAAATAAAATTAATAAATTGAGCATCAATACATTACACTGACATTATACAAAATAAAGCAGGATCATCTATTTTTAATTTAATGAATCATTAATAAATTGTGTCTACTATACAGAGGCGGCGCCAGAACTTGCCCGACGGGGGGGCATGGTATCCCCGACAGGGGGGCCCAATTAGAGTCGTGCGGGTCGGGTACCCGACCCGATCCAGAAAATTACATTTGAAATCAACCCGACCCGGACCCGCCAAAAAAATTTCCTCGACCCGCAATCCGACCCAGACCCTCGAAAAAAATTTCCGAAACCCAACCCGAACCCGCGAAAAAATTTCCTTGATCTGAACTTGTTCAAATACTTTTTGGCGAACCGAAACCCGAACCGAATCCAAAATCATTTTCCCGTAAACCCGACTCGAACCCGAAATAAAAGGAAAGTAAATAAGATTTTATTGCAATTATGAAAAGTAATCTACAATTATATCTAAAATACCAATGTTATGTATTATAAAGAAAAATGGACAAATCTGTATTCTTTAATATTCGAATATAGTAAAACCTCTGAATAGCAGACACCTCATTTAAGCATCACCTCATTGAGTTCTGCATCGGGTCGGGTTGTCCTGAATTTTCTTTTTTCAAGTCGGGATGACACTAACTTTCTTTCTGCTGGTCGGCCTGGAATATTTCTTAATGGTCATATTCAAGTTTTTTGCAAATCGGATTGTTGGGATTTTCAAAAAAAAAAAAGTTTGAGCAGAACTATGTTTCATCTGAAAATAAATGCGTTATTTTATTTATGTATGCATGGGTGTTTTAAGAGATATAAAATGTATATAAGAAATGTTGTTATAGATTATTCTTTCTTTAAATACCATTTTTGTTTTCGTGCCTCGGAATATGAAAAATATTACCAAGATTTCTGTTCTGATAAACAGAAATATACATGTATCGTATTTGTGATAGTTTATGCATATATACATGCGTTACAGGTGTGTAGATTGGGAGGTGCCCACTAATAATCAAATGTATAAGTGTGCGAATATACAAGGAAAGTTAGGAATTAAGTTGTAAGTTAGGAATTGAAAAACTGTTCGCTAAATAGACATGTCCATTTTTCGGGAGTGTGCATTGTGAAAATCTTATTGTATTATATAGATTTTTAACCTGAAAAAAAAATACCTTGGAGATTATTTTGAAAAATCGGGTCAACCCGACCCGCAATGAAAAATATAGCTCAAACCCGACGCGACTCGCTCAGGTTAGGCTAGGTGCTGGTAACCCGATCCAATGCCGACTCTAGCCAAATTACTGAGATATATTAGAATTATCCGCGATCCTCGGACAGTTTCAAAGCCCAAGTTCGGTAAAATTTTCGTTCATTAAGATTGTTGAGAGCTTAATTTTTATCTGAAGACTTGGGTCGGGCTGGGACTAAATTTTATTTTTTGTAATGTTGGGACGGGTAAGAATTTTATTCTTACAGGGGCAGGTCTGAGTCTTTCATTTTTTTTTTTGTTGATTCGGGCCGGACCGGGACTATATTTTATTCATTCGGGGCCGTATTGGATGAGAATTTTTTTTGCCACGAGTAATGTCTTGCTAGCGTCCTTCGTTTATAGAGATGTTAACGAGAAAACAGCATATCTTTGTTTCTTTCTTTCTTCTTTTATTTTATTTTATTTTATTGCATTTTTAAAATAAAAGCTGGAATATGTTTTTAAATAAAAGGCCTGATGCCCAAAATTTCGAAGAAAGCAGACCCACCGGGCCGACATGGTATTTTAGCTTTTATAATGAGAAATGCACAGGTGTTTTATCTTTTATAACCCGCCAGGCGAACAACAGTTTTTAGCTGGATACTATGTTAATTTGAACAATAACATAAAAGCACTCTTTGTTTGACCTATTTATTTACAAAAATACTCACCAAACACTTTTTAATAAAAAGTTAAAAAGGTTTGAAATGAGCAGATGGATTTTCGCATATTTTATCTCTTCTTCAAGCTTATTTCGCATAGGCACCTGAAGATTGCGGTCAATCGAATAAACATTTAATAGAAGTGCCCACGAGTTCTAGACAAAATATAAGGTATTCGGCAACATCCGGCCGTTGTGACGACTTACTGTTGCTGACTTGTGGTTGAATTCTCTCGTTTCAGACTAAGGAATAAGATTTTAATTAGGCAATAGAGACCGCATAGGGACTCTACCTAGCAAAATCCGTGGTAGTTCTGGAAAAAGGCTTACTATATGTTTTTTGGGTAGCTGGATAAGAATTTTTTACTTCCCACCAAAATTTCCCCCGGCAACCCCCTAAAATTTTGGTAAAATTCCCCCAAAAAAGGTTTTTATTAAAAAAATCATTTTTTTATTGTTTTAGGGAAAAAATATCTAGAAATTCAGAAACTAGATAAAATTTGCAACAAATAAGATAATTGACAATATGGCGTAGGATGAATGGGGAGGGGGATCTGCCTCGGAACATGCGCCGCAGTGCTGCGCTGCGTGGACAAAGTTGCGCAATTTCACTTAATCACTCACATCATTTACATTCGCCCTCCCGTCTTCCCTCCGAACTTTCCCTATAAGGTTTACTTTAAGTTTTTTGGGTTTCTGAATCCGAATTTTTAACTTCCCCCCGAAAATTTCCCACCGCAACCACCCCCAAAATAGTTGTTTTTAAATTAAATTTTTTATTGTTTTAGGGGGAAAGTATGTGGAAATTCAGAAACTAGACAAAATTTGCAACAAACAGGATATATGACATTATGACGTAGGATGAACGGAGAGGGGGAGGGCTGCCTCTGAACATGCACTAAGTTATGCAAGTCCAGGCAATAGGGGATTTTACCTAGCAAAATTAATACTAGTTCTGGATTTCAACTAACTTTGTTTTTTGGGTTGCTGAATCCGAATTTGTAACTTCCCACCAAAATTTCACCCGGCAACCCCCCAAAAAATTGATTTTTTGAAAAAAATTTGGTTTTTGAGAACAGCGCGCGGGGAATGTTCCGAGGCAGCCCCCACTCTCCCGTTTATCCTACGTGATAATGTCATATATGTTATTTGTTGCAAATTTTGTCTACTTTCTGAATTTCTAGATACTTTTCCCCTAAAACAATAAAAAAATTGATTTTTTTAATAAAAACCTTTTTTTTTTGGGGGGGGGGGGGGGTGCCGGGGGAAATTTTGGTGGGAAGTTACAAATTCGTATTCAGCGACCTAAAAAACATAAAGTAAGCCTATTTCCAGAACTACCATTAATTTTGCCAGGTAAAATCCCCTATTGCCTGGACTATTAGTAAAAATTTGATGTAATATATGGGCATGGTGAAAAAGCAGAACATTTATCGTCCCGCGTAGGGGTTATCATATGAAAATAAATACGTATTTGAATCGAATATGAATGAGTATATATTCCATTACTGCATAAGAAGAAAAATATGGTAAGAAGTGTGATAATAGATTATCATTTTTTTTTTTTTTTCAAAACCATTCTTCTTTTTTTCAAAATATGAAAAATATTACTAACTTTTCGTTTTTAATACACACAATAACACATGCATCGTATTGGTGATAATTTAAGCACATCTATACGCTACATGTGTGTAGATTGGGAGGTATCCACTATTCAAAGAGGTAAAATATGCTTTAAAATATAAGTGTTAGGAATTGAAAAATTGTCCACTAAATAGAGATGTCCATTTTTCGGGAGTGTCCACTATATAGGTTTTATTGTGTATAGATTTTTAACCTGAAAAATATTTTGGATATTCTTCTGAATTATCGAGTCAACCTGAACCGGACCCGCAAGATTTAAGACACAACTCGAACCCGAAACAATGAAAGTCGACCCGACACGCAACAAAAATATATTGTCAATTCAACCCGAACCGAAATTCGGGTCGGGCGCGGGTGAAAGCAGATGACCCGGCCCGATGAAGGACTCTAGTAGAAGTCTGCATGATCCGAAATTTCCGAGCCGATCCCGATAATACCAGAATATCCCAATCCCAGTGATTTGAAGAGATTTTTCTGTTACTTTAAGACATTTCTATCTTTTGACTGAAATATTTTAGGAAGTTTTGGGCTTAGGTTAGTGGTTTTTACTTATTTTTAGATAAAAGGGATTTATAAATTACGTTTCTAATACTAAAAAGTATTAGGCAGCACAGATGCCGGAACAGCCATGTAATTTGACGAACATGCTGCTTTAGGTGTGAGTATTTCAGGTAATTTTTTTTGGAGGGGGAGGGGGGGGTGATGGGTAAATCAAAGCGCAAATTTTCATGTTTTAACGAAAGATAATCAAGGGAAAAATTAGTTCAATTCACGGATTATTTTGAGAGCAATGAGTCCTGCACGGTTTGGATTATACCCGACCGAACCTGGAGATTCTATATCCATTCAGCCTGAACCAGTTTAAAAAAATTAGTTGACTTAAATCTGATGAAAAAAATTAGTTGACTCGAATCCGACAAACTTCTATCCAGAACCGACAGCCTTCAATCCGAACCCAATCCCACCCCAAAATGGAAAAAAAAATACACATTGTAATGGAATAACGGAAATGTAGCCTACAATTATATCTATATTATCAATTATATTTTTATGTAGAAAAACCAATATATCTGTATATGTACTCGTTGACACTCAAATAATATAATTTTTCATTTTAAAAATGTATTTTGGAGAACCTTTTGAGAAATCGGGTAGAATCGAACCCATCCGCCAGAAACAATGGTAAAGTTAACTCAACCCGAAAAATAGAAGTCAATCCGAACCTCTCTGAATAAAGATTCAGTTTAGCCGGATAAGACTCAAACCATCAGTCTGTTTTAGTTTAGTTTGCACAATCCGATAATGGACTCTACCCGAAATGCTATCTGAGCCCGGCAAAAAAATTTCATCCTCCATATTTCGACCTGAACCCGAAATACTCCAACCTCAACTAAACCTCAACTCCAAATGATGAAGAAAAGAATACATTTATATATATCTACATTGTAATGCACATATGTAAAAGTAGTCTACCCTACAATTATACCTCTAGTACAGATTTTAACTTTTAAGTAAAAAGTTCAATATACATGCACTCGTTGATATTCAGATGTATAGTTTTTCATCTTAAAATAAACTTGGTAAATTCTTTTGAGAAATCGATTCATCTCGAATCAAGAACCGTAAGTGTCAACACCCAACCCGATCCTGAAACAATTGAAGTTAACTCGACTCGAATCCGACCCACAACGACATAACATTAGGTCCAACCCGATCTGGTTCAAACCGCGAGTCGAATCAGGTTCACTTTGCCCGACCCGATGCAGCACTCTACGTGCCATCTAACCCGACCCCGACAAAATAATTTTCGTCCTCCGTATTCTTAACCGAATCTGAAATACTTCAAACCAAGCCAACCGTAAATCCACAATCTGTGAAAATTGGTCCTCAATCTAATATAGTTTTTAAAAAATTGCATATGATCATAACTTCAGGATAAATTTTATCTTTTATGTTGAAAAATAAACATCTCAAGAGTCATCCATTTCATCCAGTCATAAGATTTTTATCTGAAGGAATTTGGAATTTTTTTTTTTTGAAAAATCGGGTTCACCTGAACCCAACCTATTAGAATCAAAATTCAATCAGAAATCGAATCCTACCCAGAAGAATTAATTTAGTCAATCCGATTTGCAAAGGAAAAAAATGAGCTCCAACTCGACCGGGCCGAAATTCAGCAATCAAAATATTTTCCCCGACGGGGGGGCCAGGTGTGCCCGACGGGGGGCATATGCCCCCCCCCCCCTCTGGTGCCGCCCTTGCTACTATAATGTACCAATATACTGATCACCAACATATAATGAATTAAAATCTTTACGGAATTTTACGGATTGCTTAGGGCACTTCAGTTTTTATTATGCAAACAATTGTTTTAATGCCAAAAAGAGAAAGGGAAGATTTTGTTAACTGAGAGGCAAGAAGCGTGCAAATTTTTTGGATGAGCAGCAAGATGGGTGCTAATTTTTTGAAAGAGGGGCCAGAGAGGTGCTATTATATAAACCAAAAGACAGGTGGGGTGTTATTCTATTATATTTTTTCATAACCATAAAAAACTATAACAAATATCTTAAATAATACTAAATGAGTTTCATACTTTTCTGTTATACAAACCAGGGATATGTTTAGGAAAATTTTAGGTCCTTTAAAGGACCCTTCACAAAATTATTTATCTTAAAACAGGACCCTTCACAAAATTATTTGTCTCTTAAATAGAGATTTCATAGAATGTTTTCGCTTTCAAATTGAACTTTTCCACAAATTTAGTCATTTAAAAATAAAATCAGGCCTGTAAGTAAGCAGTTGAACTCACCAAGGAGCTTATTACTTAGCTTTTTATACAAGAAGGATAGAACATGAAGACATCGATAATTTAAAATTCACAAAATTATGAGTAGAATTTTCACAAAAATAAGAAAAACTTCAGTTTCACAAAAACAGGACCCTGTCAGAAAAGTCTGGACAGATCCCTACAAACACCTTGCCAAAATGTATGCTGATATCACAATCCTATCCATGCAACAGATTTTTATTGCAAACCATGCCATTTTCTTGGGTTATAATTTACAAACAAAAAAAGTTTGCCAGAAAGAAAAACTTTAGCATAAGGACTTAAATAAGCTATTATTATTAAATTATTGGTTCAAATTTATGTAACTAGATTTCATTAAAAAATGTTATTTTTCACAAAAAAAAAAAAATTAAATTTCACGAAAGCAACTTTTACTTTTCATAAAATAGGCCTCATAGAAAAAAAAAAAAAAAAAAAACTGCATTGACCCCTGGAGATACCGACTATGAACATTTCACAGTCTAATTAGATACAATTTTGTTGGTGCTGAATATCATACCCAGTCTATTAAGAGAATATAGATTGTCGCAAAATGCTATAACAAAAGCAATATATGTCATTGTTTACAATTTTATCGCATTGATATCGTGTGACGTCTTTATATATATATATATATAAATCAAATGTTTGCTACAAACAATGCTAAGAGACACTTATAACTTCATGACTGAATTAAAAACCTAGTTTTACTTTATTGTATAATATTCATTTGTTCTTTTATTGTAAGTATATATTTGTGTTGATATAGTAAAATAGTGTGAAAGTTTGAAACAGTATATTTTTTAAATGATCACTTTTATACCAACAGTTTTTTTTTTCTATTTGGCACCAACTATCATGCTTGGTACAATGGTGTTGATATAATAGAAACGCACCTAGAGTTTAAATATTAAAAATCAAAATATGTTTCAGAATGTTTACATTCGAAATAAAGCTCATAGCCATAACCAGGGGTGTAAAAATCTAAGCACCAGCGGGCAGTCTCTCATCAATAAATTTTATTCATTATTTTTGTCTAAATTTTTTGTAAGAATGCTAATAAAATTTAAATGAAGAAAACTAATAAAATTTATAGGTGAGAGACGCATTGGACACCTACACTTTTACACCCCTGGTCATAACATAAAAAATTTCCAACATAAAATAAAGATTTATTCAAGCTGAAAAAGAATACAAGTTGAATTAACTGTATTTGGCAGGTAAAATGTATAATAGATAATTTCAATAGTCACACGACTGAAAAAAAAATCTTTGACATAAGCATTTTAATAGTCATTGCTTTTTGGCTGGTATGATATTGTAATTTTCTATACATAAGTTAATTTGGGATATCCATAAATAATACTGCAGTACTCAAATTCATGTGAAAAATACCAGGAAAAAAAAACCATTTCATAATGTTTAAATTATAAAATACAGTCGGCCCCACTTAATCGGGTAATGGATAATTGCATACCCCGCTTATATGCATAGAATGCCGTGGAACAGAGACGTTCCCCATAAGGCTAATTTTAAATGTACTCGTTTTATCGCATAACAATCCCCGGTTAATTGCATAAATATCGCCAATCTACTAGTAGTAATCCAGATTTTATGAATTCATGTTATAGTGGTGAATGGAAAAAAAGGAAGAACTTTTTTTTTTTTGTAACAATGGTTTGTTATATTTACAATCAAAGAGCAGAAATAGTTGTGTAAGATGACTTATCTTAATTCTGGCAACTTATGGGAGTGTTGAATTTGGACAATTGTGTTTTTCTTTTAAAGCTTGTCGTACATATAGTGACTCAAGATGCTGGGGGGTATTTTTTGAAAAATTCTGGAATCGGGGGAAAGTAGACCAATAAAAGATCAATATTTAGCACTGGAAGTGGAGAAATGCAATGTCAAGATATGAAAAAAAAAAAAAAAAAAAAAATTCCTAAAGGATTTTTTGTGTAGGCAAAAGAAAAAAAGAGAAATAAATTGACAAATAATTGAAAAATAAAAAAGAATTTATGCAGAAACTTATTTTCAAAGGTATGATTTAAAAACAAAAATTTTCTATTTAACTTTCATTTTAATTTTCACATAAATTATAATGAAAAATTAAACCATGTACCGTAAATAGTGTTATAATACCTTATACTTTATTACATATACTTTTATATATAGAGTAATAATAAATTATTTATTAAAGTTATTAATACAGTAGTTTTTAATTTATTAGGTAAATAATTATTCTCCATTAATATTTATCATATCTGTGGCATATAATCAAATGATAGCGTTTGCTGATAACATTAATTAATGTCCTCGCTTAAATGCATACAATTCAGTGGAACCAACTGTATGTATGCAATTAAGCGGGACGGACTACATTTTAAAATTAAGTCTATTCTCTAAACTTAGGTTGAACTTCTGACAACAGAAACATTTTTAAAATTATCGGAAAAAAAAAAACAGTTTTCATAACAAAGCAAACTTTCTTTTTTTAAATATCAAAATATCCCAAACTGACACAATTCATAATTATGTTTGAAACTAAAACTATTACTATTCAAAGAAAAATATTATACTGTATTAAATAATAATAAAATATAATAATTTAAATATTATAATAAATACATGATCTTATATTTTTTAGAAGAAACAACAACAAAAAAAAAAAAAATCAGTTAAACTTACCACTGTTGGGGAGAATTTTTGATGATTTTTTTTGACAGCATGCAGCTTGATTTGTATATAGATTTTTCACTAATTATTTCCAAGGTATCTAAAATAAAAGAATAACTTTAATAATAATTATGGTGTCAAAGTACAATTTAAAAAACAAAGTTTTATACAGAGATGGTTTTTGAGACTACTGTATACATTTAAAATTATGTGTAAAATATTATAGCTAAAACTACAGGTACTTATCATGGTTTTTTGGTACACCATAATATCCCGTTTATCCACTTTTCTCGATAACGCCCTCTCCCTCCACCTTTTGTTAAAAAAAAAAGATACTTCTTAGTTATCCCGTCGACCAAATTACTGTCACCAAATTGTAAGATTAAATGCCAATAATGGTTGCCATTCATTAATTAATTGTAAGATTAAATGTCAATAATGGCCAATAAAACCATTAATTTGACATTTTATTTGTTTATTTATTAATGTTTTACTGATTTATTTGTTCTTTCGTTATTTAAAATAAAAATTATGTCAATGTATATAATTTGGCGAAATTGGTCGACGGGATAACTAAGAAGTACCAAAAAAAAAAAAAATCCCAAGAAAGCATCACCTACTTCCAAAAAAGTTCCACCCTGCATGTCAATGTCAGAATCAATACCAAGTACTTTATTTTTTCACCACATCAGAAAGGGGCATGAATTCTAAACATGACATTCCCAACACAGGGATTATTCTGTTCCGAATTTTCTGAAAAATTAAGCATTCGGTTGAGAAAATTAAAAAAATCAGGCATCAGTCCATAGTCCAACAATTCGGACATAATAAAATGTGAATTTCGACAAACGGTCACAGAAAAAATAAATTTCATCAATCGTTCACAGAAAAAATTGCCAATTTTGTCTTAGGACTGCAAAAAAAACATGAATTACACCAAATGATAGCAGAGACTGCACATTTTGTCTAAAGATCGCGAAAAAAGCCAAATTCGTCAAACGACCGCAGAAAAAACATGAATTTCATAAAAAGATCTTGGAAAAATGCAAATTTCGTCAAAAGATTGCAGAAAAAAGAAATTCAGTCAAAGAATCCAGTGAAAAACACACATTTCATCAAAGGATCGCGAAAATAGATACATTTCAACAAAGGATTGAAATAAAAACCCTGCACATTTCATCAAAGGGTTATGAAAAAAAAAAAAAAAGAATTTTGTCAAAGTATTACGGAAGAAACGTGATTTTGGTCAGAGCAATGCGAAAAAAACTCCTGCAAGGTTCACCAAATGTCCCCAAAATCCCCCACAAATGTCGTGAAAAAAATCTTGTGCAAGCACCCCCCAGATTATTTTACAATTTTTCGTCATGTCTTTCTTAGGGGGAGGGGAAATAACAGGATTTTACGGTACAGTTTTAAATAAAGATATTTTAAAAAGTTATAAATGCAATTCTAGTGTGGACACTAGGCCAATTTTGCAGGGCGCAATGCCTGGCAGCTCTTTTTAACTCGTTTATGTGGCGTCAGAACAGCCTTTTTTACACAGTGTATGCATCTGGCAGCCCTTTTAATTATTTTATACACCCTGTGTCCCTTGCTGACATTTATGATGCACCCTTTCGACTCATTTCTTTTCTTAGCTGTGAGGGGAAGGGGGGGGGGGGGATAACTCATGAAATATGTCCATTATTTACAGGAAATATTATATAAATTTCAGCATTTGTTTGTGGGGAAGTGTTGCAAAATTTGTCAATCGGTCATTTAGGAGGGGGAAAAAAAGAAATTTGACAGATTAATTTAGTTAGAGGAAAAAAAATTGCAAAATTCTTCAGTCTGTCATGAGAAAATAATATAATCGCTTATTTCGCCATTCAATCACATGGAAAAAAAACTTTGCAAGTTTTGCCAGTAAATCATGAGGAAAAATCTGGAGTTCATCAATTGCTTCATCGATCTGCCATGGGGAAATTGTGAAATTCAAGTACAGATTATATGAAAAAAAAAAAAAAAAAAAGCCCCAAAAGTTTTGCAAATCGGTAGCAAAGGACAAAAAAAGGCAAATTTCACTAATTGGTAGAGATAAAATATCATAAAATTCATCAATCGGTTGGATAAAAAAATTGCCTTTCAGTTTTCAAAAGAAACTGAAATTCGCAAGTCGATCGCTGGAGAAAAAAAAAAAAAAAAAAAAATTGTTCAGGAAGTTGCTTTGAAATATAGCAAAATTTGTTAATCAATCACAGGAAAAAACATGAAATTCAACAGTCAATCGTGAGAGAAAATCATGAAACTTTTCAGCCAGTTGCAGAAAAAAATGAAAAATTCATCAACTGATTGCACGGAATAAATCCTGAAACTCATCAATCAATAAGGAGAAAATTAGCAAAATTCACTCAACTGTGGGAAAATATAGCAAAAATCCACTGATAAAAAGGAGTCTAAACAAATTCAAAAATATTTTTTGCGACACAAGTGCCATTTTTTTTAAAATTCCAATCCGAGAACCCCCCCCCCCCCTTTTTTTTTTCTCTAGAGTCAACATGAAGTTCATCTAAAATTTCATAATTACATTAAAGAAAAATATTTAATTTTTTTAATTTAATTGAAATGTAACAACACAAAGTGTTGAGCAACAATGGAGTGCTTTATTTTTTTACTGACCTGTACATAAAAACACAGGATTGAATATTTTTATGTATCGAACAAAATAAAGCAAAAATATATTGTTTACAACATGTAATTAATAGAAAATTGATAATCCAAATCATCTTAAATTTTTAAAGTGACCTGCTACATCATTGTAAACATTTTCAAATTGATTTATTATCTGAATCTTTTAAACAGCCTTGCTACATCAAAAATACTAAAACAAAATTGAACAGATGCTGCAGCCACACCAAGGTTGGTGCTTTTTTTTTTTTTTTTTTGAGCCATTTTGGCAAGAAAACCCTGGTCTGAAATACTTGTTGGGCATACTGTGCAAAAACTACATGTTAGTTTTATTATATTTTGAATCAGTTTATTTTATAATGAAAACACACACACATGCACTTTAATATAAAACACACACATTTTTTTATATATATATATATAAAACACACATTTACGTTATTGCAAAAAAAAAAAAAACATTTTTTTTATTATAAGGCACACACATTTACTCTATAATAAATAAAACATTACACATTTTTTTAAAATACAAATTGTTTTATAAAACAGACACAAAGTTTAATTTAATAAAAAACACACTATCTGTTTTGCCGTGTTGTAATACCAGACAAAACATTATGATTTTTGCACCAAAAAGAAATATTGGTGTATCTACGAGATAACTACCAAAACATATTTTCTACAAAGAAAACCATATAAAATAGTGTTCACATTTCTTTTAAAATAGAATTATAGAAATCAGCATTTTTCTTGAATTTTCAGGAGAGGGAGAGGAATATCCCCGCTGGTCCACCCTCTGAATTCATCACTGACATGCATTATCAAGACAAGCTGAAATCATATACATTTTAAAAGCAACGTTAAAAACGCCAGAATCAGGGTTGGGTTTCTTCCGGAAGAAACCAGTTTCTTCCAGGACAGTGGAAGAAACTGGAAACAACCGGAATAAACTGGAAGTAATGGAAAAAACTGGAAGAAATGGAAGAAACCAACAGAAAATAAAATATATGCTCAAAATTAAAGTATATTAACTATCTAAAAGAATTAAACTCAAAGTATGATTATATGAACCCTAAATTGGAAAATTTAATTAGTATTAAAAGTATTATTTTTGGAAAAATAAGTCTTTTTTAATAACATACTTCAGGTTCAGCAAACATTTACAGGTGATGAATTTTACAACTTTAGAGGTAGAGGGATTTTTTTTTCTTTTATTAATTATGCCATTTATGAAAAAAGAAAAAAAAATTACCTACAAAATGTTTATTTTTCATATAAAAATAGATTATTTTCTTATAAAAATGCATTATTTTAAACTGCACAACACAGAAAATAAACAAATTTGTAATTATTTATACTAGCATCTAGCATGTATATCTCAACACTGATTTTAAAAGACTAATTAAAATTAAATAAAATTAAAGTTTTTAAAATATCTATGGTATGTCGAAATGGTTTTAAACTCTCCTGAAGTTTTCTGTAGGACTTGATGGTTGGTTGGTTGGTTGATTTTTGACGGCCGATTATCTACACTAGGGATATAGGCCCGAGGGGGAGTGCCCTTCGTGGGGTCTTTCTAAGGGAACCTAACCCGTATTTACGCATGGAAATCCATGGCCCGAAGAAAACCACGAAAACTCCAAACGATTAGGCCGACGGGCATGATTGGGATCGAACCCAGCACCTCCCGTCTACCAGCTTCGAGAGCAGAACCTCTCAGCCACTGGTAGGGCTTCTGTAGCACTTGAAAGAATTTTTTTTTCATCTTTTGCATTCATCCATTCTAAGTTGGGAAACTGATTGCAGCATCCTACTGCTAAAAGACTTTTTGTTATATTATGTTGCATTGTAGTAAGGAATGTGAGGATTTTAATGATTTTTTTTAATACAGTAATTATTGCACTATATTTACTTACCTTAAATGTAAATTAAAAGCACTGTCTTTTATTTAAATGAATTTCATTCTACCATTGGTGAATGATCTGCGTACTATTTACTACTAGTTTCAAAAGTTTAATTAAAAAATATGCTTGTTAAATTGAAGCGGATGACAATTTGATTTTGTGCATTTTGGATAAAAAAAATTTTCTTCAGCCAATGGTTGAAGATCTGACAGGTATTGTGACTAAAAAACTGATGTAATTATTATTTTAGCATATATAATTAATTAAATTTATATAGGTCTGATGGTATTAATTTACTTAAGGTTGTAGGAAGAAGATATTTATTGTATCTTACAAAGTTGAAAGTTATATGGTAAATTCTTAAAGAATAAGTTTCTTCCATTTCTTCCACTTGGAAGAAACCTATTTCTTCCGGCCGGTTTTTTTCCATGGTTTTTTCTGCGGTTTTTTCCACTGTGGAAGAAACTTGCCAACCCTGGCCAGAATAAACAAAAATTTTTTGCGAATTTTTGTTTATTCTGGCGTTTTTAACGTTGCTTTTAAAATGTATATCATTCTGCGGCATGTAGCATCTTAATAATTAAGCTGAAATCATGCTATGTTTTGAGAGAAATGAACATATAAATCAAATAAGCTTTCCATGGATTACTAGATGTAATATAATAATGCATTTATAGTAAAATCGGCAATGTTAATTCAATTCAGTTACCCTTGAGTATTCGCCTGGAGATGGGCAAGATTTTTTTTGCCGATTTTAAATTTCTTCATTTGTAAATTTTTTATGTTAATATCCGAATCTTTTTTGCCTGTAAATTTGAAATATATACTTTTAAAAATGAATATTTCCTTTATTCTATTGTTTTAAAATTTATGTATATTTGCTGTCTGCTATTTACAAATTCCCCCTCCCTATTTTTCTTTTTACAAATGAGGTTTAGAATGCCGATTTCTGTTTAAAATTTTTCCATTTGGATTGTTTTGTTGTTGTTACTTTTAATCTTTGAATTTTCAAAAATTAAGCTTAAAGTGGTTATAAATGAAAAAAAAAAAAAATAGATAGCAGACTCAGGGCGAATACTCAAGTTATTCCTTTAATTCTATAGCACTTGAATATTAATGCCTGCAAATTTTATGTGCATATAAAAATGACTTTGTTAATGCACCAAGAAATTCACACTATTCAGAAGTATTATTAATTTTTTTTCAAGAAGTAATATTAATTTTCAGAAGTATTTTTTTTATTTCAAGAAGTAATGGTAATTTTCAGAAGTATTATTTATTTTTTCTAGAAGTAATATTAATTTTCTGAAATATTTTTTTTTCAAGAAAAGCCTTAAATGTATTACAGACCTGCCAACCTTTGAAAATGTGAAATCGTAGCACACAAAATTAAAATTAATCTGCAGGTTGGTTGGTTGGTTTTTCGTGTTTCGCAGCCATCTTTTGACATTCATTAAAAGGAATAAGGTTTCAGTCTTTCAACAACTCAATATATTTTTTCCCTCTGAAAATTTTATACGATTTTTAGAGTTTCTTCTCGTTAGCCTGGTTCCAATTTTTTAGCCCAGTGCAGTAAATTTTGACGAAATTCGCGATTTTTTTTCCCGCGATCATTTCAGGATATTCGCTTTTTTTTTTTTTCAAAAATTGTAATTCACATTTTTCTATCACGATTCTTCGTAGAAATCCGCACTATTTACCACGAACTTCTGACGAACTTTGCATTTTTTACCGCGATCCTTTAACGAATTTTGCATTTTTGACTACGATCCTTTGACGAAATAAGTGTTTTATTTCCACGATCTTTCGGCGAAATTTATGTTTTGTTTCTGCGATATTTTGACAAAATTCACGTTTCTACCATGATCCTTTGACAAAATTTATTTTCTTCTGCGACCAATTGACGAAATTAATATTTTTACACGGTCATTTGTCGAAATTAGCGATAGGTTATCGCAACCGATTGGCAAAATTTTCAATATCTTTTTGCGACCAATTAACAAAATTGACTACTCGTTTCCGCGACCTTTTGACGAAATTTGCAATATTTTCCCCTCGATAGTTTATCGAAATTCGTGATATTTTGTGCAATTTTTGACGAAATTCGCAATCTCTTTCTGAACTCTTACCAAAATTAGTGATTTTATTCAGCGACCAATTGAAGATAATCACTATTTGTTTCTGAGACCTTTGACGAAATACCGATATTTTTACGCGATCATTTGAAGAAATTTTCAATTTTTTCCGCGATCAATTCATGAATTAATTTGGGGAAATTCCATAAAAGAAAAAAAGATTCGCGGACTTCCAAGATATTTTAAAATATACTCGCAAAAGTATCATAGGTCTGTGGAAGAATTTACAGGGGGGAATACTGCACAGCATTTTTCTTTATGCAGGACTCTCCTTTTCCGTGTGCAAATCGTGCGATTTTGCACACTATTTTAAACCTTGCCCCTCAAAGAACCTCCTCCCCCCTCCAGAAATTCTTAAAATGGCACCCCTGTTTCTAAGGAAGGGAATTCCTGTATAAATATTTACAGAAACACGATTCACTCGTGGTTAATATACTTAAAGAGGGTTTTTATGTTAAGAAGTTTGTTTTGCAGACCAGATTATTTTTTCCCATGAGCATTTTTTAATGTCCGAATTTTCGGACTAATGACCAATTTTTTTTAAACTTTCGGAAATGAATACTAGGTGTATTCTGTTACGAAATTTTGGAAATTTCGGAACAGAATCACTTCTGAAAAATATGCTGCGCGGGATAACAATTACAACTAGAAACAAAAAATGCGTTTGTGTATATTTTGCAAAAAATCGTAGTTTAAGACCGATTTTCGTAGCATCGTAGTTTATAGGTCCAAATCGTAGCAACTACGATTTTTTCGTAGCAGTTGGCAGGTATGGTATTATCTAATGTTTTGATATGCAAAAACACCTGCATAGAAATTTAAAAAAAATATCGTAATAAGAAGTTCAAGTTACCTACCCTGTTTAGAACCTAAATAAACATTGATAAATATTAAATTAATGTGAACAAATAGCGAAAAAGGGGTGTCGAAAAACGCGGCTATTTTTCAAATTTATTTTTAAGTGGTTAAAGAATGAATTTAAAATGTCAGCTTAAATTGATGTGTCTATAAAAAATCTTATACGCTTACTGTTTATTTTGGAATTAAGAATACAATTCATTTAATTCTGTCTGTTTTAACTTTAACATATATTGTAGTTTTAATTCAACCGACAAGAATTGCTGACATCTTTTTCCTTCTATTCCACGTTTTAATCGTGCGATGACTAGGCCTAATTTCTTTTTTAAATTTCATCTTAATAAAGTAAAAGTTTTTCTAACATAATATAAATATATAGACAGAATAGTTATAAAGAAATGCATTACAAAATGAAAGAAAATTCTTACCTTACATCCACATTCACTTTCTTCATATTTGAATTTGCCATGACCAGTGACAGATCTCATCTAAACATCGACGGAGGAATCAAAATAAACGCCATTTCTGGTAAGTAGGTTGGCTGGTTTCACGGTTGCATTCTCGAGATCCGTCTTGGAATATCACCTGGTCGTTTTGAGGATGGTTGCAGCTGGACGGTTTCAATTGGTCCGTTCTTTAGTATTCTGCGGACATTCACAGGATAGTTTTATAGGATATGACAAGTACAGGATTTTTAGGATCATTGTAGAGCGTCCGAAGGACGACTGTGGTTGTCTGGGAACGTGACACTTGATTCCCATATAATCCCAAACCATCTCATTAACATTACTTCTGTTTCTAAAACAGAGTTTGACAGCTATAGAAAAGATACTTGAAAAAAAAAACACATTTTAATTTTATATAAAAAATAACGTTCTTAGCCCTTAGTGCTTTAAATATAATATACTATTATATAACTAAATGCTCCTTATATTGATATTATCAATGCCATTTTAAACAAGATAAAAGTAGTATAATTACAAAATACTTAAACTGCCAAGGCCTTGGACTTCTTTAGAATAATCGCATCTGTAACCACTACTAATTAAAAGATCCATAAATGCATGATTGATCAGAAAATGCAATGCATAGCAAAGGATAACTGCTAAAAATTGAACGAAAACAGTTATCAAAAGAGCACAAGCACAAAAAACATTAAAAACTATGTTTTCATTTTAACAAGCCGTACAGGGTTTAATACTACTTCTCTAAAACAAATTCTATCCCTAAGGCTACTGCTAAGAACTTGGAGAGTAACGAAAGATTTCACCTTTACAATCTAACTCATCCCCCTTTGTAGACATAAACGCTTGTAACTTAGGAAAGGAGACATAACTTAATTTACTACTAACCTACATTTAAGGGTTGCCCTCTACATCTTTCCTACAAGACTTACATTTAACTTTGTCTACACCATAATAACTAGGGTGAGTAACCCCTCTCCATACTTGATATCAAGATCTACTATAACATGGGATCTACAATTTATATATATAACTAATTTGAATCATGGGACAAGCAAACTCATTGAGATTTCAGAAAGCCCCCTTTTTTTCTAAACCCTTTAATTGCAAAAAAAATGCTAAGCTCTTTTTTTCTTTTAACAATTAGGCCAACAATTCTAAATTATTACATTAATTAACTAACCTAATTTTAAAAATTACCTAACTAACATTAAATTACTAAATTACATTACTAATTAACTAACCTAATTATAAAAATTACCTAACTAACATTAAATTACTAAATTACATTACTAATTAACTAACCTAATTATAAAAATTTACCTAATTAACACTAAATTGCTAAATTACATTACTATACTATTTACAACAATACTAGTTGACCTACTGCAAAGGGTTTGTATGATAACCTCTTTTTTTTTCCACGAAAAAATTTAAATTTAACTTTATAAAAAGCCATTAACTATTCCCCTTAAAATAAAATTATTCATGCAAAAGGGTAGTCAACCATATATATATATAATTAAATTAAATATGAATGCCTTTTTATGCTCACATGATTATTATAACATAAAAGATTGGTCAATTTCAATTTCTGGTAAACATGCACCTATTTTTGCATATAGATAAGGAGGAAACATTTGATACTTTACATTTAATTTTCAAACACCAAGAAGATATAATTCAAAATCACAAAACATTTTGTCTTCAAAAAATCCTGTATCAATCACAAGATTTAATATTTTACTGTAAGACATCATGATAGATCACACTATCCATTGCCACAGTACATACTCAAAAAGTCCCCCCACACTTAAGCATCACAATGAAACATGTATGATTTAACACACAATGAAACTAAAAAAATGCCCATGCAGAGAAGTCCCCAAAGTAGTACCCTAAAAGATGTATATATACATATATTAAGGAAAGCGACTCGCAAAGAACGGCAAAGATAGTGGTCCATCATGACCGCCTTGTCAAAAGTCAAGTAACCACAAAATGTTAATAGAAAAGAAACCAAAGAAATACCTTCCCCCCCCCCCCCCTTAACTTTTAACCAGCAAAAAAACTTT
Organism: Maratus speciosus; assembly: GCA_963932465.1. NCBI lineage: Eukaryota > Metazoa > Arthropoda > Arachnida > Araneae > Salticidae > Maratus > Maratus speciosus. The sequence continues at coordinate 150,729,373 of OZ010796.1, read as the reverse complement.
TAACTATCAATATCAATCAATCTGAATCCCAATCAGAAAATCGAAATGAACATCTTGATTTTTCAATTTCAGCCGCTTCAACTTCTTTAATTCTTTTCCTTAAATCGTCTTCACACAGCAGTATAGAGTAATGACGCTTATAAATTTCACTATAATTTTGCTCAGCTCGTATACACAGTTCATACTATTCTGCTACTGCGAAACAATAAATTATGTCAAACGGTCTCTGATTAATGAATTCATATACTATCTGACCATAATCCACCATTTTACATTCTGAGATCTTAAACCTTTAACAGATGTATCCATACACTAATTAAAACACTCTTGAAGATAAAGTTGAAATACTATTAAATGTATAGAAATGCTGAAAAAGAGAAGTTTTTTTTTTCTCTTCAAATACTGCATATAAAAATAATCATGACAAATTCAAATGATCATCTCACATAACTATCAATGCAATCTAGGTGTATAATATGAATCTTATAAAGATATATAGAAGGGAATAATCATGAACTCTCATTTAACGTCAGCCCAATATATTAAAAACTTCTCTTTAAATGGCTACAGACATTAAAGATTTCCCTTAAGCAAATTCCATGCATAATTAGCTTAAACTCTTATTCTCAAAAAAATGCTAATTAAAAACAGTTCAATTCTACAAATTTAAACACCTATGAAAAAAACATTTCACATACTAATACGCAAATACAAATCAGCAATCAACCTGTCCAACAAGATTATCGGAGTTTAAATGAACTCCATATACCAGTAAAAACACAAAAAAAAGATTCTGCAGCTTTTTCTTAAATTTTGTTTAAACTACTTTACCGAAACATTTACTTTTAACATTTAAAATAGAGATTCACGTTACAAATCTTAATACTATAACTACCATTAATATAAAGTTAACAGTTAAACAATTCCAATATTAACTATATACTTGGTGGACATTACCATAGTAAATTTCTTAAGTTATAAACACAACCAAGTATCAAATTTATACTTTATACTCCATTAAATAAATTCTCTTAATCTCTAAATTCTTAAGCATACCTAGTGTAAGACTCGCATTAACTTTAATATTTGCGAAACATGGATATTGGCGGTCGCCAAACAGTGAACTCTCGCCAAGGCAGAACTATTCGAACTGGAACAGCGGACAGTCGCGGCGGAGATCGTGTAGTGAGAGGTTCCAGTGAAAATCAGTGGTGTGTCGCCCTGATTGTGTTTTGATAACATCGGCATCTTAATGTCTTTGTGAAATAGTGTAAAATAACGAGAAGTTAATGTTATAATATTCGTTGTGTGTGTGTTGTTTGTCCTGTAAATAAACTAGTGTTCGTCAAGCCAGCATTTCTTATTTTAACGATGTGTCTTAGCAGTGTTTTTGCATCTCAAGTATTTCTTAATAAAGTAAATAAGTAACCTTTTTTTAAGGTTAAGGAGATATCGATGAGGAAACATTTTTAGTAAAGAAAGATAATAAAGAAATAGAGGAGAAAAAGTTGTATTGGCGCAGTCGGCACGATTGTTCTCACGGGGTTTGGTAATATCAAAGAGGTAAGAGTCTTGTTCGTTTTTATGCTAGCCCAAAAATAAAATTATATTATTCTGTTATGCTGTAAAATAATTAAAAATATTATTGTCTAGATTCATGAAGAACAGAATGAGTAATTAAATGAAGGTTATTAACACTACTTATCATTAGATTGATTATTCCTTTGAATGTAAAATTTGAAACGAAAGTATTCTTTGTTGCATCTGAAATTTCATTAAATAAATAAGGTGTTATATTGCATTATATTTTAAATATGCAGTAATGTTAAAATAAGATAAATGTAGTGTAAAATAAAAGGAATATTTCCCTGATTTGGGATTAAAGTTCAATAGCGGTTGCGTAAATTATTATGGAATTATTTTTCCCTTTTTTTTTAAATGTTTTCGAAAGACTAAACAGGTGTGAATATTTTGTTTTTCTGCTATTTCATAAGAGCAAAATAAATAAGTGAGATTAATATTATAATTTGAAAGTGCTTTGGAAATATTTACATTACTTAACGTTGACGTAATAGAATTATGGAATATGTTTTGTTTTTTTAAATTGGTTATTTATTACCTTCGCAATTTGAAAATGCAGGAAGATAATTAAAGTTGTGTTTATTTATGATTTCCTCATTCTACAAAAAGAAAGAAAAAAAAAATAAAAGGCTGTTATTTCATATTTTATTAGAGGTGAAATTGATATTTTTATTATTTGATTGTGCAACCAAGTTTCGTAGGTTGAAAATAGTGATTACATTTTTTTTTCGTTTGTTTGTTTAAGAAAGTTCTTTCATAGATCGGAATTAGTGTTTTTTTTTCTTTATGCTTTATTTAAGTATCCTGAGTTTCGTAAATCAAAACTAGTGTTATGAAGGCATTCTTTTATATTATTTTTAAATCAAAACTAACATTATGATTTAAATATTATTTATGAGTACGGAGTGTTGAAACAAATATTATGAGTGCATTTGTTATTTATAGACATTGAATGTACATCCTAATTTATAATTCTTTGGTGTTCTACTATTTTAGGGTTAATGGTTATTGAAAGCAATTTGGTGAAAGGGAATAATGGTACATTTTAATTACTGCTGAATGTGTTTTTTTTTTTTTTAACTCATTCAAAACGAAAGTAAATAATTGATTTAATTATGTGTTCATATATGATTTTTTCTTTTCGTAATAATTCAGAAAGTTCATTTTTGACTACATTTAAAATACCGTTGATAGAATTATTTAATTAAATGATTGAAATAAGCATTTAAATTCCAAACGGTTCTATTGAAAAGTTATTTGAATGATTGGTTATAGTTACATTTTTTTTTGTGGGAATTAATAAGTCTTGAGGTTTATTACGCTGTCTTTAATTGATTACTAGCATTTTGAATTCGTTAGAATAATTTTTTTTTACCATGGCATTCCTGGGTAGGGGCAGGAAGGAAGATCTAATCGAGCTAGCAACAGAGCTGGGTATAGAAGCTAGCATGGATAATAAGAGGGCAGATATTAGAAAATTAATATCAGAAAATGAAAATTTCGTCGAAGATGAGGCCAAAGTATCTCTGAGTAGAATCATAGAAGAACGAATTCGGCGTGAGACAAAAGAGGAAGAAGAACAAATTCAGCGTGAGACAAAAGAGGAAGAAGATCGAATTCGGCGTGAGACAAAAGAGGAAGAAGATCGAATTCGGCGTGAGACAAAAGAGGAAGAAGAACGAATTCGGAAAGAAGAAAGAGAGGATCGAATCCGGAAAGAAGAAAGAGATCACGATCTAGAAATGAAACGGTTGGAATTAAGAAGAAATAATGTAGATTTGGGTGATGGAGTTGAAAATTCAAACGAAACAAGATCTAGAGTACAACTGATGCAGATAACTCCTAAATACGACGAAAAAGTGGACGAAATGCAACTGCATTTAGTAAACTTTGAGCGTCGGGCGGCAATGGCGCGTGTACATAAATCAGAATGGGTAGCATATTTACTGGGATTGTTACCAACAGATATGGCTAATAATGTAGCTCGAGAGCCTCCTGAGAGAGCCAATGACTATGACTTTGTAAAGGATATGTTATTAAAGCGTTACAAGCTAAATCCTGAAAAGTTGAGGCAATTATTTTTCCGGCATCAAAAGGGACCAGAAGAGTTTTGGAGAAGCTACAGTGATGCATTGAACAATTATTTCAACGAATGGATAAACGAATTAAAGGTTGAGAATTTCGACCAATTAAAGAAATTATTGGTAGCGGATCAACTCAAACGCAGGGTACCAAATGACGTGAAGGAACACTTCTTGGATCAGTGGAATAAAATGATCGACCCTTTAGATGTCGCAGAAAAGGTTGATGAATATGAAAGTTTGAAAAACGGACTGAAGAAAAACACAGTACCCACTAAACTAAAAGATGTTCCTCGATGGCAATTGGAAGAGAAAAATAAGTACAAATCTAAGGAAAGGTTCGAAAATACCAAAAACGGTCATTTTGCTGGAATGACTAAAAATGGCAGAAATGACAAACAATTTGATAAAACAAAATATCAAGAAACTTGTCAAAAGTATAGGGATTCCAGGGCGTTTAAGCCTACATGTTTTACATATGGAGATTCAACTCATTTTGCACGGGTTTGTCCTAAGAATAATAGTCAGGGAACACGAAACAGAATTGAAAGTGCTAAGAGTAATTTGGTCACTACAGAAGGAACTATAGAGAATAAAGAGTTATTGTCAGCTCGAATTACAGTTCCGATATTATTCCCTGTTAAAGCAAATTCCGTAAAGTGTGATGAACTGAAGAAAATAGAACTGAAATGTGATTCTACAGTTCTCAACGGTATCTTAGACACAGGTGCTCAAATTTCAGTCATGAGGCATGATTTAGCCCCTATTAACGCTGGTGAAGGCGAGGGAACCGTAAAACTTGTGTGTGCATTTGGATCAACTGAAATAGCTCCATTAGTAGTTTTTAAAATAAAAATAAATGATTCTCAACATAGTGAAGTCCCAGTCATATGTGCAGTATCCAAAAAATTAGTAAGTGATATGCTGATATGTCCTACAGCATTTGAGGCACTAAATGAAGGTATTCAACAATGTCAACCATTGGCCTCCCTTGCTGTGCAAAAGGAACAACAGAAACCAAGCTCCAGCCTAAACGAAATAGCAAAGAATGATGAGGAAGAAGAAGTCGTTGAGATAGTATGTCCTACCACTTCCAGTGAAGAAGAGCGTTACAAAGTAAGTAGATCAGAGTTTATAAAGCTGCAGCAGGAAGACGAATCATTAGCTAATATTTGGAAGCTTGCAGAAGAACGAAGAAATGGATTCGAGGTAGAAGATGGACTTCTTTTACACTCTGAGTGGGTATGTGGAGAAAAAATAAAGCAAGTCGTATTACCCTCTGTCAAGCGTGATTTCGTATTGAAAATCGCCCATGAAATTCCACTGGCTGGACACCTTGGTGAAAAGAAAACAAAAGAACGAATAAAGTACTCATTTTTTTGGCCGACTATCAGAAATGACGTTAGGAAATTCTGTGAAAGCTGTAAGCCTTGTCAAGTTAGAAGAACTGAAACTTACCGAGATAGAATTCCGATCCAGCCAATCCCTTTGAGGTTTGGAGTTTAGACTGTATAGGTCCTTTAGAACCCCCTTCCAGGAGAGGACACAAGTACATCATTTCCACAATTGATTTATGTACTAGATGGGCAGAAGCAATACCGACCAGAAACATAAATGCTAAAACTACATGCGATATATTGATGCAAATTTTCAGTCGCACTGGATTTCCCAGAATGATATGTACCGATCAAGGCCCAAATTTTACCTCAAAATTGGCTGATGCTTTTATGAAACTAATAGGGGTATCACCAAGATTTTCGACGCCGGGTCATCCCGAGAGCATGGGAGCTGTAGAAAGGTGGAACAGAACCTTGAAGAATATGCTGAACAAAAATGTTCAAGAATATGGGAATGAATGGGACATACATATTCCGCATCTCTTATTTGCGTATAGAGAGGTCCCTCATTGCACGACTGGTGTCTCCCCATATCAGTTAGTATACGGGCGAATACCTAAGGGTCCAACCGCATTACTTAAAGAAATTTGGACCGGCAAGAAAGTGATACCTACGACCGTCTCGCAGTCTGTAGAAAAGTATTTAAAAGAACTGAGAGAAAAGATAATGAATGCTCATAGAATTGCAAATGAGAATGCTCAGCTAAATCAGCAAAATTATGCTCAAAGGTATAATTTAAGATCCCGAGAGAAAACATATCAAGTAGGTGACAAAGTCTTGATCTTGATACCAACATCTTCTCATAAGCTGTTGAATACTTGGTCTGGACCAGCGACTGTGGTACAACTGACTAGACCACACTCTGCCATTGTTGAATTTGATGATGGTACAAGAAGAGAATTACATTTCAATAAAATTCAGCCATATGTGGCACGTGTCCAACACATAGGACTTGTTTTTGAACAGGATAAAGATTTTGGACAGTTACATTCTGCTCCGACAGAGCGAATGACTGTTACTGATAGTGAAGTGAAACAGCATGTTAGGGAAATGGCAACCCCTTTAGATGGTACACAACGGCATGAACTAAGCGACGTACTTTGTAAATATCATGACGTGTTCAGTTCTAAACCTGGGACGGCGAAAGTTGAAGGACATGTGGTTAAAGTTACACCTGATTGTTCACCCAAAAGACTTCGACCGTATCGAATTCCTGTAGCCCTTCAAAATGAAGTAGATCGTCAAATTCGAGAACTTCTGGAACTTGGTCTCATCGAGCAAAGTGATAGTGAATGGGCTCATCCCCTAGTGTGCGTTGCTAAAAAGAATGGCAGCATACGACTGTGTATAGACTTTAGACTACTGAATAGTTTTACTATTCCAGACGCTTACCCAATGAAACATGCTAATGAACTTCTGTATGAAATAGGGGAAGCACAAATAATCACTGTGCTTGACCTCACCAAAGGGTATTGGCAGATTCCTATGAGAGAAGATTTTAGGCATTATACTGCTTTCGTAACTCACTCCGGACATTACCAGTGGAGAGTCATGCCTTTTGGCATGAAGAATGCAGGCAGTACCTTTCAAAAGTCTATGGACAAAGTCTTGATTCCACATAAAGACTACTGTCGGTCCTACATTGATGATGTTGCAATTTTCTCAAAAACATGGGCTGACCATCTGAAGCATATTAGTGCAGTTTTACAGACCTTTCGTGAAGTAAGTCTTACTGTTAATCTGGAAAAGTGCGATTTCAGAAAAAGAGAAGTAAAATTTTTAGGGCATATAGTTGGATCAGGAAGACATGCCCCAGATCCAGAAAAGGTGGAAGATATGAAGAAACTAGCGGCGCCTACCAACAAGAAAGAATTGAGAACAGTTCTGGGGATAGCAAGTTATTATAGAGACTATATCCCGAACTTTACAAACATCGTACTACCTTTAACCAACTTGACAAAGCAGAGAGTTCCAAAAGAGATCCCATGGGGAAAGTTGGAAGAAGAAGCCTTTCAAAGCTTGAAGGAACACTCAGTCAAAATGCCATCCTTATATACCCCACAATTTGACAAACCTTTTCAACTTTATACTGATGCTTCTGCTGCTGCAGTTGGGGCGTGTTTATCACAGCTCGATGAAAATGGAAAAGAGCATCCCATAGCTTTCTACAGTAAAAAGCTTACCCCATGCCAGACCAGATGGTCTACTATAGAAAGAGAGGCTTACAGTGTCTTAGCTGCACTTCAGAAGTTTGACACCTGGATTTTCGGATCTCAAATAGAAGTGATTTCGGATCACAATCCCCTTGCTTACCTTACCCAGAGATTGCCCCACGGGGCCAAGCTAGCTCGCTGGGCATTAGCCCTTCAAAGATATAATCTAAAAATTACCTATAGGAAGGGAAGTAGGCATGGTAATGCCGATGCCCTTTCCAGATTCCCTTAGGGAAAGATATAAACTTATCGTATAATGACTGTATTATTAAATATTCTGATATTTTATGTTATGTTTAATTAAGACTGTTGTTTACATTATTATTATATATATACATATTTTTTTTTTCATTTATGTATTTAAAAAGTTTGGGCTGGCGAACAGGCTCGTTCCTTTAACATTGTGTTTGTGAAACTAACTGTACTTTTCTTAGCAGCATAGTCTCTAAGGAGAACTATGTGCTCCTTAAGGAGGGATGTGTAAGACTCGCATTAACTTTAATATTTGCGAAACACGGATATTGGCGGTCGCCAAACAGTGAACTCTCGCCAAGGCAGAATTATTCGAACTGGAACAGCAGGCAGTCGCGGCGGAGATCGTGTAGTGAGAGGTTCCAGTGAAAATCAGTGGTGTGTCGCCCTGATTGTGTTTTGATAACATCGGCATCTTAATGTCTTTGTGAAATAGTGTAAAATAACCAGAAGTTAATGTTATAATATTCGTTGTGTGTGTGTTGTTTGTCCTGTAAATAAACTAGTGTTCGTCAAGCCAGCATTTCTTATTTTAACGATGTGTCTTAGCAGTGTTTTTGCATCTCAAGTATTTCTTAATAAAGTAAATAAGTAACCTTTTTCTAAGGTTAAGGAGATATCGATGAGACAACATTTTTAGTAAAGGAAGATAATAAAGAAATAGAGGAGAAAAAGTTGTATTCCTAGTAAAACGTTTATAGTTTAAACCCCAAAAATATCATTTAATCATAAAATTACATTTAACAGCTGCATTACCTCTTTCCTTCACTCTTTTATTCATGTTTTTTTTTTTTTTTCTTTTTTTCTAATGAGCCATGAACAGCTACTGAAAAATCTTATATACACCACGATATCCTGAAAGAGAGACACATATTTAAAACACAAACAATGATAAGAAGCCAGGAGTAATGCATCTTCTTTATACTGCAGACCACAATCTTTCTTTATATGAACAAAACAGTTCTTGAATTTAGTGAAAACAGAGGACGTCGCCCAGTACGCTAGGAGCAAACCATCTTCTCAATATTGCAGACCACAGTCTTTATATGAACCAAACAGTTCTTGAATTTAATGAAAATAAAAGACATCGCCCGGTACGCTCCACTGGTCGCCATACAAAAACAAACAGTCACTCCATTCAAAAACGCCTCTTAGCAGGTAGATCTCTGACCTTCATTCCAAAAGTAGACATCAGCAAAACATCAAGACGCCAGTTGCGAAATCACGTCGGTCGTCCTCACATTCCAGCAGGGTGGTTGCACATCAAAAAATATCGGCATACGTGATGGATGTGTGTGTGTGGGGGGGGGGGGGAGCAAGAGAAAAAAACTTGAACCCAAAGCCAGAAACTCTTAATTACTACGAATAAAAATACAACTACTTCTCAACAACGCTGGCTTATTCAAAGGATTCACAAAAAAAATTACGGGAATTCTAGAACTACCTCTAAACAGTAAAACCAATCCAACGTTTAAAAATTTATTCAAGGTTACTCTTCCCCTTTTTTTCTTAATTTCAACACCAAGAAAAAACTACATACGAATTCATCAAATAAAACTAAGCGAGTCTCCATATCTCAAACATCGGAAAAACCCACTCAATTACTGTTTAAACAACTTCAAACCAAAATGTCGGCCCCCCCTTCTAGGGTTAACTCAGACTCAAAGATGGGTCGACACTAATACTTCACTGCACACAACGAAAACTAACAATCCTGCATAATAATTCAAGCAATAAAACATCCTCCTTCATTTAAAAACTATTTCCAAACCATTTACTGAAAGATAACTAATTTACATCCATCATAATACAATACACACCGGCCGTGCCAGAGCTTAAAACCTAACAAGGCATAATCTACCGATCTCAACCTACTAGTCCCCCATAACCTATTGTTAGGGAAATTTTCCTTAAAAAGGAAAATCCCCACTAAATCTAAGACAAAATAAAATTAAGCAGCTACGCAGTATGAAGCGTGAAGAGATCTAGATATGCAAATTAAGTAGATGGAGTTAAAGAGTCAAAAATGGCTGGAAAAGAAATTGCAAGAAATGTGTGCGTGCTTTAAAAGTATGAAAAAGTTCAATGAATACAAAGTGGTTAAAAACAAATAAACTTTATTAAAACATAACATTTGTAAAATAAAAATAGATGAACTTTATCACAGACGATTGGATATTAACTAATCCATATTTCTAAACTTTATTATGTAGCACATCACCGGAACTCATCGGGTGAAAGTAAATTTAGGCTGGCATTTAAAGTTAAGTTAAATACATAAAGCATTTATTTCCAGACTTTGCATTTTTTATAAGCTTTAACATAAGCCTCGCTAATATTATCATTACTTAATTTAAACATCATTAAACATGAGGTTGCTAACATTTAAACATATCTCTTTAAAAACTTTTACCAATTAAATAGCTTCTAGTAATTTTTAAAATACTTAACTTTACATTTACAAAAATTGCTAATTACTTAATAACCTCTTAAACTTTAATACAATATAAAACATGAAACGATTAAATGTAAACTAGAAAAGAGAAATATTATCAAACTACGTTTCATACAAGAACAATAAAGTTAAGTTAAGTTTATACCAGAAGCAAAAGTAAAGTAGAAAAGATGCAACTCCAGTCTAACGTCATTAACCATCATGGCCTGTCCCACTACGTGAATGCTATAAAACTTTATTAAACAAGACCTGTTGCACTATTAGACTTCCGAGGAGATGATTATCTGTTTATTTCAAAAACACACACAGGGACTAACTCTACCTGACAACAACTCATTCCTCAAAAAGCACCTTCGTCAATAAACAGCAACAACTATTACATTCATGGAAACTCAAAGAATTTTATAAATCTTACTTTAAAACCAGGGACAGTGATTCCAGAAAAACAACAGACCGACCCTGCACATCCATCACACCGAAAAGTTCAAACTCCATTCATTGCTTTTGAAGCAGGTATTACTCCGGCCTTTAAACAAATAGAACTACTATTTAAAAAATGTTGCCTCCATGATGAAACTACTGAGCATGTATGCCCAGCATACAAACTGGTTCTAAAAGAACCACCATTTTATAATTCTACGCCATCACAGCACAAGGCAAGACAAAAAAAAAAAACAAGAAGAGAGAGAGAGCAAACGAAGTCACCAACTATATACCCTTCACTTCCTCATTAATATTCCAACGGCAATCCCGCAGAAACAATTTCTGCTACACTACGCTCTCCGTGACATCGTAATGATGGCTGTCTGGACACCTCACGCCATCTGTTGGCAGGTTCGAGCAAAACGCCGATAATACGGATGAAGCTGGTAAAAGAAAAGGAAATTGCCGGTCGATATGAATAGGAAATGATAAGTAAGTAAAAACGTCTTAAAAGATTAGCAGATGATGATTAAAAAATAGATAATGCAGGTCGGGATAAATTCTACCTTAAAAGATTTTGATGTAAAGCCATAAGATACTAACAAATTTTGAATTTGGGACAACACTTTCTGAACTTAAACTTAACTAAACCAACACTTTATTGTGACAATCAAAGTACTATAAGTTTTTCTAAAAATAATATAGAAAATACAAGAACCAAATATATTGATACACGCAGTTATTTTGTAAAAGACAAAATTGGAACTTTTGAACTTAAATATGTATCTAGTAAATGTAACGTACCTGATGCAATGACAAAAGCATTGTCAAGTGAAAAATTTTTCTATTTTAGAGGATGGTTGTTTGGCTAGGCAGAAAACCTGGGAAAAAAGGGACAATTGACAGGTTTTATGGTTGCGGATTTGAAGGAGTCTACTGTACAACTATATTTCAATTATAATACAACCTAATTAAGATAAACAAAACTAATATTTTTACAAAAAATTCAATAGTAATAAATGTAAAGTGGTTCTGTAAGTTTAAGTTGAGTCCAAACCTATTTAAAATTACATTGAAACTTTTTTTCACATGAAGGATAGGCAAAGTTTTTTCTTTTTTCAATCAGCTGAAGAATTTTTTTTTTTTTTTTTTTTGATTAACTGAAGAATTTCGCGATTTTTTTCCTGCAACCAAATGACAAATTTTATAATTTTTTTAATAGACAAATTTTGCGATTTTTCTATGACTGACTGACGAATTTCATGGATTTTTTTCATATGATCGATTAACAAATTTCATTATATGTTCCTAGAGTGATTGGTGAATCTTGCATTATTCTTCCCAGGACAAAATGATAAAATTTATGATTTTTGTTCCTCTCCCTCCCCTGCAACCAATTACAGGGGTGATTACGAGTTTGTGAAAAAATACCTGAAATTTTAGCGAGAAAAAGATTTTGCATGGAAAGAGAACATGTATTTTATTGCAGAGAGGTCCAAATCATTTCATTATCAAAAATATTACCTTTAATTATGTTTAGAAATCATATGAAATTGATATTTTATCTTATTTTATTAATTTAACTATCAGAAAAACTGGAATTCCGGTATGGAAAAAGGAATAAATACCTGAATTCAGGTACATTACCTGAACACAATCACCCCTGCCAATTATAAAATTTCACAACATTTTAGAGACTGATTGTCGAATTAGTTTTCATCCGTGGTCGACTGGCGAATTTCACAATTTTATCTTGCAGCACATTGACTTAATTCATGTTTTTTCAGACTGAAAATTTTTATGATTTTTTCCCCACAACCGACTGTTGAATTTTGAGGTTTTTTATGAAACTCATTGACGAATTTCCCAGTATTTTTCTCATGCTTGGATGAAATTTAAGATTTTTTTCCCAACCGAGGGACAAATCTGCGATTCCTTTTCCCACAACGACTTTTTATTACATTTTGCAATAGCCTCTGTGGCCGATTGGCAAATCTTGTGGTTTTTACCTTCATAGGTATGATTCTGAGTAAAAAAAAAAAATTCTGAAAATCACAGTAAATTTTCTGAAAGGTCAGAGCAGAGGAGGGGGATCTCTCCCGGTGCTAATATGGCATTTTTTCCGCTACCCTTTGACAAATTTAGTTTTTCCCCAATCCTTTGACGAAAATGGTGGTTTTTTTTTTTGTGATCCTTTAACGAAAATGGTTTTTTTTTTGTGATCCTTTAACGAAATTCGCGTTTCCTTCACTGTCCTTTGACAAAAATCACATTTTTCCCACAGTCCTTTGACGTAAATCGTGCTTTTTGGCGATCTTTTGAATAAATTTACGATTTTTGTCACGATTCTTTGACAAAATTAGCAGTTTTTCTGCGATCCTTTGATGATATTTTCGGGGGTTTTTTGCGATCATTTGACGAAATTAGTGTTTTTTCGCGATCTTTTGACGAAATTCATGCTTTTTTTCATGGTTCTTTTACAAAATTTGTGTTTTTTCGTGATCCTTTGATGAAATTTGCAGTCTTTTCATGATTCTTTTATGAAATTTGTGGGTTTTTTTTGCAATTCTTTGACCAAATTTACAGAGGTTTTTGCGATTCTTTGACAAAATTTTGTTTTTCATGATGCTTTGACGAAATTGACGATTTCTTTCTGCAAATGATTAACAAAGACATTTTTTCAGTACCATTTGTGGAAATTTGCGATATTCTTTCAGTCTGCAGGTGCTCAAAAAAGTCTGAAACGTCGCGCATATTCTGGCATGGGGCATGTTATAATACAATAATTCAGTGCACAAAATCCTTATTAATGCTGACTCATTCCAGTTCATCTCCGGACAATTCTTGATAAGATCGGATTCAGTAACATATAAAAATAATTGGCTAACTGGAGTCATTGAGGTACGTTTGAATGGAGAAATATCAAGATGCACATACAATCAAGAAAATTGATAAAAACATCCCGTTATTGCACATCACTACTATGTCAGTGCTGAAGTAATGAAAGGACTAAATGAAACCTGCTTTACTGTATGTTTTATTATTGATATGGGAATAACTGATACTGAATTCTCAGCATCTGAAATCCGAATACAAACTCTCATCTTTTTCCCATCAAACTCCTTTCATGAATCTTGCAAATGGAAGCACAATTTGAAGTTTATTTAATTTAATTAGTGCATTGATGCAATAATTAATCATATTACAAAGTAACAATTTGGTACTTCGAGTCAGAGAGAATACCTGTTACTCCAGGGGTGGGGAATTTTCAGAATATCTTACCAGTCACAGATTTATTTTATCAGCCAGCAAGATGCAATGCACAGTTGAAAATTGTTATGACAAAATGTACGCAACTGCAAAAATAGTTAATCACTATTACAACAAGGCCTTTTCATACTTTTTTTTTGTAAAATTAAGAAATATATACAACAGAGGAAAGTTATTTAGTATAGGATAGAACTTAGTGCTATGTTTAAATCATGGTAATTTGAAAAGTTGCAAAATATAGCTAACTAGTAAAAAAAAAAATGAAGTTTTTGGCATATCTTCAATAAAATGCAGTTTTTCAAAGATTGACTAAAAATTCACTTGCCCTGATAGAAAATCCACTCACCAGTGGGAGTAAAATGATGTATTTCCCTACCCCTGTGTTACTCAGTAATGAATGCGTGCAACTTCTCCAGTTTCGTTGAGGTCCGGGGTGCAGTGGAGCTGCACTGGCTCTGACAATTATGCCCTCTTCTCAGCTAATGCTGGAGTAAATCAGGAAGATATTGCAAAAGTTGCACCTGAGGTCCTTACTCATAATTCCCAGCCCGGTGGCAGAAAGTTTTGTAGCTGTCTGCAACAAGCTTTTAAAATTTCATAATCTGTCTGCAAATTTTACATGTAATTTTAAGGAATAAATAACACATTAAACCAGGAATTTTTTTATCATTTTATTTAAAACATGCTAAGCATGATGATTATCATTAATTTTGTTTATAACTTTTCATCATCTAACTTCTCGTAGGATTTCTAAAATGGGAAGGATAAGCATAACCATATAATAGGCATTAAAGACACTTTTAAAAACCTTTGGAAGCTTCAGAGCTGATTTGTTCTTTCTTGGAGTAGGAAATGTTCCGCTTTTTAAAATATGTTTTCCAAATTTTTAGCCCAGGGTAATTTCCAATTAATATTTTGACTAGGATGTCACGTCCTTGAAAGTGTGTGCTCAAGTTTTTTTATCAACATTTCACAATACCTTCAGACATACCTTCAGACACACTCCAAGCTCAGTAAAAGAAAAAAAAAGCTGAACTTTCACACGGCCTCACATGTGAAAAGCAAAGAGTTTTTTCCACAACCATTTGATGAAATTAGTTTTTTTTTTTCAATCCTTTGACGAAATTAGTGTTTTTTTCATAGACTTCTGATGAAATCCGTGTTTTTTCCGCGATCCTCTGACGAATGTTGCGTTTTTTTGCAATCCCTTGACAAAATTTGTATTTTTACCACAGCCTTTTGAGGAAATTGACATTTGTTTCTAATACTTTGACAAAATTCACGTTTTTTCACGATCCTTTGATGAAATTTGCATTTTTTTTTCATGCCCTTTTGGTGAATTTTGCGTTTTTCTTGTGATCTTTTGATGAAATTTGCATTTTTTTTTTTTTGCGATCTTTTGACAAAATTCGCATTTCTTTCACACTTCTATGACAAAATTCACACTTTTCTGAGATCCTTTGACGAAATTTGCACTTTTTCATGATCCTCTGACAAAATTTGCATTTTGTTCACAATATTTTGACGAAATTTGCATTTTGCCCATGATAATTTGATGAAATTTGCATTTTGCCTGTGATATTTTGACAAAATTTGCATTTTGTCTGCAATATTTTGACGAAATTTTAATTTTGTTTGCAATCTTTTGACGATATTCACATTTTTTCATGATTCTTTGTCGAAATTTGCGATCCTATGACAAAAATCATGGTTTTTACATGATCTTTTACCGAAATTTGCATTTTTTTTCGTGGGAAAAAAATGTCTGAAAGTTGCGGACAATTTTTTTTAATTGATTTCATTAGTGCAGACAACAATTGTCTGCAAGAGATTTTCTTTGTCCGCAACTATGCCGCCGTGTTTCTGCTACTGGGATTCCCAGCATTGGCAGCAAGGAGGATTTTGATTCAGAGCCTGGAGAAGGTAATCAGCCTTCCTCTATTTCTTTGTTAAAAGATGTTAAGTGGATAAGAAAGCCTGTTGCTTGGAAAGCCGGCAACTGTACTGATATTTATTTTTATGAAGGCAAATCTCAATGCCTTAGATCATTGAACAGGATTGAAAAGTATTGTAGGGATAACCAAATTTTTTTAAAAACTTAATACAGTGGGTGATCAGTTAACAAACTTAATCTGATCCAAAACAGTGTTCGTTAACCGATTATAGATTTTGTATTCATCTGTATGGGAATTCAATTAATTCGTTCTTCAAAGTTAAATAATACATAAAAAATAATATAAATCTTTCCTTTATAATAGGGTTAATATAAGCCCTTATTTAATATGGACAGATAGTATTTTGATGGCTTTGTCCGTGCTGCAGCATATTAAAAAAATAATAATAAATGGCATGCCCTTTGTAAAAACTTTTAGGATTACATTCATTGATTACAGCATTAAATCATGTGAATTTGTCACTTTGATCTTTCAAAAATTCCTTAGTTCTCTAAAAGATCGTGTTTTCTGCAGGGCCCGATAAAGCACAAATGAGCCTAGAGCCTGTTAATAATTTGTAAACTAAATTCCAATTAAAATAATTAATTTGCAATTAAAAATATTTCTTTAAAAAGAGACAAAAAATATAATAATGTTTCTGATCTATTCATTCTAATTTGGGGGCCCTAAAATGTAGAGCCCATGAATTAAGTAGGCCATACATATACAACCAGACATGTGATTGCTAAAATTTGAAATTAGCTGAAAATTTTTCATTCTTTTATAGTTGGTTGGTTGGTTGAACATTAATAATCTCACTTTGAATTTGAAACCTAAACAGTTATATACATCCATACATACATACATACTTAAACATATTTACAAGATAAATTTTAAGGATAGGCGAAATGATTTATATAATAATTATATATATTAATTATTCTTATATTAATATAATACCATCCATAACTCTAAGATCATCCAATTTCTGTAGAACAAACATAGTTCATAAAAGCACAGCACGTACAATCAAATCTTAATACATTTACTTTCGAATTAAATCAAAAATAAAATATCTAAAATTATCTGCCACCAGCTAAATGCTGTTAAAAAATATACAAAAACGACTTAAAACAATGCACACATATATATTTTTCGGCAAGAAAGAACGTTCAATTTCGATTATTTTCGTGCGCCGTTGTTTCATTTACAGATAAACATAACATGAGTAGCATTTTGTTGCCATTCCAAGATAACAACATAACTCAAAACCCTTATTCACTTACGGAATTGCGATTGTGAGCGAGCGATCATTTGTTTCGACCGATCGCTCTCGCTCGCAAATACTGAAACTAGCGAATGACAAAACGTGTCACCTTTCGCTTCATTTCTTATCCCGTGGTGTGGAAGGAGGCGTGAAGCATATTCCCGAAGTTGAAAGATGAGGTGGCTTGTGATTGGCTGGCTCAAAATACTGGCTACAGATTGACGATTATTTATGATTGTTTGGATCAAAATTGATGGGCAAAGATGCCCGCCCATCACGTCTGGTGATCACGTGTTTGTAACTGATTTTATACATTTTCACAGACTTCAGATATAATGTAAATACCAGATTAATAGAATTACAATTTGCGGAATTCTGCGAATTAGGAAAAAAAAAAATTCGCTGAATTCCGCTAATTCGCTGAAAAATCACATGCCTGACAACTGTTAAAATGTTCTTAAGTGGACAATATATGCAATTAAATACAACTTAGAAAATCTGAAACCCAGCATAGCTTGTTCTTGGCTTTGTTTTGTGAGGTGTTTGTTATTCGAACAAAAAAATCTCTTGCAAAAGTGTTCATAAACCAACCAATTCATTAACCAATCATCCACTGTATTTTCAGTTTCAGTGAGTATACATTGGTTATTCTGCCATTATCCCTATTCCTAACAATTTCCATTCCATTAGTTCTAATTTTTTTTTCAACCATCCACATGACTAGACTGCCAGGAGGAAATAACAAAAACATTAAAGCAGGCCTGTAAATCTAAGCAAAGTTAGGTCTGGCAAGAAACAATGGAGCGAGAAATACAAGTGATGCAAGAACAAGGGACATAGCATTTGACCTAATTACCTGTCCATGCTACCCCAGTAGGATGCCAGTTGGTTTTCACAATGAAAAGGGACGACTTTGGATGAACTGCAAGGCACGGGGCTCACTTTGTTGCTATAGGTGAAAACTGGGAAATTGAGTTAGTAGCCAGTGACTGGTAGACTCAGTTTCATAGTGGTCACTTTTTAAAGTTAAAGGCCACTATAATGTTTCAAACTTTCTTGAGATCTAGATAAATTATAATTGTTGTATATATTTTTTCTGTAAAGAGGTTTTATACCAGCCAACTAGTATATTCATGATAAGAATAGGGAAGCAGTCAAAAATCAAGAAAATTACTTTAAAATCACAAAATCTGCTATCATATTAATTTTTTTAGAATATATTTTTGGATTATTTGTATATGTTCACAAACACAATTATCAATCAAATTACTATTACTTTCTTTATATAAAAAATAACTAAATCAAAATTCCAACAGCTAGGTGTATATAATAAAAAACAATCAAATAAAACACAATAAAATGTTATCTGGATTTTGTTTAATATGTATATGTGTTATTAACATACTACATACATTATGTACAGTTGAAATCTAAGCTGGTGAGTGTATTTCACAGGATTAAACAGTATCTCTTGAAGAAAAATAATCTAACTGGTGAGCATGTGGCAGGAGTCGAAACATTGAAGATACTGCAATGTCCTTAAAATCTGCTTGCATCCAGTGAAAAAAAAAGGAAAAAATTATCTGGAATCATCAAAGCTGCTGAATATATTTAGCAAAATAAAATTGTATTTCTTGAAAAATAATCCACCTGAAGAGCAAGCACATGGCGAAAAGCCAAAATATTGAAAATACAGCTAAATCGTTGAAATCTGCTTGCATCCGGTAGGGAAAAGAATTAACCAGTTTGCTAATTAGATGTAACCAAAGTAGAGATGCATATTTCCATGAAAAAAGCTGCATTTCAGTTGCTGATTGATAACATATTTTTTAATCACCACTTGACGAGTGGCAATCGATGGCCAGTTTTTTAATTGCCACTTTTACAACTTTAATTGCCATGTGGCAAGTGGCAACCTCCAATTTTCACCTCTATTTATTGCCCAAAATTTTTAACAAACTATGAGTCTTATGCTGAGACTCTTAGCTCAGTTGTGAATTTTGCCATTATCCAATTCTTATTCTCTGTTCTTGTTTTGTGCAGTGGGTGGTCGCACATTCAGTGAAACATGAATGTTTTAAGCCAGTTTTAAGCCTTTGTATCACCGCATTGCATATTTGTAACACACCCAAAAGTCAATGTAACTTACACAGTTGGCTTTAAACTTACTTATACAGTTGGCTTTCTTTCCTATAGCACAAAATTAGCACTCGCCAGGCGTCAAGTAACACTTAAATTGTGGCAATTAACTTTATTGTCCTCACTCGCCAAACACGATGGTTGAAACATCGATGCCAGGGAGGAAAGGGGTGAAATTTGTTCAGAATTTACGCCGTCCAGATCGGCGATTCCCAAACGTAAGAAAAGAAAGTAGCAGGGACGATTCTGTTCTGAAAACTAAAAAAAAAAAAAAAAAAAAAAAAAAAAAAAAAAAAAAAAAAAATCGCTCATCAGTTTAAAAATTCGGACATAAAAATATCGGCAATTTCAATATGGGTGTTGAAAAAAATCAATTTCGTCAATCGTTCGTAGAAACAAATCACCAATTCCGTCGAAGAATAACGAAAAAAAATGTGAATTTTGCCCAAGGACCATACAAAAGATGCGAATTTCGTCAAAAAATCATGAAAAAAAAAGCAAATTTCATCAAAGGATTGCAAAAAAGAATCGCAAAATTCCTCAAAGTATCGCCTAAAAACGCAAATTTTGTGAAAAGATCGCGAAAAAACGCAAATTTCGTGAAAAGATCGCGGAAAAACACAAATTTCGTGAAAAAATCACGGTAAAAATGCAAATTTCGTGAAAAAATCGTGGAAAAAATGCAACTTTCGTCAAAAGATCGTGGAAAAAACGCAACTTTTGCGAAAAGATTGCGGATAAAACACGAATTTCACGAAAAAATTGCGGATAAATCACGAATTTCGTGAAAAGATCGCGAAAAAACACAAATTTCGTGAAAAGATTGCGGTAAAAATGCAAATTTCATGAAAAAATTGCGGAAAAACACAAATTTCATGACAAGACCGCAGAAAAACAGCAAATTTCATCAAAAGATCGCGGATAAAACACAAATTTCATGAAATGATTGAGGATAAAACACAAATTTCATGAAAAGATCGCAAAAAAATGCAAATTTCGTGAAAGGATTGCAGAAAAAACACAACTTTCATCAAAAAATCATGGAAAAAACACAAATTTCGCAAAAAAATCACAAATTTCGTCAAAAGATCGTGGAAAAAACACAAATACCATGGAAAAATGTGAATTTCGTCAAAAGATCGTGGAAGAAACGCAAATTTCGTCAAAAGATCACAGAAAAAATGCAGATTTCATACAAAGATCGCGAAAAAATGTGAAATTCCTTAAATGGTCGCATAAAAATGCATAGTTAGTACTGGGGGGGGGGGGGTCCACTTCTGCTGTAACCTTTCTTAAAATCTGCTATGCATTTATTTCATTGCAATTAATAGTAAAAATAAAATATTCAAGATTTTAATAAAATAATTCTTAAAATATATTTCAATTTTCTTGTCTCTTTTATACATTGCATTAAGTATGTCTAAAAATCTTCAAATATGTGTTTGACTTTTATTGTGGAAGCAGTAATTTCTTGGTTATATGTTTCTGCTACATATTAATGCCAGTTTTTTTTTTTTTTTTTTTTTTTTTGTAATTATATCGAATGGTAAGAGAAAGATATTAATAAATTACAATGTTGATAGTTAGAAAAAACACAATTTTGTATGGAGCGTACATAACTTTGTTACTGGCCAGTGGTTAAAATAAACTGGCCAGTGAAAAAAATTAGTGTACTGGCCAGTAGCCAGTGGGTGTTAATTTTGACCTATATTCTTTCCATTCTCCTGTGCCCTTTTCTCCTCCTACCCCCGTGCTGCCTTTGTTTTTTCTAGAATAAAGTTTACCGTAAAATACCAAAAGTAAGTCCCCTTCTGAATATAAGCCCCCCCCCCCCCCCCACACACACATATATGTGAATTTTTCCTTTTTTGAAAAGTGCCATTTATAAGCCTTCTCCTTCAAGTTCTATTTTCTGACGCTTTCAATCCCCCTGTCTCTTCAGGAAATTCTTTAAGTTTTTGGTTTCCATATCTTCTAAATGAATATATCTTCTGCAATTTATTTTTATCTAATCTCTTTCATATCACTGTATCAGAATGACATATGTTCTCTATATTATACTATTAATATTTTTCATGATTTTTTTTATGCACTAAGATTTAATACAATAGAAGATCTTTATAACACAAACCTAAAAATGCAAGCTTGTGCGTTATATAGAATTTTGTGTTATATGGATGACCTTTCATACAACATTAAATGTACTTTGCAAACATGCCCAAATATCTCAAACATATCAAAATACATTAGAATATGATTATATTGCATTACTTGTTATAAAGAGTTATCCAGATTATGAATATTTGCCTAATATAGATCATTTCACTTATTATTAAATTAACTTTATAAATATGGTCCAAATATATCTGTACTAAATCATTCATTACATTACTCATTTAAAAATTTATTGTAAGAATATAATTTTTTCATTAAAAAGCTCTGAATAAAGGAGATTTAGTTGAACTAGTGCATCAAATTTAGTCATTTAAAGAATCGCAATTTTGTACAATATGGGAATCCAGGTGCTTCTTAACTGCAAAATTCATTGTTTACATCTGAGAAGTTGTGCGTTATACTGAGAGTTGCATTATGTAGAATTGCATTATAAAGATCTTCTGCTGTAGGTACTGATATTGAGTTTAAATTTTATAATTTTTCTTCATATTTCTTCCATATGTAAATAAATTATTTTATGTAAATTTGTTTCATTAATTTCAGGGGTGATTCTGAGTAAAATTTTTTTTTTTGGAAATTCACATCGCATTTTCGGAAATACAGCGGCTTGCAGGGGGGGGGGGATTCTGAGTAAAAAAATTCGCGATCTTTTGACAAATATTGCCGTTTTTCGCGTTCTTTTGACGAAATTTGTCATTTTTACGCGATCTTTTGGGGGAATTTGCCTTTTTTTCGCGATCTTTTGACGAAATTTGCGATTTTTCGCGATCTTTTGACGAAATTTGCTGTTTTTTTCGTTAACTTTTGACGAAATTTGTCGTTTTTTCGCGATCTTTTGGGGGCAAATTTGCCGTTTTTTCGCGATCTTTTAAGGGGGAAATTTGCCGTTTTTTCGCGATCTTTTGACGAAATTAGTCATTTTTTTCGCGTTCTTTTGGGGAAATTTGCCGTTTTTCGCGATCCTTTGACGAAATTGACGTTTTTTCGCGATTAGCTGACGAAATTTGCGTTTTCCCCGCGATCCTTTGATGAAATTGGTTTTTTTCGGTGAACATTTGTCGAAATTCGCGATATAGTTTATGTCCGAATTTTTAGATTTATGACCGATTTTTTTAATTTTCGGAAATAACTGCCTTAATTTTTCGAAAGTTTCGCAAAATTCGGAACAAAATCGCCCCTGATTAATTTATTATTTTTATTAATGGAAACTTATTAGCTTCTATGGAAGGAAATTTTAAAACCAAAAACGTTAATTTGATCTGATTTTATTTTGCAAATTGCATAAATCTTGTAATATTTCATAAACGCCAAAATTGTCTTATGCTTTTCACAAAAGTTCCAATTATAAGCCCCCCTTAAAATCATTAGAATTTCCTGTCTGCTAAAAGGGGGCTTACTTAGTCAATTTGCAGTAATGGACACACCATGCGGCTATTATTAAAAGAGTACTGTTGTTTCCGGCATATAATCCACAGTCACAATTTTTAACCCTTAAAAAAAAATTTCAGCAGATAATCCACACTGGCGTATAATCCGTGAATTATATGCCGGACTATACAAAGATTACTCATTGTTTTCAACATTCCAAAGTACTACTAACAAACCACTTCCCTATTTATTTAGTTGCTCTATTTAAATGACAATTGTAATAAAATAATTGCACAAAAAGCAAGCGAGACACACAATTTGGAAATTTTTCTGACACACACCAACAACCCCATGTATGCCAACCTGAAAACTGACGTGACTGATCCATTTTCTTGACTGCCACTACACTGTTTTCTACTGCGCCATCGTCTTGGAATCATGGGAAATACAACATTTATAAATAATGACTTATTAGAAAATACAGGAAAGCTCATTTTTATACGATTCAAAATAAAGCAAAAAAACCCGATTTTAACAAATTTATTGAAAAATGTGAAATTTTTAAACTACCTTTCTAAATTAGAGTAATGATTTAATGATTGAAGTTTTCATTTCTCAATAACTTTCAGAAAAAATCATTGCGTCATTTCAATCTTTTAAAGTGCCTACCCATATATCAGGGTAAACATTGAACAATTCAAATTCTAATTTATGCAAGTATGAACACTTCGTGTTCATTAAAACAAATAAAACATCATTGGATACAGCAATCTAGTTGTGTAGCAATCTCAAAATATGGATTAACAATATTAATGATAACTGAAACACTTACATACAAGAAATAGAGATTCATTAAAAAAATAAATATCGCAGCCTGCTGCACTTCTATAAAAATAAAGATTATAAACATGAAAAAAAAGTTAAGATAAATATTTTTAGTCAGAACTCCTCGTACGAGACAAATTTTAAACCAATTCGACGTAAAAATCAATGTTTCGTAGAAGTTCACTCGGGCCGAGCCCAGGCCGAGATTTTAACTTTTTTCCGGGCCGGGCCGAACTTTAATTTTTTTTATCGGGCCAGGCCAATATTATTCTTTCTATGGGCCGGGCCCGGGCCGAACTTTTAATTTTTGTATCAGGCCGAGCTGATATTTTTCTCTATGAGTCGGGCCAGGCCCAGGCCTAGAAATGTCGGCCCGTGCAGACCTCTACAGCAAACTAGCTGTGCAGCTATCTCAAAAATGTACAAAACTCGTAAGGTTTGCATGCATAAGAAATATACCAAAAAAAAAACAGCTAATATAAAAAATTACAGCAAAACATGCATAAAAATATTAACATACCCTAACAGACATCTCCTTTCTTGAAACCCAACACTAAAAAATGTTGATTTGCCATAATTTTGCAAATTTCTAGTCATCGGTAAACTGTAATTTAACTTTCCAGCAAAAAAATTGAAAAAATACTCCAATTTCAAACTAAATCAAATAAGCACTTTAATTTTCAAATTTTACAACTAAAAACAGTAAAAAAAAAAAAAAATGTATTAAACTTTACCTTGCTGTCACTTTAATTTTCAAATTTTACAATTAAAAACCAATACAAAATGTCTCCCTACTCAAGAAATTTCCTTAGTACAAATTACAAAACATGCGGAGTTGAGCTGTCAAAACCACGGTGAGCTGAGTTTTCAATCTTGAATTTCAGAATACATCATCAATAATGTCAGTAAAACGATCGTTTTCAGGTAGGCATAACCAAAAATATGAAAAAAGTGATACTACCAGAAGAAAAGATTTATTGCCTTGCCAAGTGTTACGCTTGTTCTAGGATTCAGCTCTCTTTTTCAGAACCCAACACTTAAAAATGATGAATAATGATATTTACACACTTTTCTTGCAATCAGCATACTGTAATTTAACCTTTCAGCAAAATAATCGAACAAATACTAATAATTTAAAACTTTATACTCGCCAGCACTTAAATTTAAAAGTTTGACATCATAAACACCACTCCACAATAATTTTCCCCCTTAAATCTAAAACAAAGTCTCTCATCTTCTAAGCTTTTCCATATCACTCATTTCTAAAAGAAACCATGCTGAGGAGGGTAGCAATCAAATTTCACTATCAATTACGTCAATACAAGAATAACAGTCGGATAACCATAAACTGTACTCCAATTTGGCCATTTTTTTAAAAAAGAGAATGGTGTTTGATGGTTTGGCATCATAGCCTAGTGATGGGCGATGCTGGAAAATTCAGGAATTTATTAAAATCGACGTCGCATAAAACTAAATCGATTCCCAAATTCTAGAATCGATATTCACAGAATCACACAGATAAGCTCAAAAATATTAATTTCAAAACTTAGCGAATCAGCAGAGCTGTAGCAACCACCTCCCCCTCCCATACCTCCCATTTAGGGAGGGTAGACAAAGACAGGGGCCCAGTCGTAAGCTATTACAGACATTTGAGTCAAATAATAAAGTTTTTAACTTTTAAAATTGTTAGTTTTAAGATGTAATTTTAATAATATTGTAATTTATATTTCATTTAAATTTATTTTTTAAGAAAGATCTTGATCAAATTAAAAACAAATTGGAAATTGCGCATCAAATGTTGTGTATTCATACTATAACTAGTTCTATAAATAATGTACTGCATGTATACTTTAGTGCACTTCATAAGTGCATATCAATTTCATTCTGTTTGAAAGTCTGTAACATCATTAAAATGTACTTGAAATAATTTTTCCCATTGGCCGTAATGTAACAGAAAACTTTTGAGTGTCCCTGTCATTAAACTATGCATCTGATTTACATAAAATTTGAAATGACTCGACAAAATATTGAAACAATTATGAATTTAAAATTTCAGACCGTTTGGTTGGGTAGTTTTTGCTTTGGTATATGCTGACGGACGGACAGACAGACGGACGGACAGAACGACGACTATAGAGGCTGCTATGTATTTATATAATTGCGAACGCACCTAAAAAGGAAGTAATGATTTTTTATCCTTAGGAAGTAAGGATTTCATCTGGAACAGTGGTACTTTCTATTTTTACTTCCTATAATCGTCAAACTTTTTAAAAATAGATGGACAACATTTTGAAGGCTCTAAATTTTATTTACCAATTCAAATGGTTTTTAAATTTCTTTTTAGGGTCCCTTATAATGTGGAGGAAAGGTAGATCCCAATGTTAAAAATTTTAGGCCCCAAAATTTTTTATTCTATGATATATGAGTATACATATATGGGCGATTCCATGCGGAGAGTCACACACGTAACGCAGGCTTTAATTTGTATTTATTCAATTATTTATTATATTTTAATGTTAATTCTGATTTTAGGTGGTATGGTAAATAAGTTATTAACATATTTTTTAGTTTAAATGCGTATAAGTAAAACTCACAGAAGTATATCACTTAATTTCATACTCAAAATGTGCTTTTTTTCTGAAGTAGAAAAAAAAGCACATTTTGAGAAATGAAATTAAATGATATACTTCTGTGACTTTTATTGCCACACATTTAAATTAAAAAATATGCTAATAACTTATTTACCATACCACTTAAAATCAGAATTAACATTAAAATTTAATAAATAATTGAATAAATGCAAATTAAAGCCTGCGTTACGTGTGTGACATTCTCCACGGAATCGCCCATATATGTAATGCCATTGGAGGCTACTATAAGAAGGAACCGTTCGCCGCATACCAGCTTATGTTCAACCTTCTTTTTCTTTTTACCAGTTTCTCTTACATCCATAAATTACTGATGCTAATCACATAACTTATGTTTTGTATTACTTATTTCTTCTTATGTACTTTCAAGATCGAATTTCAAAATTAAATGAACCTGGAGTTGGGGTTCCTACTGTCTTCAACAGCGTAACCCATGAGGTCTGCTGCATCCGCTCTGGTCTTGAAACAAACGAACTTTGAATTATTGTTATTTTCTTCTGGCCTGAATTAAAATTTTCAGGAACATAATTCACGTTGCCATAAGAATCAATTTAGTATTCTTACGATTTGAGTTTAATAATGTAACTAGCAAAATTTAACAAAGTTCTTTTATTTAAAAAAAAAAAAAAAGAAAGAAAGAAAGAAAAATCGTCACTGCGAGACATGAAAATGTAGTTTTCTCAGATGAAAAAAAAAAATCAATTTCACTGTCTTAAAAGTATAGTGGACGCACATGTATATTGCTTGGAAATCTGTAACATTAGAGCTAGTAACTAGCTGGCTTCGCCGCTAGCGGGTTCTTCCTTTTATTGGGGCCTTTATAATGGCATGCTGCGCACTAGGGAGGAGCGAAAAAACTTTTTCTCGAAATTAATATTGCCCGAGTCATTATATGGTGCCAAACTGGCTGAAACAAATTGTTACCAAATTTCAGCTCAAAATATTGACGTTTTGAGGTTCCACACTTCAAGTGAATATTTGAATAGGCTTTTTTAAATGTTTTTAATGCATTCTTAACAAAAAAATATAGTTAATTAATTGAATAATTTATTAATTTGTAAATTAATATTAATTACTTACGTTTTCATTAATAAATGGCTTTATTAAAACATTATTGTCATATGTTAGTGCTAGAAAGTGCATTTCGTACATAAATAGCAAATTAAACTTCAAAATGTAATAGGCGGCAGCACGTATTCTAATCTAAAAACTGTGACTGACACATGACTTTTATTATACGGAATGATTCATTTCTTGCGATGTCTGTCTTTGTTTAATGCTTGTCTTTGTTTCAACCCCTAATAGGTAGACAATAATTTGTTTCTTGTTTTTTGAACAAGACAATAGGGAAGTTTAATTTAAACATGACCTCAACAGAAAATGAAACTTTTTGTAGTGTTTTTGTGTCTCCAGTACAATTGAAAGAGACAGTGTTACCCACGTATCTTTATTTAATGAAGCATTTCCTATGGATAAAAAATGACCATGGAACAAAATTTTTTAGCACACCAACGGTATGAGAGGAAAACAGGAAAATTAACATTTCTGCAACTCAAAAATTGAAGCATATTAGAGAACAGCAATGTAGATAGAAAAATCAGGAATCTAAAGCAGAGGAAATTCTATAATGCTTATAAAATATAATATATATAATAATGCTTATAAAAATATTATGGATTTAGAAGAAAACGCCGTTTTAGGATCTGGTTCAGAATTGGAAGATAAGTATGAAGATGAAGACTATTATGTTTGTCGTGAAGCCAAATGTCGGAAATCTAATATCTATGATACTCCCTTAACCTGCAAGAAAGGCCAAATGAGAATATCACTGCCAAATCTAGCTGTTTCTTGTGATAGAATGGGAGTATCGGGTAGGTCAGCTGCCATCATTGCATCATCTATGCTTCGTGATATAGGGATTGTATCCAAAGATGCACCATCCAAAGTTATTGAATGGATTAAGCTGAGGCGAGAACGTCGATTACATTTTCGGAATAGGTTGCAGTTGGCTGTGATGGAACGAACATTAATGTTGGGGCAAAAAATGGCGCAGTTAGACAGCTTGAAATCTTTGTTGGCCACAAATTACACTGGTTTGTATGCTTGTTGCATACTATTGAACTTCCTCTACGCCGCCTTTTTCAGAAGATTGACGGAATTGCATTTGGGAAACACCAGGTTTCCAGAACAATAGGAAAATCTCTGGAAACATGTGAAACCCTTGCTGTGATAAGTTTTGTTTCTATTCCAGTTGCTCTGTGTAAATTTCATAAAAAAGATCTCAGTGCAGACAAAAAATATCTCTTCGATATTTCTAGGGCAGTATCTTCGGGCGAGTGCCTTCCAGATACAGCAAACAGAAGCCCCAGAACGTTATCGCATTGAAAATGTCTCAATACAGCCAACAGTGTCCTGCGCCTGTATGTGTTGACTGCCGAACCAACAGAAAACTGCTCCTAGTAGAATACGTCATGAAAGTTTACATGACATCCCGGTTTCAAATAAAGAAAAGCCCAGGAGCTAATCATAGAGCACGCAACAAAAGAGAGTGATAAAAAAAAAAAGCTCATTCTGGCCAGAAGGTTTGAAATCAATCTTTCACGAAATTATTCAGAGGAACTCTTATTTTGCTCACTCTAAAAGCAGTCTGTTGGCAATTCTGCTAGAAGAACGATCACATATTCGAAAACTGGGACTCCGAAATATACTGAAAGCAAGAAAAACTGACTGTAAGGGAGAAATTCGCCAATTTCACCTTACAAATTTAGATTTTGAAGCAAAGGACTATTTTGAGATGATTCACTGGGACAATCCTTTGGAACCACCAGATATCATGAACCTCAGTGGCGAATGCATAGAAAGTATGATCAGAAACGGTTCATAATTTGAAATAGAGAAGCTCCCATGTCAATTTCAAGCAGTAGAGAGTCACATGCGACTAGTAACACAAGCATCATTGGTAACTCGTAGGGCAGAAGGCAGGAATGGATACATTCGCAGTGCAATCAAGTAATGAAAGGAACTTCCAAAGTTTGACACCAAAGTTAAAATTTTTGGCCCTCATGTGAAACCCAAACTGATTAAAGTAAAATGTCTGCCGGTTTCTTTTTCACTTTTAGAATGGTTTTTAAGTTAGAAATTAAAGCTATTGTAAACATTAAAATTAAATAAAAGAAATTGATTTTTTTAATTTTTGAGTTAACATTCCTTTCTTTGGCCACCAGTGTGGAACCTGAAGACGATGAGTGATTGCGCTGGAATTTTTTTTACAGTGTCTTTTTAGCCAAACGGCACCATTTGTTGAGTCAGAAAATGTTTAAAAAAATTTTTGCCTTTTTCACTCCACCCTACTGCGCATGCACTGCATGGCTCCACCTTTAAAACGAATCTCTAATGTATATCGAACGTAAATCTCGAACCAAGCCCCCGCTGTCTATGGCACCATATAGGTGTCCACCAACATCCCCCAAATTTTGACACTGCATCATTTTTAAAATTTTTGTTATGTGTTATAAACTATCTTAAAGTTTCAAACAGATCGCCCTATTATATTTCCTAATTTTATTCTGCCCCTCGTCTCTCTCCCCCCCTGAAATGTGATGCACCATTCTTTTTTATAATTTTTTATCATGTGTATCTTAACAATCTTAAAGTTTAAAACAGATTCGCATTGTTAGATTTCCTAATTTTAACGAAATCGTGTTATGTTAGTTCCAGATTCCACCACCAGGGTGTGCATTCTATTCTTAACAAAACTGTGACCGAAACTCTGTTAAACTACCTATCAGTAGATATATTACTCAAGAGGGTGGAAGTCTTGAGCAAAAGTTTAAGATATTTGCTGAAATTACTATTCGAAAATAGTGGCAACTAAACTTCTGACTTTTTTATATTTAATAGGTAGCATTTATCTCAGGACTTCGTCAAAAGACCGCACCTAAAATGGCAGGAAATGCTAAGGTTTAAAAAAAATT
The DNA here is from genome assembly GCA_963932465.1 of Maratus speciosus. NCBI lineage: Eukaryota > Metazoa > Arthropoda > Arachnida > Araneae > Salticidae > Maratus > Maratus speciosus. Next base: position 150,699,371 of record OZ010796.1, on the reverse strand, counting down.
CTAGCTCCCTCATCTCCCCACCTCCACCCGAAATTTTACGCACCATTCTTTTTTAAACTTTTTCTTATGTGTTATAAACTATCTTAAAGTTTCAAACAGATCGCCTTGTTAGATTTCCTACTTTAAATGAAATCACGGCCTGTTAGTTCCACATTCCACCACCAGGGAGTGCAGTCTATTAAAAACAAAAGTGTATGTAAACGAAACTCCTTTACACAACCTATCCGTACATACATTAGTCTAGGGGGTGGTGGTCTTAAGCAAGAATTCAAGATATTTGCTGAAATTAGTGTTCGAAAATAGTGGTATGAACACTTATAAAAATTTTTATATTGAAATGGTAATAGATATCTCAGCTCACCATCAAAAAACCACACGCAAAACGGCAGAAAACGCTAATGCTGCTAAAAAAAATCACGTGACTGCCTTTTAAAAAAAGTATTTAATTGAAATAAACCAGTTAGTGAAATAATAATTAATATCTCAGCTTGTAAAGAATAACTTTTTGAATTTCTGAAAGGAGAATTTTTTTTTTTTTTTTGTGTCGCCCTGTCCAAGTTTCAAATTTTTACGCCCATTACATTCAGAGATGTGGTCCTCTTTTAAAACAGTACAAAATTCTCAGGGATCACTTTGTTTAAATTTTTAAATATATTATTTGAAGAAATAAGTTTTAAAGCATTTTAGCATGTATTTTCATACCTATACCCTTGAAAAACATCAATAAAATACAGGGGATCCTTTAGTTTCGGAAAGCTCCGAAATTTCATAAAATTCAAAGTATCATAAATCAGTAAGTTTGGTTGTAAACGACTGAAATTTTTAAAGTACAACTTACTCAAACACTTTGACAAACTTATGAAATACCACTCAACTAATGTGAACCTTGAGTAACGTGGCTTTAAACCAAGAATGATAAGTTTAAAATGGAAAAGAGACGAAATTTGTTATTATAGTTCATAAATAGTGCTCACCAAGAGCTGCAGATATGATATCAACGTTTAGTTGTAAGCAAATGACTCAGGAAGAATGTCAAAAAAGGTCCTGTTGAAATAGGACCATAATTAAGAAAATTGGGATTGGGAGGGAGAGGGGGGGGCGTGAGGTGGAAATGTGATTGGTGACGAACTGGAAAAGTACAGCTTAATAAACTAGTAACCCAAATAACTTGGCTCCTAAACTAAAAATATAACAATTTAACAAGAAAAAGGCTCTTATGGGAAATTTGCAGCTGTTCTGCCTTTAAAACAGCAAAACCAAAAGAATATATATATATATATTGCTTTGAAATTAACTGTCAAAAATATCGATACAAAAGTTGGAGCACGATTGACCCTTACCAAAAGGAAGGACGGCTAAGGGACAGAAAATAAAAGATCACATTAAAAGCTTTCCAACGATATGTTATACGATATGGTTTGGAAGAAAAAAAATATGCCCCTTGAGGGGGCAGGTAAGCCCCAAATGGGCAGAGGAATGACCTCAAATGTATCTTTGTTCAAGGTTTCAAAATCTGGCTTTATAATAAAATAGAACAAGAATTGGACATTTTAAAAATTGCATGCATATTACGGCCCTGTAAATTAAGATTAGGGAGGAAGGGAGGGGGGGGGGGTGTATGGAGAGATTAGAATGGACGAACTTGAAAAATACAATATAATAAACTAATAATCTGAATAACTAAGATTTTAAACAAAAGTATAGCGATTTAACCTAGTGTTGAAAATTCAGGGGGTAGCCCGGGGGGGGGGGGGGGGGGGGCATCCTTCCCGGAACATTGAAATGTCCCTCCCATAAGTTTTGTGATTTTATGCTTTTTAATGGACAAATGTGCATCCCTCCTTCCTTCCGGAACTCTAAAATATCCACCCCATCCCGACCGGAGTTGCATAAATACCTCCTGGAGAAAAATACCTGCATTCAACACTGATTCAACCTAGAAAGAAAAAAAAAAGGCTCTTGTACAAAATTTTACAGTAATTCTGCCACTAAAACAGTAAAATTGGAAGAATTGATTCAACCCAAATCGTGGATCGACTGTGATGCGATTTGAATTGAAGTAAATAAAAAAATAACGATTCTACCTGCATCTAAAGATTTGAAGTAAATCAAAAAATTACGATTCTACCCGCATCTAAAGAATTGAAGTAAATCAAAAAATAACGACTCTACCACCATCTAAAAATCAACATCAAATCTGTACTGAATCGATTCGCCATTTCTGATCCTACGTTACAGGTAGAATCGAATCGTTCATTTTTTCTCGCTTTCGTCTTTAGAAAAAGAAAATGTTGGATTCGTGAAAAATTTTGACTTCTGGTTTTCGAAGGATTTATAGTTTTAGGTCTTGTCTGGAATACAATTTGACTATTTTTATAAATTGTCTGTCTGTCAGTCTGTCTATTTGTTTGTCTCTGACAAAAAAAAAAATTGTGGGCAGTCTATTTCAAGAACTAATGCATGGAATCTGTTGAAACTTTAGATTCAGTTAAACCTTCACATAAATTGGTGCTGATTAGATTTTGGTGAAAATCGTCCAACAGGTGGTGCTGCTGTGCTGCATTTTTCATGATTTCTGCAAGATCGCTATCTCAAGAACTAATGCACAAATTTTCACCAAACTTCAGATTCAGTTTGACGTTGACATAAGATGTTGATGATTAGGTTTTGATCAAAATCTACTGGCAGGTGGCACTGCTATGCTGCATTTTTCTGCGATTTTCGCAATAGCTCTATCTCAAGAACTAATGCACGAATTTTCATCAAACTTCACATTCAGTTAGATGTTGGCATAAATTGTTGCTTATTAGGTTTCAGTGTAAATCGCTCAACAGGTGGTGTTTCTGCGCTGATTTTATTAGCAGTGCTGAAGTCAAACATTTTTATCCACGAGGGATTTCTGCGGATCCAGGGAGGAACTGTTCCAGGGGGAGGGGATTGAACTTTTATACATTAAGCATAAAATCTCAAAACTTGGGGGAGGGGACACTTGAATGTCACGGGAAAATGTTAACCCCCCCCCCCCCCTCCCATCCCTGAATTCAACACGTTTTTCAGAATTTAAATGATTTTAGGGATCATATCTCAAGAACTATTGAACAGAATTTCATCAAAAACTTAATATTCTGTTAGACATTGCCATAAGTTATTCCTGAATAGGTTTCCGTGTAAATGATATAACAGGTTGCGCTGCCATGCTGCTTTTTTCAGCATTGTTGAATTCAGACATTTTTCTCCAGAAATGATTTCTGTGGCTCTAGAGAGGAACATTCTAGAGTTCTGGGTGGGAGGGAGGAATTTGGACTTTTGTCCATTAAGCATTAAAATCTCAAATCTTCATGGGAAACATATCAATGTTCTGGGGGGGGGGGGGGGGGGCATGCGTAACAGGCCTTGAATTCAACACTGTTTTTCAGGATTTACATATGTTAGCAATAATATATCTCAAGAACTAATGAACGGAATTTCATCAAACTTAATATTCTGTTAGACATTGACGTAAGTTGCTCCTAATTAATTTTTCGTGTTAATCATGTAACAGGCTGCACTGCTATACTGTGTTTTAATGATATTCGTGACAGCCATATCTCAAAACTAATGGACGGAATTTAATCAAACTTCATATTCTGTTACACTTTCACATAAATAGATCCTTATTAGGCTTGGGTGTATACTGCCCAAGAGGTGTCGCTTTTATGTTCTTTGAATTGGGATTTTCCGTTGCAGACATCCAAGAGGGCGTGGGCCGAAATTCAGTGATTTTTTAGGAAAATGAAATGTTTATATTTTCTTTTAAAATGCACATACAACGACCCATACTTCTTGAATCCTCATGATGGGCATAGGTTATCATTTAAATTTGACGCTGTGACAGCGAATTTTGAAGTTTTAACATGTATGAGACAGAAGAAGATTTTGGGATTGGCACATTTAACTACTTTGCCTTCAATTTTTGAAGGAAAATGAAAATGATATTACCTTTTGAGACATCGATCAAATCAATTTAAAAAATCGAAATCGCCCATCACTATCATAGCCAAATTAATTTCAGTAATGGTCATAGTGCATTAAATCTTTTGATTGAATTGAAAAGTGATGTCATATTGCTGCATTCTTGCTGATATCGAAATATGACATAGATATCAATGTTTCAAGTTGTTATGCTTCGCGGCCCAATTCTGAGAATGTTCGGTATCGATGTTTGTTTTCTAGTTTAGCTACAAAATCTTAATTAATTAAGCTTAAATAATAACTTACGAGCGTTTCATTTTTTAATGATATGACGTCATACATTTACGAATTCCATGCATCTAGAGATGAATGGCTGAATTCCAACTTAAATATTGCGTCATCATGCTGATGACGTACGCTGCTTTCTAATTGGCTGATTTCTATAACTGCATGATTCACTGTTAGTTACGAAGTTGATTCTGTTTGGATGGTATATATTGGAGTGACTTCATGTGCAGATAGCTCGTTTTGTATGTTATATTTCAATAATTGACTGATATAAGTAAAGGCTCGATAAATGACCTGTTTAAGTTCTTGGCTGAAGTTATGGCCATATATTGCTATATTTAATATCTTTAATCATGTTTTTAATTGGTTTTAATAAAGTTTTGTTTAATTTATAATCCGACTTCTTTCTGCATATGTGTGGACACCAGTCCTTAAAAACTCTGCTTTAAGTAGTTGCGGCTTCAAGGCTTTAATGGATTTTTGCCCTAGCAGCCTGTTATGAGTTATGGGCCCAGCCTCGATTGAAGCCCACGATATGCAGAGGGGTTAGGTATTTTAAATTTGTGCTTGTGTTCCTCAGTTGAATAGTTCAAAAGGCATGATGTCGTCTTAATCAGACACTGAGTTTATTTCATCGATAAATTAACGTCATATAATTACAGTATGTGGAGAGAAGATGTCCGTGTTCTTCTGATGGAGAAATCTCTGTGGGAATGCGTGTCTACAAAATTACCGGAAACCGATGATCCAGCGAAGGCTCCTACTGCAACTGAGTTGGCAAAAAGAGTATGCGCCTATTCCATTCTGTATTTGAATGTGTGTAAAGATTTGAGGCCTTTATTAACTGGTATTGAGGATCCGTATGTAGCATGGCAAGCATTAGAGAAACATTTTCGTTCCAGTAGCCGTGCACATATTGTGGGATTGACCGACTCGTTTTTTGAATGCAAACTGCAGCCTGGTGAAGAACTGAATCTCTATGGTGCTAGATTGAGAGATATCATCATGCAACTAAAGCATGTCGGTCGTCCAATTTCAGAGTGGTTAAAGCCGTTTCAGCTGATTAGACATCTGCCTGATGAGTACAGAAGTATTGTCCAGCTTATTTACAGATGAGGACTTTACCTTTTTTGGATGAGGACTTTACCTTTGAAAATGTTCTGAACAAACTGTTTTCTGAGGAAGCAAGATCAAAGTTGTTTAAATGTTCTTTTAACAAAAATTCTAATTTAAGTGTTTTCAATGAAGTTACTTTGCATAATAGTGAAAATAAATGTAATGATGTGAAATTTAGCAAATCTACTAAGCAGAAGTCTAGATCTTTTAATACGCAGGTAAGTGCAGCAGATCCCAATGTTAATTTTGAACGTATAATGAATCTAGAAAGTGTTTTAAATGTGGTTTAAGTTGCCACCTTGCTAAGAATTGTAGAAGGTTTAAAAATAGGGCTAATGAAAAACATGGTGAAATGGGTTTTATAGCTGAAGCATATTATAACTCGAATACTGACAATACTGCCTGGCTGTTTGATACTGCCACTAGTTCCCATTTTTGCTCGCGTAAAGATTTATTTTGGGATTTTGAGCCAATCTCTGGGATGGAAATGAAAGCAGCAATTAATGGAGTAGCTTGTGAAGTTCTGGGCAGAGGAACTATAAAATTTAATTGTAAAATTAAGGGCAGAAACCAGGTTGTAGCCTTGAATAATGTCTTATATTCACCTAAACTACGGCATAATTTGATGGCGGGCCATCTCTTTGAAGAGAAAGGAGCCACGTTTGTCGGTAAAAATGGGCAAATAGATGTATTTTTAAATGATGGTAAATTATTTTCAGCTATTCGAAAAAATGGTCTTTACCATGTTTTTCCTCAATACATTAAGCGTAATGATAAAAATTGTCATAGTCTAGAAGTTAACCAGGTTAATACGGAAAACAGCTTAGAAACATGGCACCACAGGTTTGCCCATATTAATAAAGATTACATACTAAAAACCGTTGATACAGTTAGGGGAATGCCTTCACTCAAAAATGAAGAGTTAAATTGTGAGCCTTGCAAAATTGGTAAAGCCAGACGAGTTTCCTTTAGACCAATTGGAAAAATTAGGTCTGTAAAGCCGTTAGAGCTGTTGCACCTTGATGTAGCGGGCCCGTTTAAAACTAAAACTAGAGGGGGCAATAGGTATTTTCTGACTATAATCGACGATTTTTCCAGAAAAGTCTACGTTTACTTGATGAAGGAAAAATCCGAGGTTTTTAACTGTTTTGTAAAGTTTCAAAAGCATGCTGAAACGTTTACTGGGAACAAAATCATTAATATCCGAACTGATAATGGCAGAGAGTTTTGTTCAAGGGAATTTGAAAAATATTTGGATGATAGAGGTATTAAACCTGAGTGGATGAACCCATTTTCTCCTGAAATGAATGGACTTGTTGAGAGATTCAATTTAACGGCCCTAGATGCGGTAAGAACATTACTTAATGAGTCTAAACTGCATGAAAGATTTTGGAGGGAGGCTTTACTATTTTTTGTCTATACCTTCAATCGTACTTGCCATAAGAATTTCACTAAAATGCCGTTAGAATTATTTGGGGGAAAAGTACCGTCTGTCAAACATCTAAGAGTTTTCGGTTCCACTGCATATGTAGGGATTCCTAAACATAATCGTGGTAAACTAGATATGCGTGCTGAAAAGGAGGTACTTGTAGGTTATGCTCTTCGCACGAAAGGTTATCGTGTATGTGTCCCTGAAAAAGCAGTGCGAAAAGTATTGCGTCATCATGCCGATGATGTACACTGGTTTCTAATTGGCTAATTTCTATAACTGCATGTTTCATTGTTAGTTACGAAGTTGATTCTGTTTGGATGGTATAAGTTGGAGCGACTTCATGTTCAGATGGCTCGTTTTGTATGTTATATTTCAGTAATGTGACCGATATAAGTAAAGGCTTGATAAATGAGCTGTTTAAGTTCTTGGCCAAAGTTATGGCTGTATATTGTTATATTTAATATCTTTAATCGTGTTTTTAATTGGTTTTAATAAAGTTTTGTTTAATTTACAATCTGACTTATTTCTGCATATGTGTGGACACCAGTCCTTAAAAACTCTGCTTTAAGTAGTTTTGGCTTCTAGGCTTTAATGGATTTTTGCCCTAGCAGCCCATTAAAAAGCTTAAAAAATTTAATTTATAAGTTTCACTTACATAATGTAATAAGAACAAATGTGGTTATTCAAATTTTTATTATTAAACAAGATTATTATTTTTTTATATATATAACTCTGCCTTGCATAGTATTTTATAATCTAGCAATTTGACTATGAGATTGGTTAAATATTCTTGAAAGAATAACCCCTAATTCTCGCTCCCATCAATATCACGGGCTGAGATGTCGTTTGTTACTTCTCGTGCCCTCATATTTCCGGGCTGGAGATTTACTGCTGGAAAAAACTTCTGATGTGAGAAAAATTTAACTGGCATTTCCATCTGAAGTCATTGAATATTACCATTTGGGTTTGGTTTTTGGCACTGATTATATTGGACTGGCATACTCCCAGAACAGGCGAGACACCCCATTTGGCGACTTTTCTGACAAGCGCCAAACACCCCACATACGCCAACCTGAAAACTAATGTGATTGGTCCACTTTCCTGAATGCTTCCAGACTGTTTTTTACTACGTCATCATCCTGGAATCATGGGAAATACAACATTTATAAATAACGACGTATTAGAAAACACAGGAAAGCTGATTTTTATGAAATTCAAAATAAAGCAAATGATTTCAACATATGTTTGTTGAAAAATGTGAAATTTTTAAAGTACCTTTCCAAATCAGAGTAACGATTTAATGATTAAAATTTTCATCTCTCAACAACTTTCAGAAAAAATCATGGCGTCATTTAATATTTTAAAGTACATGCCTATATCAGAGTAAACATTAAACAATTCATTTCTAATTGAAAAACATGGAACTCAAATGAGCTCAGAGTGGAATGACAAGTTCACCTTGCGTTAAAATAACTAAAATTAAACTAAAAAGCAGAAAAAACAACGTTTAAAATGCACAAATAATATATGAAAAGCAGCAAACAGCTGTTTCGAATCTACTAGCGAGATTCTTCTTCAGTGCAAAAGGAACAGCGTGCTAGAAAAAGCAAGGCTGAGCCAATTTTTATAAAATTGGCTCAGCCATTTATATTAGCTCAGCCATTTATAAAATTGGCTCAGCTATTTGCTATTTTTATAAAATTAAACTGTTTACTAAAAAGGTGCATAAATATTTATTAAAATATACCGTTACAAAATGAACTGGTCTTTAAAAACTTAAAAACCATTGATGTTAAAATCATAATGAAACAGAAAACGATGTTCGATGACGAAGAGATCCTAATGTCAATATCAGTGGTAAAGCACGGGATTTAATCAAGAATGGTAAATGGCCGGCAGAGATGAAAAATTTAGTAAAAATTAATAAAACTGCAGTTACCCCTAGACTGATTGGTCGTCTAAAGGATCACACAGAGAACTCTGTTACAAAATGAACTGGTCTTTAAAAACTTAAAAACCATTGATGTTAAAATCATAATGAAACAGAAAATGATGTTCGATGACGAAGAGATCCTAATGTCAATATCAGTGGTAAAGCACGGGATTTAATCAAGAATGGTAAATGGCCGGCAGAGATGAAAAATTTAGTAAAAATTAATAAAACTGCAGTTACCCCTAGACTGATTGGTCATCTAAAAGATCACACAGAGAACTCCCCCCTTAGGCCCATAGTGTCGAAATGCTCGGCCCCCACTTATGGAATTGAAAAAGCATTAGTGCCATTTCTGAAAACAATTATTCCGCCCTCAGATTATGTAATTGACTCTACAAAAGCATTAATTAAGAAAATTAAAGATATTACAGTAAATCATAATAGTATACTTGCTAGTCTAGATGTAGTTTCTCTCTATCCATCAATAGACATCAAAGAGGTTATGAAAATTATAGAAGATTCAATTGATAATATCCAAGCTTTTAGTAAGGACACACAGATTACACTTAAATCAGCAATCAATTTAGTGACGCAAAATAATGTATTTATTTTTAATGATAAATTCTACAGACAAACTGAGGGAGCTCCAATGGGATCGCCCATTTCAGGCTTAATGGCAGAGCTGAAGCTTAGACCTATAGAAAATCAAATAATGGAAAATTTTGAAGTAAAACCAACACTATGGATCCGTTATGTAGACGATGTGTTTATAGTTTGGGATCATGGCATGCAAACCTTAAATAAGTTTTTAGTGAAAGTTAATGAAATAGACATGAACATTAAATTCACCTTGGAAGTAGAAAATGAGGGGGTTTTACCATACCTGGATACAGAACTAATAAGAAATATAGATGAGGGGAAAATAGAAGGAAGAGTATACAGGAAGCATTGCCGTTCGAATAACACCATCTCTTATGAACTGTAACTCCCCTTTCAAATATAAAATTGCGGCTTACAGATTTTACGTAAAACGAGCCTTTGATATTTGCAGTGAAAAGTACCTACAAAATGAATTAAATGCAATTAAACACATTGCAGAAGAAAACGGATTTTCCCCTCAGCACATAAATAAATTAATTTATGAAATAAAGCAGAAAAATCAAAAAGAAAGAATAAACAAGAGAGAACTTAGAATCTGTACCTTCGATTACGTACCAAGATTATATGAAAGATTAAAATACGCTTTAAGGAAATATGATATCAATTTAATAGCCAAACCTCCTACAAAACTAAAAGCTCTAATTGAAAGGAAAATTGATCCCATACCTAATAAGGAAATTGCAGGTGTTTATTCTATCCCATTTCAAACGGAAAATCAGAAGGAGTTAAGCTACATAGGTATGACCACTCGAAAATTTAAAGAAAGATTGGGGGAGCACATGAGAGATATCAAGTTTAACCGACCGTCTACAGCACTTTCCAGATTAAATCAACGCCAAAATTTAAAAATAGATTTCGAAAACGCAAGAGTTATTTTACCTACATCTGATCATTATGCTTTGAGAATTAGGGAATCTTTGGAAATTTTAAGTAAAGAAAATAATGTATGTAACGATGTTTTATCTTATGATATACCTCATATTTGGTTTAACATTTTGAAAATATCTAACACTTCAGCATTGGAATGAAACAACTTCATAGACACCCCCAACAAACAATAGACTGACCCTTTTTTTCCCAGACTGGCGTATAAATAGCTTAGTGAATGCGACATTCCAGTGAAAGTATCCTTTGAAAATGATCGCGTTAGCGATCGAAAGATCTCAGGAATCATCGTTTTCTGTTTCATTATGATTTTAACATCAATGGTTTTAAGTTTTTAAAGACCAGTTCATTTTGTAACGGTATATTTTAATAAATTTTTATGCACCTTTTTAGTAAACAGTTTAATTTTAGTTAATTCATTTCTAATTTATGGAAGTTTGAACGCTTCGCGTTCATAAAAAAATAATATATATCACTGTATACAGCAGTTCTCGCTCTGTAGCAATCTCAAAATGTACAAAACTCGTTAAAGTGGCAAACACTAATCGTCGTATGAACGCTTACGCGTTCATTAACTGAAAAAAAAACATCACTGGATCCAGCAGTTCTCGCTCTGTAGAAATTTCAAAATGTACAAAAATTTAAGGCCATCCTACATGAGAAATATACAATAAACGGTTAATATAAAATGCTACAACAAAAAGTGCATAAAATTATTAACATACTTTAACAGACATCTCTTTTCTTGAAAACCAAGTCTAAAAAATGTTGAATTGCCATAATTTCATAAATTTCCAGTCAAACTTCATTTAACTTTCCAGCAAAAAAAAAAATGAACAAATACTCACAATTTCAAACTAAATTACACAGGTACTTTAGCTTTCAAATCTTACAACTAAAAACAGCAAAAAAAAAATTAACAAATATTAACAGTAACAAACTTTTGCCTTGTCGATATTTTATTTTTACAAATGCGGAGTTGAGTTGTCAAAACACCTCTGAGCTAATTGTGAATAAAAGTTTTCAGGTAGGCATAACCATCCAATATACAACAAATCAACCAATCCCATTAAACCGATCCAAATTCAAGATCAGACCACTGTAGGTGTGGAAAGAATTTACAAAACGAACTAGTAACAACAAAAATCCATTTATCGCCTCGCCAAATTGAACGATGCCAAGTGTCTCAGCTGTTTTGGGATTCAGCCGTTGGACTATGTATTGCATGTTTCGAAATATATCACACTCAAAAAAACTATTAATTATCAAAATTTAATGTATATTATATTATTTCAAATATTATTTCTAAAAATTTGTTTGATGATGATAAATAAAGATCTAAGATGTGAAAAAAAAAAGGTCTTATTCGCTTTAATTTGTATATAAACAAACATTAAAACACAGAATTCTTGCATGATGGCTTTTCCACAAATGTGAATTTGTTCTATAACACCTTTTTTTTCATCTTAAAAAAAACTAATTGCATATTTTATATAGAAACCTTATAATTATTCAATATCTGTAATAAAAAAATAGGTACTTTTTTGATGGTTTTTCCAAATATTAAGCGACTGTTAAGGGGTTAATAAATATTTTGAAAAAAAACTTACTATAATAATTATGCCTAGTAATTAAAAATTAACTTTTAAAGGAATTCCTTAAGTGTGCCCCGTCCATAACTGGCATATTTAATACCTATTAAACAATAATATGTTTCCATAAAATGAATGTAAATACATACATAATTCATCCCATTTGTTTTTCTATAGCATGATCAACAGCAGTGTTGGGCACGCTCACAAAAAAAAAAAACGAACTAGTTCAAAATCAAACTCAATTTCTCAAAAATGAGTCAAGTTCACATTCAAAAATTTTCAAACGAACTCGTTCAACTCAAACTCATCTATGAAAGTGAGCTAAGTTCACTAAAAACTCGTTTTTTTTGTTTTTTTTTTTATATTATTATTATGTACTTAGTCGACTCTGCCACCTCTGAGCTATGCTCGCCAATCCCCGTTCAGACACCGCAGACTAGAGGTCTTCATGGGTCGAAATTTCCAGGCCCGGCCCGGCTCGAGTGAATGCCTACAAAACATTGATTTTTACGTCTGTATATATTAAAAATTTATCTCGTGCGAGGAGTAGAGGTCAGCAAGGGCCCGGGCCCCGTACCCAGCCCTGCCCATGAGCCGATCCAATAAAAAAAATGATCGGGGTTAGCATCCAGATATAAAAATTTAGACGAAACGGATAAAATATGAGCTATTTTCAATGAACATGACTTTCGCGAGAATAAGTATAAATGTATGTGACGAGCCGATGCTACTTTCACAAGATCAATACAGATATGTAACATGTCCAGCGTAGACATCAGAATCGGAAACTTTGACACAATTTCTGACTAATTTTTAACTGTAAAGGCATAAAATTGACAAGCCTGACTATTGAAGGGATTTAGAATTGAATAGCATTTTCCATTTTTGATAAATAAAGTACTTGTTGAGTTATAAGAGTTTCTTGCCACGTGGTTGCAGGTTTTTCTCCTTTCCTGTGCTGTCTCCTGTGGAAACTGGATTCAAAACGCTAACTTTACACTGTTTTCTCAAAGATATATTACCTTTAAAAAAAAAAATGGATGAAGCCATTCGATTAGATAGTTTCTAAATAAGAACTTCTGTCAATTTTATGCATTTCCGAAAAAAATGAATTCAGAAATGTGTCAGAAAGTAGCGCCTTTGGATTTGAGTAAAGCCTTAATCCTTAATAAATTACTGAGAAATATTTTCACAAATCTACTGTTTATTATACAGAACCCTCCTTTTTTTTTCTTTTATTCTAAAGTACAGTAATCTTTTAATGAATCCTTATTTGGATGTTGAAACGTCTAACAAAAATAAGTAATCATTACATTTGCTAATGTGTATTTTCTGTCTTGTGCAAACATCGTAATTTAAAAATATACTGTAAAATTATCCTATAAATATGTCTGCTGTATTCTTTAAAGGAATCTTCATTATATGTCGGTCCAGATCGGGCCGTGCCTGTTTTCACTGATTTATGTACGGGCCGGGCTCAGACCGAACTTTTAATTTTTACACCGGGCCGGGCCAAGATAGCTTTCGTTTGGGCCGGTCCGGGCCTGGAAATTCCGGCCCGTGCAGACCTCTGACGAGGAGTTCTGACCAGGAATATTTATCTTACCATTTTTTTCATGGTTATAATCTTCATTTTTATAGAAGTGCCGTAGGCTGCGATATTTATTTCTTTTAACGAATCTCTATTTCTTGTATGTAAATGTTTAAGTTATCATTAATATTATTAATCCATATTCCATGCATGTTAAAAATCTGAAAGATGCTATACAGTAAATCTTCTAAGATGGAATTGCATAGAAAAAGAAAAAAAAAATGCGTTATAGACAAGATCCCTTCTTAGCAAGTGTAAATGTATTACATATTTTTTTCTTATATATTATTTTTGTATGGATGAACACGTTTTTCAGATTAAAACAGAGTTCCGTCATAGGCAGGTTCTTTTTCACATGTTTTACTAAATTTTAATTTAGCTAAATTTTAATAAGCGTGGAAATATTACTCTTTAAAAAGAATACATTTTAATGTTTAAGTGTAGAATAATGGCACTTTAAAAATGCATGCATTTTTTGCAAACATTTTTGAGCCATGCCTAATTTTACTGACCAGGCCACGCTGAGACAATGATTTTCATATGGGCTGGGTCAAAACTAGGCCTGAAAATTTTGGGACGTGAAGACTAGGAATGAAACCATCTCTGTACAGAAAAAATAAACTAGGCCTGGCCCGAGTGCCGTGAATGAAAATCGGCATGCAGTCAGACGTGCAGATATCGACCGCAGACTCTAAAAGCAGGCTAATTTCATCGGTTTTAAAAAGATTTAGGAAGATTAAATTATGTAAAAAAACAACAACAGTGGCGATCTCCCTGTTAATGGGTTTCCATTCATTTCCTTTTGATCGGGAGAATTTTGAGTCAGTCCAAATCAGCGGCTATTCAGAGATACAATGGCTGTTTTCATCTTTGATTAAATAAGATCAGTTAATCATTTGAAAAAAAAAGATAATATAAAATGAATTTAGTAAACAGAGTCTTCTTTTCGCGGTATTTAAAAAAAATGTTATAAGAAAGTTCTTTTAAATAAAACATTTTAAATGTATCGTTTTAAATCTGACACGATTTTCACCAAAGTTTTCTTTCGCTTTTTAATATTTATGTGAAAATACTTTTGTTGCTAGAAGGGAAATATTTTTATTTGCACTGCCTTAGAATTGGCAGCAACAGTTTAAAAGATCAGAAATGAAAAATGAAATGTCTCGTGTAAATATATTTTAAAATTGAAAGTGCTTGACATTATTATTATTTGGCCACTTTAAATATGGCGTAATTTCCTTCATTTATGACTTTTAATACATATTAATGAATTTATTATTTTACAATTTTCTTTCTCCAGGGTGACCACAGAAATATAATTTTCAATTTTCCTGATATATTTAACTTTTCCCTGATATATTGCTCGCTGAGCAATGTCACCATTTTCCAGCCAGCGTACGGCACAAAATTTCTTCGGAAAGCATTTCGATCCGGATAATTCAGTATAAATTGCCCGACATGCAGGCACATCCTTAAATAAATTAAATAACACTCTCAAAAACCCTACAACAGACCAATTTGTTGATCACATGGCAGCTTTAAAGGCACCATGCATTATATGGAGACCACAGGTACCAATATTTAAAATCTCTGAACTATGTTCACTTTCAAATCTTTAAAAAATGAATGGTTCACATTTGGGCCATCCATTGAAATTTGTAAAATGGATTTCATATTTAGAGGAGAGAGAGCTTCCTTAAAAGCTTCTCTTATGTTGTCAGAAGTGGCACGACCCAAAAATGAAGAAGTGAATAATTTTGTACTTGCCCCAGAATCATCTTTATTCTAAAATCTGATATTCACATCCATTTGGGTCTTTTGAGAAACTTTATTCAACGATTCGTCAAATCCAGTGGTATAATACATTGAGCCAATTTTGTTAATGAACTATCTTTTAAATAAGAGACTATACCATAAAGGATGGAATATGCAATCTTTGTTCTTTGCAATTGCATTTTTTTTGCTACTTCGCTATCGGAAAACATAGCTCTAAAAAGCATCACATCTTTACTTGCTGATTGCATGGATTTGTGTGTCATTATTTGAATGCACCAAAGAATTTCTGCTTTTGTTACTTGGTCATTAATGGAAAATTTCTGTAAAGTTTCAGATGCAACAGCTAATTTGTTATCGGATGAGGAACTCTAAGTTGTTGGCTCAGAACAAAGCGACGTATTTGCAGTAGTAGGGTCAGTTTTTGGTTCTTCTACTTTCAAACTCTCCTCATTTGCAATTTTTTTGGAAAGCAATGAATTTATTATATTTGGCTGTGATGCAGCTTTCATCCTTTTTTTATGTTCAGCTCCGTTAGCATGACTCGTAAGTGCTCTCCGACCCATATTACTTAGCATAAATGAATAGTGGCATTTTATGCATTTTGCTCTATACACATCATTAGGCACTTCTCTAATCCAATCCTTAAACTCTGGATTATTAAGCCAATCAACTTGAAACTACGTCGCCATAACTAACTAGTGTTTCTATCCGAATCCAAGTAAGAGAAAATATGACCGTCTGCACATTCGATCGCGAGTGGAGTCCGATCCAAAATAACATGCAGTATGCAGACGCGATTTCGTTTTGTAACGTTGAGGTGTATAAGTGCATGAACAGTTATTGAAAAATGATTATTCCATATTCAGGTGCGAAGTCACAATAAAAAAGTAATACCATTTAGCGACGCAATCACATTTTCAATACAAGATAAACAAGGCATTGCGACAGTGGGAGCGGGCTGAGGCAGGGCAGCAACTGAGTTGCCCATAGCCGAAGAAGTGGCTTCATGACATCAGTACCAATCAGATAAAAGTGTTTTCTCCTTCACCGCTCCAAGTTAAATTGAGAAGTAGCTGCGCTTCGAATGGAAAATGCATAATGAAAGACCGTTCGCACTATTACAGAAAAAGAAAAATGACAACACATTTTTCCCTGATTTTAAGCAGAATTCCCTGATTTTTTCGGAAATCTTAAATTCCCTGACATTTCCCTGTTTTCCAGGTCTGTGGTCATCCTGTTCTCTTTTAAAATTCACGAGTAAATATAATTTTTATGACGTAATCTTCAATGTTTTCCTGTTTTTAATACATAATCAGTTAATCCTAATTTAAAAACTTTTTTGTTTCTGCTTACAATAGTCACGGTTAATTAAATTTTTAATTTGAAGGAAAAATTATTTTTGCATTGTTTTTTAAATTGGCAACAGTTTAAAATAATACTCTATTCTAAAGTATGTGAAAAATATCTCTCGAAATGCTGAAAATTTGAATTTAAAATGGAAGTAAATCCTCAAAAAATTAGTCAAATTAAAATAAAGATGCAGTCTCCATGCCAGGAACTTCGAATGTATGTCCTAAAAAAAGATTAAATTCCTATATAGTGTTCCCGCTAGGCCATTTCTGAAGGGCTCAGAGCCTTGCCTTTTTTAAAATCAGCAAATTGCGTTCTTCCCCAGTCAAATGTGCCCAGCGATCGGTCATGAAAATTTTCCTCGTTTCACGAATTTTGATAACATTGTCACCACTGCTTCAGAAACATCCTGTTTCTTCCCAACAATCTGTCATAGCCTATAGCTAAATTACGTACACATTCCCCCCCCCCCCCTTCCATCTGGTAGCGGGTAGTAACTCTGGGTGGCCGATAAAAATTTGCCCAAAACACAGAGGAAATAAGAAACTCTATGGGAACTTAGGAACTGGATAATTGCGTTGTCCTGTAGCCATTGTATCCTGTTCCTTGCATTGTGATACTATCTCTCAGATCCCTGGTTGCTTTTAAAAAAAAAAAAAAAAAAAAAAAAAGAAGGAAAAGTCTTTTTTTATATTCATCAGTTTTCTTTCCACGGCTATTGCTATGGGCAAGATTATGCATAGGTCCTACAAGCGTGAAAAATAAAAGCATAAATTACATGTGGAAAGCGACAAACAGTCGAAAAAAAAAGTTATTTTACATGACATTTTACTTCCCGCCTTGTTTAATGTTTTCTAAAATGCAATAATTGTTATGTATTATCTTACTAACTAAACGATTTACAACAATATTTTTTATGCATTGTTAATACAAAAATATTACCTTAAACAACTTAGCAAATTTTTCTATAACTCGCAATGATGGCTTACTTCCATCTGTAAAACATTATGTATATGATGCTTTGAATGGAGATAGATATCAGTAATATTTTAAAAAAGTAAAATTTTTAAACTGATAACTACTGTAAAATCCCAAGTGTAACCCCTCCCTCCTCTTTCAAAAGCAACAGAAGTTAGGGGGGGGGGGGGATAGTCCAGATTTGTTTTTTAAATATTTAAAAAAACCCTTCTTTATCTATAATTTACAAGTAAATAATGCAAATACAGGAGTGAGAATCTTCCATATTTTGGCAGATTTCCAATTAATAGTATCTAAATGCCCCCTCCCTAAAATTTACCCCCAAACAAAAACCCCTAAGCAAAATTTAAAAGTTTTAATTTCTTTTTTTAATTTGCTTTTTTATTTTTTTTATTTTATTGCAACAATACTTAATGAATCATCTAACACCCCCCCCCCCTCCCAAATCTACTTACTTTCCTTTTATAATCTTTTGCTTAAACATATCACCCAGAAACTAAAGAAATATATATATTTTTTTTCTTCCTTATGGTGAATTTAACAGGTAATATAACTAATTATTATGATGACAAATGAATAACAGAATAAAAAGCATGCCAAAGAATATTTTTTCCTTGTGTTCACATGTGCCCCACGGGTGTTCACAACTACCCTGCTGATGGGGCACATGTGAACAATTTTTTTGAATTTATAAAACTATTAAAAAATGGGTAAGAAAAACTATACAGGTGATTTAAAAAAAATACCATGTGTAAAAAAGTTCTCTTTACTATATTGAGTAGTTTTTGTTCATAAAAATTAATCCAGTTATGAGGAAAAGCTATATTTATGCAAACTGTTCACATGTGCCCCCATCTCCCCTATAAGAAATGAAATCTCAGATTGTTCTTTCTTTACAGTACAGTTAAGAACCTTTTTTTCTCTCGTAACATGAAAAATATTATCTACAATTCGTTTCTGACACACACAAAACACATATATAGTGTTTATGATAGTTTATGCACATGCACAGGTAGGCATAATACGCGTGTATAGATCAGGGATCACTCTAGAGAGGTTTGGCAGGGCAGCCCGCTCTCATGCCCTTTTTAAAAAAAAATCCCACTCTTCTTGCCCCTTTTCCAGGTAGAAATCCGCCCTTCTTTTTTTCTAGGGTAGAATCTTGCCTTCTTTGTATTGTACTTTCAAAAATTCCCCACTATTGTTCCTTTTTAGATTGATAAGTCTGGAGTAATTCTCCCCTTTTCCTCCCATTCTCTTTGTTCTCTTCTCTGTGGTATGTCACTAGACCTCCATTGAACAAAACTTAAAGGGGTAACTGAAGCAAAAAATTCTTTGTCATTGATTCATCTCACCAGCTCTGGTGAAATAGTATTATGACCATTTGTTCTGATCCTTGACCACATGATAGCTTACGTAATACGTAAGCAAAAAAGCGTGCAAGAAGACGTTCGTCTGATATTAGCCTAAATACACAAAGAGATGTGCTAAAGTAACGGATTATTTCATGGAAAAGATTGAGAAGGTACTTCCATTATTTTTAATGCTTTTCATACGGTAAAATTACGTAAATTATAAACGTTCTTATAAGGAAGGGCGGCTTTAATATCTACATTTCTTTTTTTATTTCGGCGCCCTACGGTCGATATATTGTAAAGAAACTTAAATTTTAATCAAGAATTTTGTATATTTTCCTTCTCATAGTTTTTAGAGCCCCGAGCAGTCCCCTCCCCTCTCACTAATTACAAGAGATCTAAATTCCGTCCGAAAGGAAGTCTTTTCATGATTAATTTATTATCCCAACACAAATTAAACTTCCACTTGGTCATCTTTTTCAATAGATAAAATCTTTCTCTTAAGTCTCAAATATCTTCATTTAAAAAAAAAAAAAAGCAAACAAAATAGTAAAATAAAAAGCGGCTTTTGTGGAGATCGACATTAGCTATTTAACGCAAAAAAAATCATTTAAAATGTATTGAAATGCAAACTAGGTATTTAAAAAATTTCATCCATAGGATTAACTTTAGCGAGCGGGTGCTTTTGCGTGAGGGAAGTAGCGTCTTAAAATTCTTACGGCCGCTCTTCCTTCTCTACTCGATATCTTGCAAACTATAAATGCGATTTTTAATCATGAATTAGGCGAAATCTACAAATTAAAATTATTGATAAAAGGAATTTATTTATTAGGGATGCGGAATATTGATTCCGCATCCCTAATAAATAAATTCTTTTAGGCGCAGGGTAGACGGGATGGCAGAATTCACGGCAAAAATGTTAACTAGGAAATTTACATGAGACAAAAAAGCTGCATCAGAAGGCAGTTTGGTTCCCAAATCTCTCGGCAGAGCGCAAAAATAGCCTACTTTCAAAAGAAAAAAAAAAAAAAAAAAAAAATCAGCGTTCTGTATAATATATTTTATCCAAGTATGGGATTTTTACAAGATAAATGTTTTCCACCCATTTATTTATTTCCATTTTTACCCTCCTATCATCCTATCTTTCACATATAATACAACCAAAAACAAAACTCCTAAAATATACTGCTCAACTGTTAAACTACTTTTAGATGCTTATAAATTAAATCATGACAGAATGAAATACATAAACTACATTCTCATTCTCAAGTACTCAAGGATTATTCATAATACGCATCAATAAACAAACATTTTTCTTGAATGTGGTATATCACGTAATCAGAATCTGCAAAGTCAGATAAAAATAAACGATAGTTGAGTTAGAATTTACTATCAGAAGAAAGAAAAAACAAAATTAACTATGCATTGGAAGTAGAGGTCTGAAAGAAAAAACTTCGATTCGGTCCGTCCCAGCCTATAAAGAAATCAGTGAAAACAGGACCAACCCGGCCTGTGCAAAGTCAATTAAATCTGGCCCTTTCCAGCCCCACTCAATTTCTGCAAAAAAAATTACAATTTTCTTTTAGGTACGCAATTAAGATTATTTTAAGGAATACCGCACACATATTTATGGGAAAATTTTACAGTACGTTTTAGATTACGTGTTATTATGACAAAAAATACACAATATAATAATTTAGAATAAAAGAAAAAAGTAGCTTTAAAAACATCATAACTTTTTAAGCTGTATAATAAAAACATTTCTCCATAATTTATTAACGCTGAAATCTAAAATATCCACTTTCTGACACATATCTGAATTCATTTTTTTCAGAAACGCAAAAAAAATAACAGGTGCTTTTATTCAGAAACTATGTAATCGAATGGCATTTCGATGTTTTAATACAGACAAAAGATCTTTCAGAAAATACTTAATTTTCTTATAGGCCCGTTTAATTTTTTCGTCGGCTCGGCCTGGCACGATCCACGGCCGATTTTTTTATTATTAGATTCAGGCCGGCCATTAATCTTTTTTCTGCTGATATGGTTCGGATATGGATTTCTTTGGCCTTTATCAGTCTGATAATTGTTTTTCAAAGTTTTTTTCAAATTGTGACAAAATGCCTCTTTAATAAAGAATGGAAAATGCAAACGATAAGACGGAATTCCCCCCCCCCCCTCCTTCCTTTCTTCTATCTTTACAAGAAGACATTATTGGATTCATGAAAATTTTCGACTTCCGGTTTTCGACAGATTTATACATTTTAGAACATCCTGAACACGATTTGACTGTTTTTAGAAAACAGTCTGCCGGTCTGTCCGTACGTGACAAAAATTTTATGGGTGCTCTATCTCAAGAACTATTGCACGGATTTTAATAAAACTTTAAATTCAGTTAGACCTTGATATAAATGGGTGCTGATTAGTTTTCAGTGTAAATCGCCCAACAGGTGGCGCTGCTATGCTGCATTTTTCACGATTTCTGCGATAACTATATCTGAAGAACTAATTAAAGGAATTTCCTCAAGCTTCATATTCTGTTAGACGTTGACACAAATAGACGCTGATTAAATTTTGGTGTAAATGCCCGAACAGGTGGCGCTGTTATGCTGTATTTTTCACAATTTCTGCGATAAGTATATAGTTTGAATTTATGTACAGATCAGGGGTGATTATGAGTAAAAAAAAAAAATCTGAAATTCACAGAAAATTTTCTGAAAGGTTACAGCAGAATGGGGGGGGGGGGGGGAGAATCCCTTGCGGCATTAACTATGCATTTTTTCCGCGGCCTTTTGACGAGTTTCACGTTTTTTCCGAGGCCCTTTGACGAGATCCATGTTTTTTCCGTGATCCAATAACAAACTTTGTATTTTCTCTGCAATCCTTTGGGTAAATTTGCTTTTTTTTTCGTGATCCTATGATGAAATTTGCGTTTTTTATCGCGATTTTTTTGATGAAATTTGTGGGAGGTTTTTCGCGATCTTTTGACAAAATTTGCGTTGCGATCCTTTGACGAAATTTGAATTTTTTTCGCGATCTTTTTGCGAAATTTGCGTTTTTGTTCACGATCCTTTGATGAAATTTCGTTTTTTCCGCGATTCTTTGATGAAATTTTTGGTTTTATGCCTTGATACTTTGACAAAATTCACGTTTTTTCCGTGATCCTTGAATGAAATTCGCGTTTTTTTGTGATTCTTTGACGAAATTTGTGTTTTTTATGCGATCCTTTAGTGAAATTTGCGTTTCTCCCGTGATATGAAAGTGTATTATTTCTGAGATTATATAAAAGTAATATTAATGTGTTTTCTAAACAGTATGCAGTTATTACAAAAATGCCCTTTACAAAAAAAAATTGCCCTTTTTTGTAATATGCGCCCTGCCCTTTTTATTGTTCTAGAGTGATCCCTGTATAGATTGTAAGATGTCCAGTATTTAGCGGTAAAAGCAGTACAATACAAATATATAATTGTGTTAAAAATTGAAAAGTGTTTGCTAAATAGAAGTATGCGCTTTCCGTGTTTGTCCACTATAGAGTTCTTATAGCATATAGATTTTTAACCTTTTTATTTTCAACATTCTTTTAAAAAATCAGGTCTACCCAAACCCGACCCGCAAGAGTCAATACCCAATCTGAAACCCATCCGAATCCAAAACAGAAGTCAAGCTCTAAAGTCAAGTCAAAACCTTTTTAACCACTTAGAGGCCACAAATAGTGTTGCTAAATCTGGCAGAGTTCTTACTCAGAAATTTTGAGAATAAAATTTTCAATACTAATTTTCATTTATTTTATTCAAGAAATATTTATACTTATAATAATCAAAAATAACTATTCGAACTTTCTTGGAAGAATTTGGAATTTCTTAATGATAGTTTTTATAAATGACGAATAAAATGCATCAGCAGCATGTATAAGTGTTAATTGTTCTGTATAGATATTTATTTTTACGTCGATATGTATAAAATTTTGTCTTGTGCGAGGAGTTCTAACCAAAAAAAAAAAACCAATTAGTCTTTTTTTAATGTTTATATTGTTCATTTTAAAAAAACTGCCATAGACTGCATAGTACAGGGACCTCCATTCCAAAATATATTGTTTCTACTACATTTCTTTCTATATTCCATCTCACACATTCTCTTTCGATATTCTATATTCTTTCTATATATCCTATTGAAAACTATATTGATTTTTTAATGGATCTCTATTTGAATGTAAATACCTGAATTAGTATTAATGTCATTAATCCAGTTACACGGCTTGGAGACCTAAAAACCTCAAAAAATTCTATATTGAAAAACCTTCTAAGACGGAATCACATAGGAGAGAAAAAAATCGTCATAGTTAAGTTCATTTTTTACTAAGTCTGTTGTCTCCTGCAAATGTATTATTTATTTTCAAATGGGCTATTATAGCCATTTTGCACTGATCAAGAATTTTTTTTCGTTTAAAACAGGATTTTGTCATACACAGATTCTTATAACAGGTTTTACAGAAATGTAACCCCCCCCCCCCCCCCACACTTTCCAGAAATGTATATGTACCAAAATATAAGAAGAGAATTAAAGAGAATTTTAATTGTAGTAACTTTAAAGAGAATTTTAATTGTAGAATAATGATAATTTAAAAATGTATGTATTTTCGGCAAAAATTGATAACCCAAGGAAGTTGTTCCTTAAACAGATTTTTGCACGAATCAGGTAGGGATGGGTCAATGATTTTCATAGAGTTGTGACCGGGCCAGAAAATATTGGTCCGTGCAGACATCTAGGAAGAATAAAGCACAAGCCTAGAAATAACTCTGGTTCGGCTCGGGGCGGGACTCCAGAGAAAGCAAAACCCAGAAAAGCTGATGATCAGACTTGAGACCCGTCCTGAGTTCGTGTCGGCCTCTAAATGGCATTTGAATGGGGAAAACGTGTTATTAACGGCTAGAAAAAAATTAAATTATGAAAAAAATTGAGTTTGAGTTGTAAATTTCGTTCAAACTCACGGATTTTTTGAGCTTTCGTTCAGCTCACGTTCGTTTATCAAAAAGTGAGTCAAGTTCAACTCACCGTTCACAGAAATTGAGCTAAGTTCGTGAGTTTTTGTTCAATGAACGCGTTCATACCCAACACTGATCAACAGATAATGCTGAAAATTCGATAAAAATCTGTAAGGTAATACCTATATAATTCTGCAATATATTTCACATTCTACTCCATTTTACGAGATACTCTAAGGGATATTCTTTGAAAACAATATTGAAATTCTATAGAAATCTCAATAAGACTCCATAGAACATTTTTCACAATTTTTAAATTGAATCCTTTGAGAAATTTTATACTATGGGTTGTACTGATTATGTTTTACTTCTAGAATGGCATTTAAAATAAATTAATGAAAAATTCTATTCACAGGAAACTATATTTGTAGATAATAATATATTATCCTATAAAATCGAACTTCAGACACATTGGATTGAATCCTTTGAGAAATTTTATATGGATTGTACAGATTACGTTCTAGTTCTAGGATGATATTTAAATAAAATTGATGAAAAGTTCTATTTGCAAAAAACTATATTTGTAGATAATAACATATTATCTAATAAAACTAAACCTTGGATGTATAGTTTTCATTCAATGCATCACAATACATACCACAAATTGCAATTAGCAACAAGTCGGCTCATTTCTTGAATTCTTTTTCATTTGTAGAAATTCATCGTTAAAGAGAAGATGAAACAAAATACGCATCCGATAGTCTGTTGACAAATTTATGGCAGCAAAAGTTGCTTCTTTCCAGTCTCTTACACACTTATGGAGCAAATTCAAAGAGTACCATAATGATGTAAGCTCGTAAAGAACTGTCACATCTCATGAAACACATTAAGATGTAGAACTGTTTAGATTATAAATCAAACACAAATAAAATTCTAAAATGGGGTAAAAAACAAAATAATAATAAATAATGATTAGATTTATGTCACAATACCTCTAATAATTTAAATCGTTTACACAACCCGTAATAAATACATACACAAATAAATGCATTTCAGTTGCCAATTCATTATGAAAAGTAAACAAGCCTCTTTAATTTTTTCAGTGGTTCTTATTTTTATTTATTTTTTTGTCAGCCAAATAAATATTATTCAAAAAAGCAATAAAATGTACAGTAATTCTAATATAATATCTTCTCTTCGAAGGATAATTATGCATATACAGTAAACTCTCTGTAAGGCGGACACTGTGTAAGACGGAAATCTGTCTAACTCGGAAAGATTTTCAAATCCCAGTGAATCCAAAGACATAGAGTAAAGTTTGTGTAAGGCGGAATATTGTCTACTACGGAAATTTTTCTCGGTCCCGATTGATTCCGCCTTAGACAGAGTTTACTGTATAACGTACGTGCAGCAGTGTTTCAAGCCCTCGAACATGACGTCTGGTGGAAGAAAAACGTAAGTTCTCGCTTCCGGAAAATCCCATGAAAGCACGATCGACACATTTACGACTATCATTGGGAATTACAACGGCCTAGAGGCACTGCTCGCAGGAAAATTGTCCCTTCAACTAATGCTAAAGTGCCATTGAAATAATTCTTTATTGTAAATGTATTTGAAAGTCTTGGGTATTCATATTTGGATAATTTTTACGTTGTCAGACAGAACACAAATGTCCCAGGAAATTTGAAACTGTGCAAAAGAATAATCATTCTGAACAAATTTAAAATACATGCGGCCGTATTCTCCCTCCTTGCGGAATCGGAATATCTCCGGAGATGAGCGATTCTCCTCTCAAAATTCGGAATTCAGGCATTTCGAATCAGACTTCGAGTCGATTACGGAGGACTGTAATCGATTACGATTATTTTCATTTTCTAAAAACTGATTACGATTACGTCTCTATTTATGCAAGTTTGATTACGATTACATATTTAATTATCTAATTTTTAAATGCTAGATTATGATTACGTTTAGATTACGGTTAATATTTCTTTTTATACGATTATCGAACTAGCCGATTACGATTACAATTCGATTACGCTGATTTCTTAATCTACATGTTACAAACTAGAGTCCTGCACCGTATCGTGTAACCCGATTTTACCCAAACCACACCCGACACCAAGTTTGGGTTGGGTTGAAGCTAATTTCCCACTGCAGTTCGGGATGAGTTGACTTTTTTTTTGGCTGTAGGCACGGAGTAAAAGAGGTGGAGGCGAAAATAATGTTAAAATTTTGCTATGCAGTTTTTCCCCCGCTAGGTGGCGACACCGTAGAATGTAAGCTATCGGTCGATTGTTCTACAATGCTTTCCAATGGGAAAAGCACTGATTTTTAAAAAAATTTTACTAGAAAATTTGAATTTTAAGAAAGTCGTACAAGTAAAAATCTGATTAATTACAGTTTTCTTCATAAGATACATATTTTTTTAAAGGCACTTGGCTTTTTGATTGCTTCCTAAGACACTTAAAATCAGAGATCATTCTGACAAAAAAAGTGAAGGCAGCCCATTTATAAACATTGAATATCACGGATTTTTCTGCCACGAAGAAATAAATAGACTTACGACTTTTAAAAATTAAAAGTATTTTTGAGTAAATTTTAATCTCGCGTATATTTTATAACTTCTGAATAATTTAATAATTCATAACTTTTGATATCTATGCAATTAATAAATGTAGAGTTAAAACAAATTTTTATCTTAATTATTTGGGAAAGAAAACGTGTAAATTATAGGTAATTGTTCAGGAACTAATTGGACGGAATTCTCTGTAAAGCTCAGGCCGAGGGCACTACTGTAGCGAGCATCACTTGTACTTCCGGTTGTTGTGTTAAATATACGGTATTTACGTCAGCTAGTTTAAAAAAAAGTAAATATCTAATTCTGCGTTCGCCAATTTTCATTTTTTTTCGGGTAGGCCATAAATAATTAAATACTTATGTACATGGTATATTTATGTTGTAATAAAATTTTCATATATATTTTTAAAAGAGTAAAAAAGTTAGAATTTTACCTCTGAATCCGATTAATTACATTAACCCTTGCTTTTGGCGATTGTGCTCGGCGACGTTTGTTTACAAGTCTGATAGTATAAACACTATGAAATCGACACACTTTAGTATTCCGGAATTTGCGGAAAACATATTATTGGTTTATTTACTTATTTTTTCCTTTAGTCAGATTACAAATTAATTATAACTGTAAAAAGGAAATCTTATGCAACAAAGCAAAATATATCTAAATACATATAAAATAGAATTGCATGCATATTTAAAAATTTTTTTGGTTGATATTCCTGCAGTTTAAATGTATTCTTCAGTCTTTTTTTTTTTTTTTTTTTTTTTTAATTATTTGATTATCGGAAATGTCTTTATTTAGCTGCTTACTTTCCTAGTACCTATGCAATCAAATTTGAAAAAGATAGTTAAAAAAATAATGTGTTTACCTTTATGTTACCCTTAATGTGCTTTACCTTTTATGATGTGAAATCATGCCTAATGGAATAGTGTAACATTACTAAAATTTCGTTTTATTAACTCCCCTTAATAACTTCTAAAATGCAAATATCCAGAATTAAAAAGCATATCTTCCTCCTGATATTTTATAAACATAATGTATTTATAAGAATGCACATCAAATTGATAGGAATCTTCTTGTAAAAAAGATCAGGATTCTATTTATTACATAATTAGATTTTTAACATTACATATAAAATAGCATTCAAATGCATTTGTTTATAGATACATTTTATATATCTTTTCAATTAACTTTCTATACTCTCACGTAATTTAGAGTTACTTTTAAATAACTTCATTTATACATAGGCAAAACTAGAGGCCTTTATGAGTTCTATATCATAAGTTTTGTTATGCGATTTTTTTACTTTCAACCATATTGGATGTTTTATGAAGTCTACTGTAGTATTTCTCTTCCATGTGCTGGCTTGCATATTTGCTACTTTTTGCAACAAAAATACATATATATTAGAAAGTTGCACATTATATTAATTTTATTATGCTATTCTAAACTTTTAAAAAATATTTTGATATTCTACATTTGACACCACCACCCCCTTTTTTCCTACAAAATATTTTCTCTACTCTTCCTCTCCAAAAAAAAAGGGGAGAAAATTGAAAGTTTTTGAAAAACTGGACACTGGACATGTTGATAAATGTAACATTTTCTCCCACTTACAATTTGTAATCGGTATTTCATAAAATTAAATTTTCAGTAAAATTGTGCTTGGTAACAGAATTGTATAATATGGCTGATTGGAAAGATGAAAAATGCATATTTTTTATAAACAAACTGTCACATAATTTACAATTGCCTTTAAATTTATATTGCCCTTTTATTATTTATAGTTGCAATATTTCTGTTTCATCTACTTCAGATGTGTTGCATATTAAAGTTTTTTTTTCTCTCTCTCTCTTCCAGTTTTTATTAACAGTTTCTGTCACTGTTGCTGACTCCTATAGGCCTAATTCTCTGTAAAACTCAGGCCGAGAGCGCTAGTGTGGCAAGCTTGGCTCACTTCAGATTGTTACTTCCAAGCATACTCTGTTTACATAAGTAACTTTTTATGGAAAATTAATGCTAAATATGACCTCTTTATTTAAAAGAAAAGCGAGCGGATGTTGTGTTGCTTTTGGATGTGGTATGAGGTTAGGAACAAACCTTCTTTCAGTAGTGAAACTTTTTAAATTTCCGAAGGATCCTGAACAAAGGAAACAATGGGAAATAGCTGTCCATCGCGAAAACTGGAAAGCAAGTAATAGTTCTCAGCTCTACTTCATTTCAGGTTTGTTATTAATACATAAATATTTATGTATACTAGTATATTAAAATGAAAATAAGCTTATATATTAATAAGTGCAAATTTCAATGTTTCAATCCAATTATATTCAATTCACACTTTTGTCTCCCTTGGCAACTTTTGTGTGTTTACAAATATGGTACTGTCAAGTCTATGGCATTATCACACATAAAATTCTAGGTTTTGTGAAAAATAGGCTATTGATTTGTTTGCTAATTTTTATTTTATTTTCACTACAATTTGACAATATTTGTATGTACTATATAATTTGTAAAGCATCAAAACTTTTAAAACACAATTCAGCTTTTTCGATAATTGACATTTGATGGAATGACTACCATAATAGATTTGTTTTAATTTGCTTGAATATACATTGACTTGCAATGTTATTCATCAGCCCAGAAGCAGAATTTTCTGCGTCAGACTGCAGCAAACAAAAATTTATCTGCGACCCAATAAGCCTACTATCATAAGAAATAACAGAAACACTTAAAGTAATCAAAATTTCCATTTATAAAGAATATATATAATATAAGGATACAACAAATACCATAAATCTAGAGACTTAAAGCAAATTTCAGCTATTTTTTAAGCCCAGCATTTATTTTTAAGTTGGTGGATTAATCTGCAAGGTTTAAAATAATCTGCAGCGCCCGCTTCCGTGCTGCACTGTTTCTGCTACTGGGTTCATCAGTTTTAAATTTTAAAGTATGTTAATTTTTTCAATGAATCAATTCGAATGTGGTATCTAAAATATTGCAAAGACGTTGAAGTTGTGCATTGTATTTAAATTCTTACTCCCCCCCCCCAAAAAAAAAGAAATAAAACCACAAATATAAAATTTAACTCTTTCAAAAATGAACAAACTTGTTTTTAAATAAACAGTTTTTACTTTATTATCATTACTAATTAATAAACCTTACCTTATTCTTTTTAAATTTTTGAGATGTTTATTTTTCTGAAATTTCCTTTAATTATTAATCAGTAGTAGTAGTATATGAAAACTGTAAAAATTACAACATGAATTTTTGTAATCCCCCCCCCCCCCCCCCCCCACACCTTTCAGAATAAGGGATGGTTTAAGTTGAAAAAATTCATAAATTAATTTTATTTCAGAAAGAGTTCGAAAAACTTTCAAAACGAGTGTCTGGTGAATTTGCTGGTGCCAGCATAGATGCATATTTTACATTAAGTTTATCGCTCGCAGAAGATCACAGGTGTGTAGTTTTGTATATACAACAAGCGACTACCATTTGTGAGCTTCTGCAAGAAAGTGGAAATGTACCTACTATTTTTGTTTTGCTTCCAAATTAGTCAATCAGGAACTGTTGTAATTCAATGAATCAAGTATTAACTGGTATGGCTGACTGTAAGTATGTAGTTTTTTAATATATTTTCAGTTGCATAAGAAAGGGAGATTTTGAAATGCATTCTACATTGTTTGTGTTGCTTTTATTGGTTTATTATGATTATTATAGTCTTTTTTTTTAATTTAAATTACAGAATGTTTTCAATGGGAGATTTTTCAGCAGTTATGTCGATGACTACCTGTTGATCTTACTTTCGCTTTTGAAGATATGAATCTTCAGTAATATTTGTAAGTAATTTTGGTACTACTTTATTATCCTGTCAACCAATTTCACCAAATTATACAAATTGATATAATTTTTATTTAAAATAACAGAAGAACAAATAAATTAGTAAAAGATTGATAAAAATACAAATTAAACGTCAAATTAAAAATCACTTGATGATCTAAAACACTTATAATGTGTTTAATGTCAAGTGTAGTACTATCAGCCATTATTGGCATTTAATCTTATCAACTGGCAATAGTTTTTTTGTGGACGTGATAATCAAGTAGTACCTTAATTTTTCTCAAAACTACATTGTTTTATATATTTATTAATTTTGTTTTATATAAAATCATTTTTCCCAAAAATTAATCTGTATCTGAAAGAATCGGCGAAAGCTATGTCAATTCTCGATACAATAATTATGATTGAATATCTTTAATTTTTTAACCAAGGTTTCTTTTGCATTAGCTTTCAAATTTATTTAAAAATATATGTAGTTAACTTGTGTTGTTTATGTAAGTGTGTAAGCTATGTTTTATGAAAAAATATATAACTCTGTGGAATTTATAATCAGTTTGAAGTTAAAAGTTAGTTTACTTCTTCTCCCCCCCCCCCCCTCCCCAATACTAAATACAAATACTGAATAATTTTAAGGTAATTTTAGATTTGTTTGTAGTTATATAAATACATAGTACCTATAGTCGTCATCTGATCCATTCACCTATCTGCATGTAACAGCGCAAAAACTACCCAACTGAATGATTTGAAATTTAATATATATAATCGTTGCAGAATTTTGTCAGGTTATTTCAAATTTTATGAAAATCAAACTAAAAAAGATATTAATAAAAGTTTTCTTCATTCTATTAAATCCTATCATACATAATTAATTCAATGATATTCCATGACAGATAATGATTCTAGGTTGCCATGGTGATTATGTCATATTTAAGAGAGAGTCTTATTATTTCCATATTACTGAATTTAATGCAATATATAATAATAAATTTTATATTAATGCATTTTTGCATAAGAGTGCAACATCTATTGCACCAAGATCTGAATATTTATAAAACTAGTTATAGTACAAATGCACCTCATTTGCCACGTTTGACGAACAATTTCCGACTTCTTTATATTTAGTATGAGTTTTGACTTCCTTGAAAGCAATTCTGGCAATACAATAAGTTTCTCTTATTTATGTGTAGTAAATACAATACAGTAATCCCTTAACATTTGCGGATTTTGATTATTCGCAAAATAAAAAATGAAGAACATTTCAACATTCGTGAATATTTAACTTGGTTATTCGCAAATTTTATTTTATAAAGAATCTTTTTTTACAAAGTAAACTGTTTGTTTTACCAATTCTATAAATTATTTGACACTGGACAGCTGCACTGTACTGTATAGCCTAAGTTTCGAGAGTTCCAACCCTTGTATTACGGCAAAATATAGATCAGTAATTCAGAGAAACCCAAACATGACTTGATGCTTAAAAAAAAAAAGCAATTTAACAAATTACAACGACCATCTGGAAAATGATTTTTTTCAAAGACTAAAATTTAAGACTTAAAAAATCACACAGAATTGATCATACACAGGGGTGGGGGAATGCATCATTTTACTTGCCACTGGCGAGTGAATTTTCTGACAGGGCAAGTGAATTTTTAGGTAGTCTTTGAAAACTGCAAACTATATAGATAGGCAAAAACTTTTTTTTCCTAATTACTGCGATGTAAACATGGTACTAAGTTCTATTTTATAATAAACTTTCATCTCTTGTTTATATTTCTTAATTTTACAGGGATAAAAATATGAAAATGCATTATAATAATAGTAACCAACTATTTTTGAGTTTCGTAAATTTTGTCATAAAAAGTTTCTACTGTATGTTGCATTTTACTGGCTGGTGAAATAAATCCTTTGCTGGTAAGATTTTCTAGAAATTCCCCACCTCTGGTCATACATTATGTACGCCATGAATTAAACATTAATAGTGTTATTACATGTAAAAATTGCAAGCGACAAAAATCGCCTGCGACTCGTATGTATTATCCACCTGAAACTTACGTATTATCCAAGCATTTCATTGGCTGTTCGGAAAAAGGCTTTTTCTTCGTCAGATTTCTTGGAAATCTGACGACCAATTTAAATTAAATTTCATTCTTAAACTTTTAAACATCCCACAATATTACTTTTTACAATGTCGTATAGAAAAAAAAATGTACTTTTAAATGCAATTTGTTTGAAAGCTGTATCTCAATTTCTTTCTGAGTTATTAATTTTCTTTTGTAGTTTTTATTACTTTTTTGTCATAGTGGCACCGGAAGTAAAGGTTAGTGTATAGACCAATCAGAAAACAAATAAAATGCGGATTAAACCAATAAAACGCTTCAGATATGCTTTTGATTTTCTACCCTGACGAGGACAATAACCATTTTTCCAAATGGTTAAAAATTTTTAATTTTCTAAAATTCAAAATTTTTCTGCAAAAATTATATGGGAACTTTAAAACTTCAACAAACAACTTGTTGAGAAAGCAATATGATGTGATCCTTAAATCATGAGTAATCTTAAATTTAAAAGAGAAATCAAAAATAACTTTTCCTTATATGGACATTCATAAACAAAAGATCTGTTCTTCCAAACAATACTATATCGATAAATTTTTTCAGCCATGAACTAACAACTAAACTTTGTACAATATGTTTACAAACAATTATTCAAATTTATTTATAGCATGTACTTTTTAATGCTTAATAATTACATTTTTATGTTTTGATTGCTTTGTTCCATTTAAAAAAATCATAAAACCTAACCTCTTTTTATGCACGGGAAGATAGTCTCAACGTTCGCTGAGACCTCCGCAAACCTAACCCTCATGAATGTTAAAGGATTACTGTACTCTAAATACATTACTGTAATGTTTTTAGAAATTTTAATGTGTAAACAATAAACATTTTGTTTTTAAGAGAACGGGGGTGTAAATCACTTGCATTTCCGATGTCTTCAAATCTATTGATATTCTTGGCAGTTTGAATGAGACTTATTTCTTTTTGTCTTACTAAATATTATTTACTAATTTATGTATTGTTTATTTCAATTAATGAACTGAATTTTTCTTTCTTTCCCTTTTTTTTTTATTTAGGTATGTCAAGAAACATGCTTTTTTATTTTGATGTACTATTTATTTCTTCTTAATTATTATACCAACTGAAAATTATTGACTATCCAACTTCTTTCCAAAACACTGTCTTAATAGTCCACAATTTAGCTAGTTAGTTATTTTTGCAAATGTTTCTTTCAGATTCAAATATAAATACCTGTTTCTGCAGATCAATAAAGTTTCTGCAAAGCATTGTGTCATCATCATAGACCATTATATAATACAGATTGTTATTTTATTACAATATGTAGTAATCATTATATTCAATAATAAATTTTGTTATGTAATAATATTTATAATATAAAAAAATTTTATTTTGTTTCTGTAACATGTACTTTCAAATAAAAGAAATTTATTAAAAATTTGTTGTTTTCATTTGACTACCTATGTGTTATTACTATACCTACCATTTATTATAAATGGTATTTCAAGTATTTACTTGTTTTGTTTATCATGTAAACCTTGATGTAAAAATTGTTTTTAATTATATATTTATTTTTAATAAAAAACAAAGGCTAAGATATAAAATGAGAAAATACTTTCATTTTTAACACTTTCGACATGGTTTAAAAGGTTCCTTCTATCAGGTAGCGCCATCTGTCGCATTCTTCGCAACATTCTTTTTCTTCAGTTCATTTTTTAACTTGTTCGTTTTCGGACACGTGTATGCTTAGCTGATGACGAGCTGTTATGTTTTTAGCTCGAAACGCGTCCTGTGTTTTGTTTTAATTTTATGGTGATTTTTTACAAAGTTTTATTATTTTAATTTTAATGGTTTAAAAGTGTTTATGAATTCGGTTTGTCTGTTTACCCACACTCTAACTCATAAATATACTTGGATCACAAGCCTCTTGAAACAAATGACAAACATTTTATGCTGCTTATCCTTTTCATTACCTTGGTTTTTACAAAATTTTATGTTAACAATGTATTTTCAATACATTTTTAGTTTTTTAACCCTTTATATCCTGACGGTACTTTAAAGTACCATTAAAATAACTTGTTATAAAATTCAATTAATACATAGATTAGTAGTAATGCAGTTTAGAATGAGTTATAGATACTTTATCTTGTTCAAAAAGCATTGTTGGTTGCACAAAACAAAAATATTTTTAAAAGGACGATTTCTTTCACATTTGCATCTTTTCAGCTTTTTTGACCTTGAAGGAGGGGGGGGGGGAGGAAATTTTCAGTTCGGAAATATTTCAATTGAAAGAACATTACATCTGTATATTTTTTAATTCTACAAAATACTAATAGTTTATATATTTTTTAAATAAAAGATTTGAGTGGAGTTATAAATATTGCACAAAATCCCTATAAATTCCAATTTAATTAATCCTTCTAAAATTTATTAAATGATTATATAAGTCTTTTAATGTAGTTTCAAAAAATCACGAAAAATTCTTTAGAAAATGAAATTTACATGAATTCATAATTCAGAATATAAAGGGTTAAATAATCTGGGAGGAATTTTAATTTTGAAATAGCACTCTGTTTTGCTGCTGCAGTGGTTATACAAATCTACATTTTTTGACAGATTTGCATGAAACTCGATATAAGGGCTGTGCTTATATAGAAATATTATTTTAGTTTGGGACAGTGGTCTGGCACTTGATTGTCATAAGATATTTCTGGAGAAAGGTGGTTTTGTTTTTTGATATTGTTATTTTTTTTCCAAACACTATTTTTTGTGATTGTTCTTTACTTTTTTCTTTACATCAAAATAGCCTTATACCTTTTAAATAGTAACTACCTTTTTTAGATGTTAATCGATATAAAGTTATTTAAATGTAAAATCATATCTTTATATCACTGCAAACATTAAAAAAAAAAAAAATTTTAAACATTGATAATGATTTGCACCTGGGGCTTAAACATGGTTTTTGATGCCCTCTCCTCTTCTCCACAAAGAAAAATTTACTGTGTTTCGAATTGCAAACTATTTTGAAATTTAAAATACATAATCATAAAATGCTTAATCAGCTTTGTCAAATATTGATTCATTAAAATCTTAAAAATGGAATCGAAAGGAACCGAAAAATACTCTGCTTTATACAGGTTTACATCTTAGCAGGTATAATTGTTGACATTTTCTCTGTTGAAAATAAATATTTTTTTCATTTAAGACTGGATTCTAATATAGATAGATTTCCTTTTCTTAGATTTTACGGTAGTAGTTGTAGCATTATAATTGAAGCGTTTAAAGTCACAGTGATATGAATTAAGAGGCTAGATTAGTCACTCGAAGACATTTGCAAGCTAATATTAAAACTATGAGAGTGTTCTTGACAAATATCTTGCGTTTTATTATTTTTAAATATTTTTTTTATCATGAGGTACCTGAGGTCGATACTTAATGTTGTGCGTTTGTACTTTTTTGTGTTTTGTAACATTTTTTTTTAATATTCGGACACTTTCACTTTTTGGAAAACTGTTTGGAATCGAATCTGAAATTTAAAGTATCCTCATATTAAAAAAATACAACTGAAATCGAAAAAATAGAAAATGCACAACAATAGACAACAACCTCAAGTATCATATGAAAACAAAAAAAATAAAATCAAGCAAGAATTCTGAAAAGAATGCTTGTTTTCGTGTGAGACTACACTAGTCATCACGCAAAGAAACTAGAATGTTAATGTTAAACCTATGTGATCATTCTTTTTAAAATTTCTTGTTTGCATTTTAATGGTTTTAAATGACTTTTTTGCTTAGAATGGCTGATATTGAATTCTAACTGGGTTAGTATTTATGTTTTCTATGTTTTTTTTTTAAAGTTATTTTTATGTTTGGATTTTCTGGCTGCAAGACAATTTTATCCAAATTTCATATACAGGGTGTCTCAAAAGGTCGTTTACAAACTTAACATGCTGGTCTGTCATATCATGATAAACAAGATTTACATAGGAACTTGTGTTCGAAAATGCAAACTGCGACCGTTAGAGGGTGATGAGCGCAGGCTTACGGGAGAGTGGGAAGCGTAATAATTTCAGGCGAGGACGTTGCAGGAGAAGGATGAATTGGTTTAGTAACACAGAATTAGCCGGTATGCAACATATGAAGTCCATGGTGTACAAGACGCCTGTAACATCGGACATGGATCTCGTCGGCAGGATCGTGGAAGCAGCAGCACGTGTCCGTGACACACCTGCCCATTTTGAACGTGTCCGAGAATCCATGCGTTGGCGTTGTGAAGCATTTTTGCGGCGAATGGAAGGAATTCTGAACACCTTCTGTAAATTAAACCATGTTCTTTAATAAAAGTCATATTAATACCTCTTTCGATATCCTTTCTTTCTTCCTCTCCACACCTGCGCTCATCGTCCTCTAGCGGTCGCAGTTTGCATTTTTGCACGCAAGTTCCTATGTAAATCTTGTTCCTCATGATATGACAGACCAGTATGTTAAGTTTGTAAACGACCTTTTGAGACACCCGGTATATATATATATATATATATACATTTTTGTATCAAACGACAAACATCTTTATCTGGCACTCCCTTCACCTTTCGTTCTGCTGCCGGGGCACATACCCCCTCTCTCCTAGTTTTGGCCCCGGCATTATGTAACAATAAGCTATATTACTAAATACTTTTAAATAGTAACTACCTCTTTTAGATGTTAATTGATATAAATTTATTTAAATGTATAATCATAATATCACTGCAAATATATAAAAAGGAAAAATTGTAAAATTAAAAAGGATTTTAATCATTGACTGAAATAAAAAAAACTATTATTTCTGCAATCCTTTGACAAAATTAATATTTTTTTCAGTGATCGCTCTTCAAATTTCTTGGAATTTTTTTTTGGTCATTTGATGAATTTCGTGTTTTTCTCCCAAGACCATTTGATGAATTTTGATTTTTTTTTTTTTTTTCCCACAGACTTTTTAGAAAATATTTGTAAATTCCATCAATTTTGCCATATATTTAAAAATTTCCATGACTTTCCATATTTTCCCCTGTTGTTGGAAACCCTGTTATATCTGCCTCTTTCTGTTGTTGAGACTTGCATTTATTTTGTTGATGCCCACAGAACGTTTGGGAAAGAAAGGCCAGAGGAGTGATTTACTATCTTCGGGGATTTTTGAAAAAAGCTCTAAAGATAACTTTTGATTAAACAAAGACTTGTTCTATAAGCAAAACATGTGCTTTACATTTTTGTTTTCGGTGAATACCCAGTGTAACTCGAAGTTTTATGAGCACAGTGAATTCCTAATCTTGACTAGTAACATGAAATAGGGAATGATATATTAGCTGGGAGGATCAGTGAGCTGTATTTATATTATCCCAAAGTTACTTTATCATAAAGAAAATGACAATGGTCAAAGTCAAGAGATCTATTCCACACATGCAGATAAACAGCTGCATAATGTGAAAGAGAAAAATAGGTTCTGCTTTTCTGAAAAGAAGAGCAAGGGAAATATTTTTACTTGAACTTTGAGTACACCATTAAAGATTTTGTTGACATAAGACAGAAATTACTGCTACTTTAATTCTAGGTTATTTTGAATCACCCAATATTTATTCTAGTTCACACGCAAGATAGCACATAGTTAAAAAAAAAAAAAAAAATTAAAATACAAAACTGGGCTTAACCATTAAACAACATAAAAAACTGGAGCAGCAAAAGGTAAGTCTTACCCCTGCTCCTGCCAGAACCAGTGGTTAATTGACAGTCAAAAGAGCCGTATGAACTTTAGGGCCTAATCAATTTTATGTGGGGCCTGAGGTACATAGGCCATATTTAGAGCCTGCTTCCTCAAAACAATTTCACAAAATTTGTGAATAATAAACTTGTATTAAAACACTATTATGCTCAGTTAAAAATTTAAACAATAGTTTCATGGAAAAAAGAATTTGTTAAAGATGCAGTAAGAAATTTGCACCTACATTTTATTTGATACACAGTAAACATTTACTATTCTGAAATTTAGGGATGTAGTGGAACTATAAGCATAAGTGATTAGGGGCTGTGCATATATAACGTTATCAACTTTTTGGTAATTGTGGACCCCTCCCCCCCTTACAATATCATACATTATCATCCCTTGAACACCCCCCCCCCCCCCGGTAATGATATCGTTATCAATGTATAAAAATTCTTTAGATTTTTGGAATTTTTTTCTTATGTTTGGAGTGATATACAAATATGGTTACATTTATTTTTCCCATACTTTATTGATTCCAAGAGAAGCCAATAAAATATCATTTTATATATGAAATAACAGTATCTCAAATAACACTTAAAAGAAAGTTATTGTTTAAAAGTATTTAATAATAGCTTTTTGTTACATAATGCATTCAACAGTAATAATGTCTTTTTGCCCCACACGGGGTGGGGCAGACAGAACTTCTTATCAACAAAACAGGTGGACAACATTCTCTTTTATTTATTTCTTAAACACAAGTATCACATCAAATATACTTCGCATATGGTTTGCCGAACAGCAGGTTGTATATGCATACACGTATGACAGAAGAATAGGAAAGCCAAACATTGGGGTATTCCATTATTTGGACTTGAATAATTTTGTAATCATTTAATAATTTTAATAATAACTTTGTATTTTCATAAAAATAGATAACATACTAAGAAAGATAACATACTGTTTTTATGTAAAGAACAAGTTACAAATAAGAAGAGAAAATTTTGGTTGGATAAAAAATGATAACAATATCAAAAGACAAACTCCCCCTCCCCCCTAAAATGATAACGTTATATATGCATATCCCCTTAACTGGAGCATGTGCGGTGTAGTATAACCTTATTCTCAGAATTTTGAAATTTGTTATAATTTGTTGTCGTTACAAGAAAATAGGAATAGTTTCATGCAGATGAATTATTTCTTTTGTTTCTTTTCATTAGTCTAAATTATTTTTATTTATTTAAAAATATTAAAAATAAAATACTTATTCACAACCTCATATTATTTGTTATCGAAACCTTCAAAATATATTTTGACTTACTTATTTAAAATTCCCATCTATTTTGTCTTTAAGTTACAATTAAATGGTTTAATAAATGTACCAACAACAACATAATACAAAAGTTCAATATCAAAATTAAGCTAATACAATAAATACTAGTTTTACAGTTTAAATTTATTAAAAATTGTACTAATTTTCATAACAAAGTTTGATAACAATCATTAATTTCCAAAATCTGGTGTAACTTTTAAGTGTAAAAATGAAACGAAAAACAAATTTAATACGTTATAAATAAAAAATACAATAAGTGATAGATTAGATTTGCACTTATGAACAGAAAAGTAACGTTTACTTTTCTGCATTAGTTTTACACAGAGATTCCTCCGTAACTGCAAAATAAACAAAAACATATCGCCAGTGTAGCACTTTTACGCTCGCCAGAATAAAGCGATAAACCACCATTTATGGCACCCATGCTGTCGAAAACGGCTAAAATATATATTTATTTAAACAAAATTACGTACAAAACCATATACTTGTCGCACTCTTTCAAAATTTTATAGCTTTCACAAAAATATATGTGAAAAAATAATGATGTAAAACGATTCAAAATTTCTTAATACTGACGAAGAAATCGAATTGCTTTGCACTGAACCGGAAGCTCAGCAGCTAACTTCCGGTTGTAGCGGTTTTGTTTATGTTTACACTGAGAATTCGGTCTGAGAGGGGGGGGTGGGGGGGTTAGAGGACCGGAATTTCCAGACCCGGGCCTGACCCACCCCGAAAGAGAAATAATTAGGCTAGGCCCGGACCGGGCGGGTGGAAAAATTCAAAGTTCGGCCCGGCCTGGTCCGTTTGTATTTTCGCAGTTCACGCCCTGGCCCGCCCCATGCAAAAATCAGTGAAAACAGGCCCGGCCCGGCCCGGCCCTTGAAAAAAAAAATCAGACCCGACTCAATTTCTACAAAAAATTCCGATTTTTCTTACATACAATTAGGATTATTTTCCAGAATACTTCATAAATATTTATGGAAAAATGTAACAGTATATTTTAGTTTATGTACTATATGTTTTCAAGTCAGAGCATACAAAATATCAAATTTTAAAAACCCTTTAGACTCACTCTTATGCAAAAATGCATGAATACAAAATTTATTATGATTATATACATTAAATTCAGTAATACGAAAATAATAGGACTCCATCTTAAATAGAACGCAATCATCATGGCAACCTAAAATCATTACCTATCATGGGATATCTTTGAATTAATTACGTGTGACAGGATTTAATAGAATAATCACCATGGCAACCTAGAATCATTATCTATCACGGGATATCATTGAATTAATTACGTGTGATAGGATTTAATAGAATAATCACCATGGCAACCTAGAATCATTACCTATCAAGGGATATTATTGAATTAATTACGTATGATAGAATTTAATAGAATAATCACCATGACAACTAGAATAATTACCTATCATGGGATATCATTGAATTAATTACGTATGATAGGATTTAATAGAATGAAGGAAACTTTTATTAATTTCTTTTGAAGTTTTTATTCCATTTTCATAGAATTTGACATGACAAAATTCTGCAATTTAAATGGTTTAATCTCAATTTAAATGGTATTTGACAGATAGGTACATATCAATTACCCACAGCAATTTTTAGTGTTCATTAAGTATAACATTTAAAAAACATATACAGTAAGATCGATTTAATATAAAAATTTCTCCATTTAAACATAATTACAAGCAAATAGCTTTAAATTAAAGCTTAAAAAAATCTCTGACCTGTAAAGCACGGAACAAGTTCAATTTTATTTTCCCTTCGTTTTTTCTCTTTTTTTTTATGTCACTGGTATAACCTGTTTTCAATCCAGGAACAAAGCACTTAAGCCGCTATCAGATTCACCGACTTTTCGAGCAACCAACTTTACAGCCGATTTTAACCCCAACTTTTTCCAGTTGAAAGGGAGAAAAAGGTTACAATTGTCTTTGCTAAAGTTGGAGGAAAACCAGTACTACTAGTACCAGCCGTCAATATTTATCGCATTTTCGTATCAATCGCTTTATCTCTGATTCGCTGAAATGTTGAAAGGTGGGAGGAAAAATTGCGGCTAGGACAGACTTTTTTGAATGCGGATAAAAAGTTGGGGATATTGCTGTTTGCTATCACACTGGGTGTCGAGACAACATTTCGCGAAAAGTTGGAGGAAATCAAGAGTTGGCTCAAAAATTGCTCGAAAAGTTGGTGAATCTGATAGCGGCTTAATACCCCATCTTAATTTATACTTTGTAATATCAATAATAAAAAATAAACGAATAACATAAAATATTTTTTAATTCTAACTTACGGCTCATATCATTATCATACAATCATATGATATTCAGCTAAAAGAATGGCAAACATGCGGATTGTAGCGCCCTCATTATTTACCAAAGTGCAACTTGCGTTTTCGGCGAGTAATGCCTGTTAAGCAGGGAACCCACATGCGGAAAAATATAGACGGAAATCTGCAGCGGCAAATTTTCCGCTACGCCAAATTTCCGACGTGGAAATGAGAATCGCACTTGCGTTTTTCGCTGGCGCGCTGGGCCAACACCCACTTGACATAAAGCCTTTGGGCGATTTTGTGACGTCACTCTTAGACGACCTACGTTCTTTTTCCCCGGTGGAACTCTGCCCTTTTCTTTGAGAGTTAAAAAATTATTAGCTGTTATTTAACTTGTAAATTTTTCCACTACATAGTCTTTTTAAATAGAATTAAATTAAAACCTTTTTTTTTTTCATGTCCTTCCTACTTTGTAAACAAAGGTTAAATTTTAAATACATATATAACAATTTATTTAAAGATTTTCGTAATCAGTTATATTCCAATTTTACGAAATACACATTAGTAAATAAAAAAATTAAATATTTGGCTAGAAATTTTTTTATTTACACTAGGTAAATCAGATTAATTTTAAAAGAGAAAATTAATAAAACATTAATGCATTAATTTTATATTAAAAAAGTAATTATTGTGAAAAAATATAACTCAGATGTATCTCATAAAAAAATCACTTTCAAAAATCATCTTTTAGTAAAACTAATTTGTACTTTCAACTTTTTTTTTTTTTTTTTTTTTTTTGTTCTCAAGCGCTGTTTAACATTTTTATAGATAATGGTAAAATCAATTTATAATGAGGTAAGTGATTTTTATCTTGATAAATATTTTATGCATTTACTTATTTATATGTTTTATCTGCTTTTGATGTATTGTTTACAAAGTATGTAAGTTATTTTGATAATGTTGAATATAAGGTAGCTTTAAATATAAAAAAGCATAAAGTAATATTGCTATGTTTATTACTTTATGCTCTATTATCATATTCTATAGATAATAATAATGTTTAATAATATGTAATTTGTTGGACATTATATTTTTCTTTTAACAATCAAATCAAGCTTTAAAATACATTAAATACCGTAAAAAATTATGATTATTATTTATCATTCATATTCGATAAATGTTAAAATATGACCAGAACTGAAGCATAAGAATTAAAATACCAACAAATTAAGAATTAAGCGTTTAGTGAAATTAAAAAGTAATAAAGTAAACAGTAATGCTAAAATTATTCATTATTTATTGTAGTTTAATTTAATTGAAAAAATATCATGTTTTATTTACTTATATCGTTATTATTTATCCTAAAACTTAAAAAAAAAAAATAGTATGCCAGATGAAATATTCCCTTAATTTTCAAACCATTATTAAATACATCTGATAAAACACATACGTGAAATCTATAAAGATTCATAAACATGTTCCATATACAAATTGGCAATAAAGTCAATATTATAGATGGGGATTTTTAGGGAAATTCAAGATAATTTTGTCAGTATATGGCAACTAATAAAAGTGAATATTTCATTATCTGAAAACGATATGCATTTTACATAAGCTAGAATATTAAATTTTTAGATTTGATAAATTTTGAAATATGTATGGTACCAAAAAATGTTAAATTAAAAGACAAAAATTAAATATCAAAAATTTTAATAATATTATGCATTATTCAAAATTGTTTAAAACTCACTTTGATTATTGAAATAATAATAATAAAATAACATTAGATTGACACATCTGACTTTAAAAAAAAATTAACATCAATTTTACCTATCTGACTTAAAAACAAGTATTATTTATTCTATAATTTAAACAACTGAAATATATAAAGGTAAAATGTAGCATATAAATTGGCAATAAAGTTATCATAGTTAATGGACTATAAATTTTATTAATATTTCATAAGTTTTAAAATACACGGAATAATAAAATTCGGGAATTAAAATACCAATAATTTTAAAAATGGACGTTTAGAAAAATTAAAAACTAAGGGAAAAAAATAAATTGTAATAATGGAATTATTCGTTATTTTATATAGTTTCATTAGATTAAAAAAAATCATGTTATACATATTTTTTTAATCTGACTATCATATCATATTTATTATAAAATTATATTAAAACAACAAAAACAATACGACATAAGAAATTCATTAAATATCTCATTAAATGAAATATTCCTAATCTTCAAAGTATTATTTTAAAAAAAACCTAATTAAAAACATAATTAATATTTATAATAGCAATGTGTAATTTGTTGGACATTATTATTATTTTGACGATCAAACTAAACTTTAAACTACATTAAATATTTTTAAAATGTATTATTATTAATTATCCATATTTTATATACTTTTTACTGTATAATTTTTTACTATATCATTATATTTACATGTATGACTAAAATATTATTTTCTGTATTTTGCTATGATTTAATTAAAATTTCGAAAATAATATGTCAAAGTAAGTATTATTCAATTAATCTTTAAACCATTAAAATAATAATAATAATATAAGTAAAACAATGTTTTCTTGGTAACTATGACTATATATTTCACCCGAATGAGACATGTTTTATACATAATAGATAATAAATATTTTAATTACATTAAGTTTAAAATATGTCGAGGTACATAAATTATTAACATAAAGACTAAAGCTAAATTATTAAAAATTTAATAATAATAATAGAACAGAATAAATAAATGACAGCAATAAATATTTAATATATGCATTATTTAACGTA
Organism: Maratus speciosus; assembly: GCA_963932465.1. Classification (NCBI taxonomy): domain Eukaryota; kingdom Metazoa; phylum Arthropoda; class Arachnida; order Araneae; family Salticidae; genus Maratus; species Maratus speciosus. Next base: position 150,654,828 of record OZ010796.1, on the reverse strand, counting down.
GTTTAAAGTGTAAGAGCATTGATATCATCTACACATAAATGTTTATAATTAATACATGCAATTATTTTAACATAATAACAAAGTAGTGAAATTGCTTTTCTTTCCTTTCGTTTTAAAAATCAGTATCATGACCTAAACGATAAGATTTCAAGAATTCCGCACTTTAAAAGGTAGTCCAATAAATGAATTATTAATTAATAAATGAATTCAACCAATCTGATTTCTTAAAATAATATGTATAAGGCAGCTATTTTATATTAACAATTGTTATTATTACTACCACTAAATGAAAATACACTTATGCTTCAGTCATGTTTACGTATACAAATATAAGAATATTTGAAAAAAAAATGAGTCGGTAAAAAACAATATAGCATAATTGCATTCCGAAATAATGAAATATTACATATTAAACGCCTACCCCCCCTCCCCCCCACCAAAGAAAAAAAACACTCACATTAAGTTTCAGAACACGTGGTGACTTGTATATCTTATATTCAATACATCAAAAGCAGGTAAAAAATACTAGAGGGTTCACATATAAATAAATAAATTTATGCAATATTTAAGATTAATCAAGATAAAAATCTTACCTTATTATCAAATGGTTTCCTATTATCCAACAATGCTTTAGAACAAAACATTCAATTTCAACATCGATGAAATACACGTTCAAGCAAGCAATGCTACTATGCTATTGCTATAAGAAGAAGGGAGGAGGTGAGGTTGAAAACCAGTTTAGTGGGATAGATCGGACGGTCCACCGGTCCACTGTTAATGACGTTAGTGGAATCCCGGAGGAGCGCCAAATGGCTTTGTAAGAGTTCAAGTAGGTGTTGGCTGGGCGCGCGCTTCCGACAAAATAGTGAGAAGCGTTCGTATTGGTTGATTTCTACAGATGACGTCGCGGAAAACGGAAAAAGTTAAAACATGTTTAACTACAATTCCGCTGCGTTTTCGCATTTGTACACGGCAAATATTTCCGCATGTGGGTTCCCGGCTTTAAGTTTCCCCTCCACCTCTTTTACTTCGTGGCTGTAGGTCAAGTTATCTTTAAGGGGGCTGGTCACTCAGCTTCCGAATTCTCCTCCGTAATGTTAAGTCTATGGACTTTTGATGCATTCGTATATTTAAAATATCTTCTCGGGAAATTCATATTTTTAACATCTTTTTTCTGTGTACTCTTCTTAAAGGATGTCTCTTTTTTGGGGGACGGGTACCCTCGAGTTTTTGACAATGGATTCTCACTTCACATTTTCGTAATTAAATGATTGATACATATTCTTTACAGCTAGTATTTAGTGAAATAAAACATCTAAATTTTTATATAACCTGTCTTATTTTGTTATATATTCAGCAAATAATTAATAATCTTAACATTTTTTAGCTAGATCCAGTAAAATCAATCCAGTTTACATTTCTGAATTATTGAAATTAGGGTTTGCTGGTGCTTCCATCTGTCTTCCAAAAGTAAAAATAATATCCCATTTAACATCTTTTCCGTACATTTTCAATTTTAAATACTAGCAAATAAGCCCCAAAAAATTTAATTTGGGTCTCGAAAATTCAGATTAGTACCAAGCTTCAATATCTTTTATGAACAGAAATTATAAAACAAACAGCAATTATATTTAAGAAATTCAGTAGATTTATCGGCGTTTTATCATAATATCAACGAGATTACATTTTGGCGAGTTTGTTGGCGATTTAATGTTACCAGTTCTTTTGGCAACCCCTTCGTTAGGGTGGGGTTTCAATTGATGCGTTGGAAGATTAATGTTTTCCTGTGCTATTTCCAGGGCCCGATTACCAACGGGCACACTTACACCAATAAATTTTAAGAGAAAAGTTCGACTTATCTAAACGCCGTATTCATGTAAAATTTCTGCCATGAATGAGGCAAAATTTTCTAGTGGTAGGAATTTGCCCCGTTGGTAATCAGGCTCTAGCTATTTCTGTACAGAATGTATGTATATTCGAACTGCTGCGACAAGAAAAGTGGATACTCAGTTTATTCCATTATCATTTGAAGTTTGCAATTTGAATGGGAATTTATTTGTTTATTTATTTTTAATTTGAGTGTAAACCAAAGGTTTTACCAACCAGGCAAAGTTTGGTGGAATTTTTTTTTAAGCCTGACTATGACTATAATTCATAATCAATCAGCATTTGTATTACAATAAAAAAATTCTAATTTTTTAATCAAAGGTTTTATGGCAAGTGAACTTGTTCTCTACTTCTATAAATACAGTTAAACGTCTATGACAGTCCCTCCCTGATAATGGACACCTTTATTAAGAGTACATTTCCCCGTATCCCTAACAATTATTTGTGCATTTTTACATCTCACTAGCGGGCAATTCCGAATAGTGGACAAATTACACTCTCCCGAGGTTTCCGTTATTCAGAGGTTTTCTGTATTTGTTTATCATTATACTGTGTGGGCGGATAAACTACCTAGCTGTGATTCTTTTTTGAATTTCCGAAAATTTAAGACATTCATTTCCGAAAGTTCATAAAATTCGATCAATCCGAAAATTCGGACATAAAAAGTATCGCAAATTGCGACAAATGGTCGTTGGAAAAATTAATTTTGTCAACTGTTTGCAGAAAAAACATGAATTTCAACAAAGAATAGCGAAAAAGACACAAATTTCGTCAAAGATTCGCGGAAAAACGCAAGTTTCTTCAAAAAATCGCGAAAAAATCCCAAAAATTTCTTCAAAAAATCGCGAAAGAACCGCAAATTTCGTAAAAGATCTCGAAGACTCAAAATTCGTCAAGGGATCGCGAAAAAACGCGATTTTCGTCAAAAGGCCGCGGAAAAAACGTGTAGTTAGTGCCGGGAGTGGATCCCCCCCCCCCCCACCCCCTCTGCTGTAACTTTTCAGAAAATTTGCTGTGAATTTCAGAAAATTTTTCTTTTTACTCAGAATCACCCTTGAACTACCTTTTTACCCCTAGGCTATATTTCTTTAGGCACCCCTTCCTTTCCTTCAAAACGATATATTTCAGTGTTTTCTGGTACTAAAAAAGGAAAGAAATACTTTTAGTGCAGGTAAAAACATTGAAATTTCATAAAACTGAAAGTGTCATAATATCGCAAGTGGGGATTTTTTTAATTTCCTTCCTAGATGTAGAACAATATTTTCGTAAATATAAGGTATTAGGACCCAGGGGCCATATAAAAAAAATCATATTTAAATATATATATATATATACAGCCCCTTATGAAACAAAAGCTTGATTTATACGCTTTTTGCAATCGGAAGAATGTTTCATCAGCAGTTTAAACGATAATAAAAGTCGCCTCTGTATAAATAAATCCCAAACTGGTAGCCGAAAAATTCGAATTATCCAATATTTTCTTCTTATGGATATCGAAAAAAATTAAAAGGTTAGTAGCACTTGGAATACCATCTAGATGGTAATTACCTGCAAGATTTGATGAATGAAACAAAGAAAATTGGTTGAAAACATTACTTCAGTAGCGGATTTTATTTACAGAGAGCAAAATATGTCTTTTTTAATAAAAGTAATTATTTTATTTTGTTCAATATGTACAAAGGTGATTCTGTTCAGATTCATCCAAAAATTTACGGCTTCCGGTTCCAAAAACACTTTAAAATCGATCATCAGTCTGAAAATTTCGGATAAAAAAATACGCGAATTTCGACAGATGGTCGATGAAAAAAATCAGTTTTGTTAATCGTCTGAAGAAAAAAATCGGCAACTTCGTCGAAGTATCGCGGTAAACACGCAAATTTCGTCGAAGATTGCAGAGAAAAAGCAATTTCGTCTAAGGATCGCAGAAAAAAGGGAATTTTGCCGAAGGACTCGGGGAAAAAAAACGGGAATTTTATCAAAGTGCCGCTAGAAAAACAAAACAAAAAACACGGATTTCGTCAAAGGTCCGTGAATTTCAGCGAAGGATCGCGAAAATAATGTGAATTTCGTTGCAGGATCGTGAAGAAAATGAAGTTTATCAAAAGAGTGCTTAGAAAACACTAATTTCGTCAAGGTAACTCGGAAGAAACGAAAATTTTGTCAAAAGATCGCAAAGAAGTGAATTTAATCAAAGTATCGCAGAAAACCCGTAAATTTCGTCAAATGATCCTGAAAAAAAAGCGAATTTCGTCAAAAGGCTGAATTAAAAACGCTAATTTCGTCTAAATATCGCGGGGAAAACGCAAATTTCGTCGAAGGATTGCGGAAAAGTGAAATTTTCGAATGTCACGAAAAAGTAGCAAATTTCTAGAAAGGGCCGCGGGAAAATGCGAATTTCGTCATAGGGCTGCGGAAAAACGAAAAATTCGTAAAACGGCCAAGGAAAAAACATAAATTTCATCAAAGGACCACGAAAAACGAGAGTTAAATAAATAGAGAGTTTCAGAAAAATATTTCGCCAAACGGCCGCGAAGAAAAAACGTGAATTTTGTGAAAAGGCCGCTAGAAAAAACTTGAATTTCGTCAAACGGCCGCGGACATAAAACGCGAATTTCATCAAAGGATCGCGGAAAAAAAACGGAAATTTTGTCGGCGAATTGTGAAAAAAATATTTTTGTCAAAATGCTGCTTAAAAAATGCTATCATAACGATATTAAAAAATGCTTATGTTTTCGTCAAAGTAGTGAGCAGAAAATGCGAACTTCGTCAAAGAGCCGCAAGATAAAAATGCGAATTTCATTGAAGGACCGCGGAGAAAAGCTAATTTTATAGAAATATAGCGAATTTCGTCAAAAGGCTGCGGAAAAACGCAAATTTTGTCAAATGCCCTCAGAAAAAATGCAAATTTCTTCAAAACATCGCGAAAATGCGAATTTCGTGAAAGGGCCGTACAAAAAAGGCGAATTTCGTCAAAAGATCTCGAAAAATGAGAATTTCGCAAAGGGCTGCGGAAAAAAACGCGAATTTTGTCAAATGGCCGCTATAAAAAAACACGAATTTCGTCAAAAGGCAGCATAGAAACTCAAAGTTCGCAAAACGGTCAAGAAAAGTAAACGAATTTCATCGAAAGACCGCAGAAAATCGCGAATTTTGTCAAAGGGCTGCGAAAAAAATGCAAATTTCGTCAGAGGTTCGCGGAAACAAGAGAATTTTGTCAAAGGGTCGTGCAAGAAATGCTAATTTTGCCAAAGGGCTGCGGAACGAGAACGCGAATTTTGACAAAGGACCACTATCAAAAACACGACTTTCGTCAAAAGGCAGCGTAAAAAACACAAATTTCGTCGAAGGATCGCGAAAAAACGTGAATTTCGTCGGAATATCGCGGAAAAAGAAAAGAATTTTATCAAAATGTTGCTTTAAAAACACTAATTTCGTCAAGGTATCTCGAAAAAAAAAGTGAATTTCGTTGGAAGATCTTGAAAAAAGAAAAGAATTTTATCAAAATGCTACTTAAAAAACGCTAATTTCGTCAAAGTATCTCGGAAAAAACGCAAATTTAGTAAAAGGATCGCACAAAAACGCAAATTTCGTCAAAGAGTGGCGGAAGAAATTCGAACTTCGCCAAAGGGCTGCAAAAGAAATCCAACATTTGTCACACAGTCGTAAAAAAAACGCGAATTTCGACAAAATGCTCAGGGGAAAAAACGCGAATTTTGTCAAATAGCCGCCAGGAAAAACACTTATTTCGTCAAAGAGCCGCGGAAAAAACGCAAATTTCGTCAAAGAATCGCGAAAACAGGATAATTTTGTCAAATGGTCGCGGATGAAATGCGAATTTCGCCAAAGGGCTGTGGAAAAAAACGTGAATTTTGTCAAAGGGCATATTAAAAAAATACATGAATTTCGTCAAAGGGCTGAGGAAAGAACCTCTAATTTTGTCAAAGGGCAGCTGGAAAAAACACGAATTTCGTCAAAGGGTAGCGTAAAAACGCAAATTTCGCGAAACGGTTGCGGAAAAAACACTAATTTCGTCAAAAGTTCGCAAAAAGGTGAATTTTGTCAAAGAGTCGCGTAATAAATTCGAACTTCGCCAAAGGGCTGCAAAAGAAATCCAACATTTGTCACACAGTCGTAAAAAAAACGCGAATTTCGACAAAATGCTCAGGGGAAAAAACGCGAATTTTGTCAAATAGCCGCCAGGAAAAACACTTATTTCGTCAAAGAGCCGCGGAAAAAACGCAAATTTCGTCAAAGAATCGCGAAAACAGGATAATTTTGTCAAATGGTCGCGGATGAAATGCGAATTTCGCCAAAGGGCTGTGGAAAAAAAACGTGAATTTTGTCAAAGGGCATATTAAAAAAATACATGAATTTCGTCAAAGGGCTGAGGAAAGAACTTCTAATTTTGTCAAAGGGCAGCTGGAAAAAACACGAATTTCGTCAAAGGGTAGCGTAAAAACGCAAATTTCGCGAAACGGTTGCGGAAAAAACACTAATTTCGTCAAAAGTTCGCAAAAAGGTGAATTTTGTCAAAGAGTCGCGTAATAAATGCGAGTTTCGCCAAAGTGTTGCGTGGAAAAAAGCGAATTTTGTATTAGGGTTCTAGAAAAAACACGAAATTCGTCAAAGAGCTGAAGAAAAACGCAAATTTTGACAAAGGACCACTAGAAAAAACATGAATTTCGTCAAAAGGCATCGTAAAGAACACAAATTTCGTCGAAGGATTGCGATTGCAAATGTAAATTTTGTCGGTAATTTGTGGGAAAAGAAGAATTTTGTCGAAAAGTTGCTTAAAATACGCTAATTTGTCAAAGTATTTTGGGGGAAATGCGAATCTCGTCAAAGGGTTGCTGTAAAATGAGACTTTCGTCGAAATGCAGCGGAAAAACGTGAATTTCGTCAAAGGGCTGCTGAAGAAACTCAAATCTCGTGAAAGGATCTCTGGAAAAATGAGAATTTCGTCAAAGTCTGTGGAAAAACTGCAAATCTCGTCGAAGGATCGCGAAAAAAATGTGAATTTCGTCGGAGGATCGTAAAAAAAAAAGAATTTTGTCAAAAGGCTGCTTAAAATCCTCAAATTTCATCGAAGTATCTCGGAAGAAACGCGAATTTCGTCAAAGGATCGTAAAAGAGCGAATTTCGTCGAAGGGCCGCAGAGAAAACACGAATTTCGTCAAAAAGCCGCAAATAAGCGCTAATTTCGTCAAAGAACTGCTAGAAATAACGTGAATTTCGCCAATGGGCCGCGAAAAAAACGAGAATTTTTTCAGAGGATCGCGAAAAAAAGTGGAAATTTTGTCACAGGATAGCAGGAAAAACGCAGTAGTCTCTTTAGAAAACATCTCACCCGTTTATGTTTATTATTGTAGGCATAATTTTTAATCAGAAACAAGATACTGAATTAACTTTAGAAAAAATGCGTTAACCTGAATCGAACTTACAGGAATCTACACTTAACCTGAAATTGACCCTACCGAAAACAGAGTTAAACCGATCTGGGAAAAATATAGAGGATCCCCCCCCCCCCAACTTTTTTTCTGTAACTTTTTTTAAAAAATTGCTGTGGATGTCAGAAAATATTTTTTTACTCAGAATTGCCCCTGAGTAATGCGATTTCAATTATAAAATTTAAAAAAGTGAAATATTCAGTTTTTAGCTCACAGGCTATCAAAGCCTAAGAGCTAATGTGCCCGCAGATTCTGTATGTACGTACGCATGTATGTATGTACGTATGTAGGCACCTACGTTACGTACGTGCGCGGTTTAACTCTGTTTTCGGTCGGGTCAATTTCAGGTTACGTGTAGATTCCTGTAATTTCGATTCAGGTTAACGCGATAACTCTTGATAGAAATATCCGATTTGCTTCAATTTTTTCACATTCTCATAAGGCGCTTCCCTCATTAGTTTTGGGGGTTCATTGGTTAAGTATAAAAGGGGGATCGAAGGGGTACTATCCCCTTAATTTAGAAAATGTGTTTTCTTATCCGATTTGCTTCACATATGGTATACCGGTTTATAACGATATGGCGCTTCCCTTATTAGTTTTGGGGTTCATTGGTTAAGTATAAGGGGGGGGGGGTACGGGGGTCTAATCCCTCCTTAACTTAGATAAATGGGTTTTTCATGCAGAATTATCAGATTTGCTTCAATTTTGGTATACCGGTTATTTCTGATAAGGCGCTTCCCTGATTAGATTTGGAGGTTCATTGTTTAAGTATAAAGGGAGAATCGGGGGGTGTAATACCCCTTAATTTACAAAAATGAGTTTTCGTATCCGATTTGCTTCAAATTTGGTATACAGGTTTATTCTGATAACGGCTTCCCTGATTAGATATGGAGATTGATAGTTTCAGTATAAAAGGGGATCGGGGGGGGGGGGGGTAATATCCCCTTAATTTAGATAAATGGATATATTTTTTTCCGATTTGCTTCAAATTTGGTATACCGGTTTATTTTGATAAGACGCTTCCCTGGTGAGATTTGGAGGCTCATTGGTTAAGTATAAAGATGTGAAATAGGGAGGAGGCTAATCCCCCCTTAATTTATTTTTCGAAAGGTATTATTCTTTGAAATAAGAGTATAATTTACAATTAGTGTGAATAGACTGTGAGCTCAATGCCATTAGTTTAACTGGGCACTTTTTTTTTAATACTGTGTGTGTCAGCAGGGTTCGACTGGGTCAGATTTTTCTCCGTAGACCGTAATGTAATGGAATTTTTTTGAGTGTCCCTGTAAAAAAGGTGTAACTGCTACACGTTTCAATTTCAATACCGAACATGCCATGGTGAATATCAATAACATATATCAGTTTCATGACGATCTGACTACATTTACGCGAGTTAGAGCTACGACAGATGGCAGACAGACAAACCGTATGCATAATCACTTTTCAGCTACGATGGAAAGTGTTAAAAAAATAATTTCAGGTATCCAAAATTAAAATCTGCCATGTTTGCATATTTATTTATGCTTCAGAGTGGTTAAGATAGAAAAAATGTAATTGATGTAATGATTGTAAAAATGCAATGATTGTAATCTTTGAAGAAATTAACATTTTCATTTTAATGTTAGTCACTCCGTAGTCAACACTGAGCTTACGGAGCGCCTACAGGAAGTAGTTACCTTCCCGCTAAATCTCCAACGAACTTGAAAAGCAACTAAAGATGAATTTCGAAGGATGGAGTGAGAGTGGAAGTGCATGTTGGTGACTGTTTTCCCATTGGTCAGAGCCGTTAAGCCCCTCCCTCTGGGACGACAGTCCATGCTTGGAGTGTTGAGCGACCTTTGTCTTCCTATCCACGCCAGGATCCGCGAACAGCTGAGTGCCATGCACCCAACCGTGACCGGATCCCCGGGGAGCCAAGACAATGTCCGGACGTTCAAGGGATATTAAGGAAAAGTTCAGGCAAGTTGGTACCAGGCAACCCTTATAAAAAAAAGGCCCAATTCAGTTCCAAATATTTTTTACATTACTTTAAAGCATTATTTTACAATGACAAATTAAATACACTATGCTAACTATTTACGAAAATGATTTATATACAAATTTACAAATTAATATTTACAGTTATTTTTTTTCCTCATTATTCAGATTTTCTTTACTCTGAATTTTCGAAACACCGTCCATGAAGGCTAAAGTTTTGTATGCAAAATCTTTATGTTGAATTATTTCCTGATAAATATTTTCTAGTTTATTTGCTAAGTGAAGAAATGACTCTACTTTTAGTTCTAGCCTAATTTTTTCGAGAATTTCTGCAATTTTGACTACACCATTTTCCAATTCGCCCAGCTGGCAAAGTTGTACCGGGGGAGGTGGAGCTGTTTTTGGCTCCGCCTGCGCGACTTTCTTTTTGACTTGTTTGGTTTTTTCCTCGTTTTTTTATATTATTTTCTTTATTTTTTGCTATCTCCGCATAACTTTTCCTAAATTGTGGCTTTAGGGGGTATTTTTTGCAGCCCTTAAAGTTTGCCGTGTGCTCAGACCCACAATTAATACACAACGGCGGCGGTTTTACAGTAGTATTATCCGAGTCCTCATTTTTATTCTCGGTGGGATTTTCATTTTTCCTGGGGCACTCTGGGGACTTGTGGACCTGGCCACATCCTACACAATTAGGGTTCATGAAGCACTGCGCAGAGATGTGGAAAAACCCCTGGCAATTCCAGCACTGCGCAGCTTTTCTGGGTCCCCTGTAGTTTTCAACCTCAATCCTAATCTTGAATAAAGATTTAAGGTTTAGAATTTTCTTAGAATTTGCATTTTTCGGTAGATGCAAAAGAAAAAGCGGGAGAACCCTAGAGTCCTTCCTGCTTATCATTTGCACCACCTTGATAGTATCATAACCGTTTTTATTAAGTTCCTGCTCAATATTTTCGGTTTTAACTGATTTGGGGAGACCCCTAATCACTACTTTCATCGGTGCGTCCGTGTCAGGGACAACATAAAATTGGAATTTTTCCTCTTTCAGATAGTTAACTAGTTCGTTTTTAATTGCAAAGGTTTGGGTTAAGACTTTTACCGACCTACCCGAAATTTCAACCGAAAAATCCGGGTCGCACTCTTTTTCAATTTTAGTAGTAAATCCTACGATATCGATAATGTCCCTAACCATAATTGGTTTTGGAGGCTTAACTTTAGCTTTGTTTGGTTGGATTTCGGTATTTTTAGATTCCTGGTTGTTAACAATTTGATTAATATTTTGGTCCTCGACCGTACTCCTGTCGCCATCTACCGGCATGCTATCAAGTTGATCATGTTCCATATCCTCCGAATCAGAGGGTAGCTCTACTCTTGCTGCAGTTTCTAATCCAATTTTAAAATTAGCCTCACTAGACCCCGTTTTCATTTTTTTTTTAGTTTGGTACAACTAGACCAGCTGAGATACTCGGAGTATTTTTACTATTACCTTTTTTCTTCTTTTTTTTCTTTTTAGCGGGTGGTTGCGCGCCTAACTCGTTAGGGTTAACAGATTTATCATCTAAATCGTTGCAGTTTTTATAATTTATGGCTTTTTTCAACATCTCGGCTTTCATATACATAGCTTCGCGTTGCTCATCAGTAAGATCAGGGTACACGTCATTTCTATCCATACTTTCAATAAATTGAATGCTTTGCTTTTCTATATCCCAATTACCATAAGCGTATACCTGCATATATAAGACATATTACCTGCCGACGCCTCGCCCGACATCCCTGCCGGTGACTGCATCAAGGCTCCGTCGCTATCCAGAAGGCGCTCACTCAGTTGTGCTGACACACACGCTGTTAGTCTCGCACCTGCCGGAATATGGTAATGACATACGTGGCTTTGAAAAAAGCCTTTCGCACTACCGGGTAGCTTTTTCAGGAAGGCTCACGTTTTCAGCACCAGCCTTGGCGAGTTGGGGAAAGCGAGAACGTTCAGCCAGCTCTAACGCCATTCGTTGTCTTGTGTTTTGTTTTGAACCGAAATGGCGGAGGACGAACTAGCATATTTTAGAATAACAGTTCTACCTAAATTAAAGAAATATTTTCAATTATGTGTTCTAGAAAGAAATCTTCTTCGAAAGAAATTGTATTACGAACTCTTAGATTCCATCCGTGGGAGATTTCATCCGAGAGAATTTCACGAATGACTATTTTAAATAACAAATAAAACAACTAGGACGAAATAATATTTAAAAATGTGGCAAAAATTTTAAAATAAAAAACTGAAGAATTTTAATGATTTTTAATTTTGTGCACTAGGGGCAGACCAATGTTTTTTTCATAAAAACTCAAATAATGATAAAGATTTAACAGCATTAAAATGTAATAGTAATTGATTTAATAGCATGCATCAACTTGCAATTATTTTAACTGATTGATTTAATTGCAGGATACAGCTAAATAATTTATGATTTATCGTTCAATCTAATTATAATCGAATTGATTTTAGTTTCAACTTCCTATTAACGTCTAATCGCAATTAAATTAAGAACAATTAATTTTTAATGAATTATTTCAGTGAAAATATGTTTTATTAATGCAATCAACACGTCACACAATTATGCCGCTTAATTAAACTAAATTCTGTAGTAATGCTAAGTTCAATTGTGTCATAACAACATGATCAATAGAATTATATTACAAAAAATCTTTACGTCTGTTTTTAATTTTCCTAAAAAATAAAATACTTTCTCAATTTCTTCGAACATAGCGAATTAATGAAATAAATGAATATTATTGAACTGAAAAACATAACTTATGTTTGAATTATATATATTGTGCAATTAAAAGCATTTTAATGCGAAAAAGCTCTTCTAAGCAAAAAGCTCTCGGCAAAGGAATGGGGTTGTTGTTCGTTACGCGTAAAAGGCGTCAGGAACAAGAAAGAGTGCGTAGCATTGAATTCATCCCCGCGCCAACCGTTACTCTGGCGATAAAGTGCTCAAAACGTGAGCCTTCTTGAAAAAGCTACCGGGTACGGTGTTCAACACTAGCGGAAGAAGGCATGAGCTGGGGATGACCACAGACTTCTAATATAAGTAGACTCCAAATCGGCAACCTTTTCTTGTCTCCTACATCTCTGCCTTCCATCATGTGATGGAAGGCAGATTTAGCGCGCCAAAGCGGTTTTTCTCCTCGGAATCTCTCTCCAGATTCCCGCCGAAACATCGTCTGTCAGCGTTTGTCTTGAGTTGACCGCACTTTTGCTTTGCCAATAAAGGGATTACCGCCAAAATACGGCACCCTTTTGGCGATGAAAGCAAAAGATGTTGGAGTCAAAACTTTCCTGAAAGAACAATGGAATTGGGAGTCTACTTATATTAGAAGTCTGTGGGGATGACACGCCCGCTGTTAGATCGGGAATGATCCCAGATCGGGAATCTAGTCACTCCGTAGACGCGAGAAATAAAATCTATCGATTACGCTTTTTAACACCTTCCAATATAGTTGAAAAGTGTTTTTGTATTCGATTTGTCTGCCGTCTGTCTGATCTCTAACTTAAGTAAATGCCGTCAGATCGTCATGAAATTGATATATGTTATTGATACTATGGCTTGTTCGATATTGAAGTGCGTAGCAGTTCCATTACAGGGACATTTAAAAGAATTTTGTTACATTCCTGCCTATGGGGAAAACCTTTTCACTGTAAAAAAAAATGGTAACGTTCCATGTAAAATCCAGGAACGTTTCGCCTTTTCTCAGGTTTTCAGAATAATTTAGCTCTTTCCTGTGAAATTCTGGTTTTCTTATCTGAAACGTTCCTGAACAAAAGTTGGAAACAGCAAAACGCTGCGGCCGCCATTTATTATTTTTTTGCTATAATCCGTTGCTCGCGCGCGAGTGTCGAAAACGAATTCCTTAAATGAATGTAAAAAAATCAATATGGAATGCAAATAAATTAATAGACGACATAATCCTTTACGTCTCTATTGTCAAGACAATTCAGATAAAAATACAATACCTCTGTGACATCGCTAAGAGATTATCTCTCGTACTTGTCTGTGGAATGTTTAACGAGCAGACCATGTAAAAAAAATACACCTATTATTTGGATCTCCATTAACCAGGGGACCATCAAACATGATTCTCACCGATTTTGATTAATTTAAAGTATGTTTTAGAGTTCTTATCTCTAATTATTCTTGTGAAAGGATTTCTTCAAATGGGCCTTAGATTTTCATAAATTAGATGCCGAGGTTTAGAATACGTTTCAAATACCCATTAGTTTGCAGCTCTCAACGTGTCTTTCGTGGTGTGGACGCAGAAGGCTCGCACGCCACCCGTACGGCCCGAGTTCGATGCTACCTCTTGACTTCTTTTTTTCTTTTTTAATTAATTTTATATTTTAACACTTTATTACAATTTGATTTAAATTTGATATGTATTTGACACTTTGAATTGCTGCAAATTTGAATTTTTTTTATTTTCGGCAAAAATATACAATTACGTTTAGGTTATTTTTTTCATGAAAATTTATATGTATTTTATCTAACTTGTAAACTAACATAATTACTGACGAAAATCCAAAATATTTTATGTCTAGATTTTTTTTCTAATTATTATTTACATTTATATATTTTTATATTTCAAGCAAAGTTCAGAAACAATATATCATATATATGTTTACTTTATTGAATTTTAACTGAAAATTTATTTTTTCGTGTAAATTATAAATAATAATTTTGATGTCAATTTCAAAATATTTTTTCGTTCTAACAAATAATGATAATAAAGCGAAAATTGTCAACTGGAAATGTAAAAATCGTCTGCGGATCCCGCATGCTGTGAAATGTCAGTAATGTTTTGCTGTCAACAGAAATATTCCTGGTATTTCGCAGGAAACTTACTGGCATTTCTGTAGAAAGTTTTTAACATATACAGTAAAGTTCCAGTCATTTCAAGAAATGTTTCTTGGAAATAATGGGCAACTCAGCTGCCCATTTTTTCCCAGGAACGTTGCGGAATTTTTTTTACAGTGTTGAAGAGGGTTTTGAATAATGTTTGACAATATTAATCTCATAGAAATTAAGAATTCCGTTAGATTACGGCATTATAAAAATGCATTGCAAACGAATTTTACCCATAGACCGTTCTTTTGTGCGCTGTACTTATCATTTCTAGAATTTCTGTAAAAAAAAAAAAAAAAAAGGAATATTGCAAAATTTTGTGATTTAAAAACGCCTGCTAAAGGTAAAAACGCATTTTCAGCAACACAGAATTCCAAGATTAATACTTAAATTAGGCTTAGAATTCTGTGTTCAGCAATTATTGTCATAGACAATGCTGTAATTGAATTATCTTGTGCAGTGTTGAATTCAGACACTTTTATCCGGGTGTGGTTTATGTTATTGTGGGGGGGTTGCACTTTTTGACTATTGAAAACACAAAATCTCAAAACTTCCGGGGGGGGGGGGCAGCTCACTGCACCGTGGTGAATGCCGCCCCCGGATCACCCCCTGAATTCAACACTACTCTTGTGTATCTTTGTAAATGAATGATAAATCACACCCTATTTTATAGTAGGCATCTTGTAATGCACTTCCGCGTTATGTATTCATTTCAGTATGTTTAAAATATTATAACGTCATTAAAGTACAACAAAAAGATTATTTCCCATAGATTCTAATGTAACGGAATTATTTTGAGTGCCCTGTAAATGAACTATAAATACCACAGATTTCATTTTCAATACTTAACATGCCATGGTAAATCTGAATACTTATATCTTTTACATGAAAATACGAGTATACTTACGTAAGTTAAAGGATTGAAGAACTGAATTCCTAAATTTTTTTCACCAGTGTTGGAAAATAAAAATGCATATACAATGGAAAATATCCTTTCAGTAATTATGATCCATAGGCAATACTGTAACCCAATTATTTTGTATGTCACTGTAAATGAATGGTAAATACCTTGCACATTATATTCTATAGTAAGCATCTAGTTGTGTACTTCTAAGACTGGACTTGTGTATTATCAGTGCCTGATAAATGTAGGGGCATGCAGGGAGCTATCCCGGCCAATGATTAAAATTGGCTGATGATGAAATAATGATTAAAATTGGCCGTAAGTCACCCAAATTCTTTTTGACCAAAAACATTTTCAAAGATTTAGTAAGAGAGTGCGGGTGTTTCCCTTGCGCTCTCTGCTTCCCATACACTGTGCCTTCTCCCCCACACACTTACAAAAAAAAAAAAAAAAAAAAGAGTTACGTCATAAGAAAATTAATGATTCAAATTTTAATATAACAGCTTAGTAGTTTATTGTTTTTAAGAGAAATTCATTAAGGACAATTTTAGAGCCAAGTAACATTTGTTTAAAAAAAAAAAAAATCTAAATTTAACCAAGAAAAAGTTATTCAGACCAAAATTCAGGAAAACACAAACGAGTGCGAATCACAGACAAGATTCCTGGAGATAAAGATAAGCTTATTCTGGCTTCCTAATATTAATCACAACCTCTTATATGACCTGAAGAAAAGAAGATACAAGCAGTCTTTGCCTGTGGCAACACCTTACTTCCATGGGCAACATCCGCTTTACTGAAAATAAACCCTCATTTAGTTAGACAATTAACATAACGACAATTTGACAATTAAAACCAGTCACTAATCGAAAGAACATAACTTTGAATAATGTCTATTTTGCTGGAAAAAGAATTTTCTTCCCTTTTTTGATTTGATTTGCGGTAAAAGGAAAGAAAATTTAGCTTTTTTTTTTTTTTAACTTTTTCGTAGTTTATAAAATTATAATGTATTTTTTATTTTTCGTAGATAATTATTATTTTCTCAAATTTCGCTCCGGTTTCTTTCTTTTCTTTTCTTTTTCTTTTTTTTTTTTTTTTTTTTTTTTTTTTTGTTCTCACTTGCCAAAAAGAAAAATGCCATAGAAAAAATTTGACTTCTGGTTTCGTATGTGGTAAAACGGAACACTGAACTCTTGTAGTCAAAAGGTATATATATCTATATATTCTGATAATATATATTATTTCAAGTTTATTTTCATTAAATGAAAATAAAATAAATAAATAAATAAAATAAATATATATTAGCGGTATTTTGACAGAAAGATTTACATTAGTTACAAATGCCTTTAAACGATGTTGAATATATTAAGAATATAGAATTTCGTTTATTACTATTTTATGAAAAAAATCAAATTGTCCAATTTCTTTAACAAAGTATATTAGCAAAACACCTTTAGCTAACAAGCTTTTAAACTTTGTTACTTTTTTATTTTTTACTTATTTAGATTAAGTTTACGCATATATTTTTTTCTTTTTTCTCCATAAACGAAAATGTTTTGAAAAGATATCAATATATAAATTGTTTACTTTTATTTTTAATTAGTTGACCTGCTTTATATAACTTACTTGAATATTGTAGTACATTAACCAATTGAAACAACATTCCGACGACATTAAACCTTATAGCGCTGGTGAAAATGACAACTAAATTATAATCTAAATATATTAAACCATGTTAATAATACAACTTCCAAGCGTATATATCTTGGACTTGTTACATGTGTAATAAATGAATGCATAATAAATAAACATATCATACTCATATAAAAAAATATTCTTAAATTGTGACAGATTTTTAAACATTTCTGAATACGTATGCATTTTAAAACTTTCCAAACGCAGTTGAAAAGTGTTTATGAATTTGGTTTCTCTGAATGCCATGTTCAAACTCTCGTAAAGATAGAACTTGGATTGCCGTAAAATTTTTATGTTATTGAGGTTTTTTACAGAATGTTCGGTAGTAAAAAAGAAGTTTGTAGAATTTGTGGTTCGTTTACAGAGACACACAAAAGAATTCTTTTACATTATGATCTATGAGGAAAAAACGTTTGAGCTGCATTATAATAATTTTATGATACATCAAACATAATGAAACTTACTGGAGTACACAAAACATTTTTCTGTATATTATTTTCTATAGCAATTACCGTTCCTTTACAGAGAGACACGAAATTTGCTTACAGGCAGAAGAACTGATTAAAATCCATAATTGCTGGAAGTGGGTTTTCCAGTGTGGGATACATTTTTACATCTTACACATTTTTATTAGGTTACCTAATTTTGAGTGGTAGATATTTTTAAACTTATGTAAATCTTTACAACATACTTTTGCTTAACTTTTGTAACTTATGGAAACTTTTAACAATTGCTGAAAATGGATTTTACCGCATTATGTCTTTTAAAATTGTTTATTAATATATAATTGTATAATATATAATTATATAAAATTGAAAAAAAAAAGGAAGACTCAAATGTAAACTGGCTACTTTCTGACAAATTTTTGTTCGTAAACGTATCAGACTGGCAAGTGCTCTTGTTCAGAAAATGTAATCGAACTATTTTTCCGCTTTTACATAAAAGCGGAAAATGACTGAAACATAGTTTTTAGAGAATGGAGTCAAAGTTTGAGTTTTGAGTACGTCTTGATTATATACAGAAAAATTATTTTAGTATGTTTTTAGCCGAGTGTTGAAGTGTAAATAAATATATAGTGCAGGTAATTAGATCAGCAAGTCTCTCTTATCTCTACCAAAGACATCTAATTGTATATTCTTTTAAGTGATTGCTTAAAACTTTGTATCAGAAACAGGGAATGATTTTGTAAACTACCATTTTTATACTTTATTTAACTTATTTCCTCTGCAGTTGGTAGACTTTTTTTTTTTTTTTTTTTTTTGCGACCGATTGAAGAAATTTGTTTCTGTGATCTTGGCAAAATTCACGGTATTTTTCCATTATTGTTTGTAGAAATTCGCGGTCTTTTCCGCGAACAATTCATGAATTAATTTTACGAAATTCCGCAAAAGAAAAAAAATATATCACTTCCATGGAAATTAAAAAGTATTCTTGAAATAATTTAAGGAAGGTAAAATAGAGCACAGCATTTCTTATTATTATACGGGATTTTACTACTTTGTGGATGGTTCGCGCAATGCCGCACGTTACTTCATGGCTTGCTGCTCAAAGAAAACTTTGCCCCACAACGGAAACTCTTGAAATGCCCCCTCCTAGAGATCTGCATGGGACCGGGTTTGGCTCAGGGCCCGTATCCGGTCGGCAAAGTAAAGTCAAAATTTCTAACGGGCCGGCAGATTGAAGTCGATTTTTTTAACGGAACGGGCGGCAGAAAAAAATCGAGCAGAATCCAAAATTATGGCCCCGGTCCATGCCTATAAAAAGATTAAATCTTAAATGGGCCGATCTACCAGATATAGAAATTAAGCCGATAAAATACGAGGTCCGGTAGTAGACTTAAGAAGTTACTTCAGTCGTGCGAAAGGCGCCCATTCGTTAATGTTAATCTTATGGGAGAATTTTTTTAAGATACCTCGTTTGCATTTCAATGTCCTTAAATTACATTTTTTTTTTTTTTTTTTTTTGCATTGAATATCTGAGTTAAATCTCTACAAAGGCTGTTTTGTACTTTTCGATTTTGTTTGCTGTTGTTTTTAATCAGGATAGCTTCACTTTCGGACCGGTTTAGAACATGAAAGAAAAATAAAATATAAATAAAATAAGAAAGAATAAGAAAGTAAGAGAAAATAAAGAAAATCTGCAAAAAAAAAAAAAAAAAAACACAAAACGCCTTTATAGAGATCGACCCCGGCTATGCAATGAAAAAAAAAAAAAAAAATCTGTTAAAAATATTGCAATGCAAAAGAAATATCTATAGGCTACTTCAGTCAAACGAAAAGACCCGTTCACTAATGCTAATCCTATGGAAGACATTTATAAAGATATCTCGGTCGCATTTCAATATTTTTAAATGATTTTTTTTTTGCATTGAATAGTTGAGATCGATTTGTATAAAGGCCGTTGTTTACTTTTTCCATTTTGTTTACATGTATTTTTAATGAGGATACTTTCATTTTTCGAAACCGGTTGCGAAAGTAAAAGCATCCTTAAAAAAAATCTGCAATCAAAATCGAAAAAGTAAAAAACGGCCTGCATACAAATCGATCTCGGTTATCCAATGCAAAAAAAAAAAAAAAAAAAAAAAAAAAAAAATCATTTTAAAATAGTGAAATGCGACCGAGATATCTTTATAAATTTTTTCCATAGGATTATCATTAGTGAACGAGTCTATTCGTTTGACTGAAGTAGCCTCTTAAAAAAATTTCTCCCATTCCTTAGCGAGCGAGTCTTTTCACATGACTGAAGTAAACTCCTTGGGCAAGTAATTTTTTTTTGAAAAAAGAATAGGAGTAATAATCAATTTTTGGTAACAGGAAATTTGGAAATATACCTTAATAAGTTATAGAAAAATATTTTCAAAAATCTCTTAAAAAAAAAATATATATATATATATATATATATATATATATTCTGTATGTTCTACCTCGCGAACATATAGTAATCTAAATTCTAAAATATACTGTTAAAATTTTCCATGAATATTTATGCAGTATTCCAGAAAAGAATTTTAATTGTGTGTTAAGAAAAATCGGCGTTTTTGGTGGAAATTGAGTCGAGTCTGATTTCTTTTATTTTTTCGCCGGGCCGTTAAATGAAAAAAATACAAACGAGCCGAGTTGGGCCTAATTATTTCTCTTTCGGGCCGGGCCAAAAAATTCTGCCCCCCCCCCCCTTGCTGAAAAAGAAAATTTTATACAAAAAAAAGGTGCGCGTGCTATTTTATTTTAAAAACCGGACCTCTTTAAAAGATCCACGCTCCGGTAACTTGTACCGTTTTTAACACTAGAAAGCCCGCGAGCAGTCATTTTGACCGATACCAAATAAATAAAAATTGGTTTGAACCAGAATTTTTTTTATAAAACTAGTTTAAAAGATACAAAGAAAAAACTAGTTAAATGGATAAGTTAATAATTTAAAATAAAAATTCTGGTGTGAAATATTTTTCTAAAATTTGAGTAAAATTCTCGTCTTTCTAGTGTTAATCTGTGCTTGCCTGAACCTTTAGCCTTCTCGAAGTGAATTTGTAAGTTCCCGAAAAATGGAAAAAAAAATGTCATTGTATTTTGTACAAAGCATCTTTTTCCTTGCAAGAGGTACATGATTGGAGATCCTAGCACGTCATACAACTGGAAGGGAATAAACTCCGCCTCCACTGAGTGATAAGATTACCAGATTTTGGCGCGAAAGCGCTTTATTTTTTTATCTTTTTCTCTTCGTTAAAAATCTCATTTCGCCAAACTTCCGATACCTGTTGCAATCAGAGCCATCTGTCGGAAAAATTCAACGCGAGAAACCTGTCTCCTTGCTCCTTAAAAGCGGGGGAACTGTGAGTAAGATTTTAACACTTCATATAAAATTAAGTCTATACTTTAGAAATATTTTGAGAACTAAGCAAAAAAGAGGTATCTTTTAGGAAGTGTACACAGAAAATAAAAGTTAAAAATATTAATTTCCCGAGGAGATATTTTAAATATACGAATGCATCCAATGCCCATAGACTTTACATTAATGAGGGGAAATTGGAAGCTGAGTGACCAGCCCCCTTAAATGTTTTGATTCGTGTCGGTTTGGGGTTGTGTTACGACATTTGCGAGTCGGGTTCGGATTTACCCAGTTTTTCAAAAAATAAAAAAGGTCCTAAATATTTTTGACTATGGATTTTTACTTCTCATTTTCGTAATTAAAAGATTGATACATATTTTTTACAACTGGCATTTAGTGAAATATAATATCTACATTGTCATTTAACATGTTTTATTTTGTTATATATTCAGCAAATAATTAATAATCTTCAAATTTTTTAGCTATATCTAGTAAAATCAATCCTGTTTACATTTCTGAATTATTGAAATTAGCGTTTGCTGGTGCTGCCATCTGCCTGTCAAAAGTAAAAATAATATAATTTCGGTCTCGAAAATTTAGGTTAGTACCAAGCTTCAATATCTTTTATGAACAGCAACCATATTTCAGAGATTTAGTCAATTTATCGGTGTTTTAACATGATATCAACGAGATTACATGTTGGCGAGATTTCGGCGATTTAATATTACTGGTTAATTTCGGCAACCCTTTCATTAGGGTTGGGTTTCATTTGACGCGCTGAAGATTGATGATGCTTCTGCGCTATTTCTTTTCTGTATGGAATGTATGTAGTATATTCGAACTGTTGCTACAAGAAAATGGATACTCAATTATTCCATTATCATTTGAAGTTTGCAATTTGAATAGGAATTTATTTGTTTATTTATTTTTAATGTTGTAAAATAAGTTTTTTACCAGGCAAAGGCTCGTTGGTATTTTTTAAAAAGCCTGTCAGTAATTCCTAATCAGCATTTGTATTACAATAAAAATAATTATTATTTTTTAATCAAAGGTTTTATTGCAAGTGAACTTGTCCTCTACTTCTTTAAGTACAGTTAAACTTCTATGACAGGCCCTCCCTGATAACAAACACCTCTATTAAAGTACATTTCCCCCTATCCCTAACAATTATAACAATAATGTGCATTTTTACTTCTCAATAGCAGTCGCTTCCGAATAGCGGACAAATTACACTCTCCCGACGTGTCCGTTATTCAGAAGTTTTCTGTATTTGATTATTATTATAGTGTGTGGGCGGACGGAAAGGGGGGGGGGGTGCGGATAAACTACCTAGTGGCGATTCTGTTCCGAATTTTCCGAAAATTTAAGGCATTCATTTTCGAAAGTTTATAAAATTCGATCAACAATCTAAAAATTCGGACATAAAAAATATCACGAATTTCGACAAATGGTCGTCGAAAAAATTAATTTTGTCAATTGTTTGCAGAAAAAACGTGAATTTCGTCAAAAAATCGAGGAAAAGATGCAAATTTCGAAAAAAGGCAAATTTCGTCAAAAGATCCCGAAAGAACAGCAAATCTCGTCAAAAGATCTCGTAAAACTCAAAATTCGTCAAGGGATCGCGGAAAAACGCGAATTTCGTCAAAGGGCGCGGAAAAAACGCGTAGTTAGTGCCGGGAGTGGATTTCCCCCCTCTCCCCCCTTCTGCTGTAACTTTCAGAAAATTTGCTGTGAATTTCAGAAATATATATTTATTTTTTTTACTCAGAACTACCTTCTTACCCCTAGGCTACATTTCTTTGGGCACCCCCTCCCTTCCTTCAAAATGATATATTTCAGTGTTTTCTGGTACTAAAAAAGGAAAGAAATACTTTTAGTGTAGTTAAAAAACATTGAAATTTCATAAAACTGAAAGTGTCATAATATGACAAGTGGGGATTTTTTTTATTTCCTTCCTAGATGTAGAACAACATTTCTGTAAATATAAGGTATTAGGGTCCAGAGGCCATATAAAAAAATTCATATTTAAATATATATATATATATATACAGCCCCTTATAAAACAAAAGCTTGATTTATATGCTTTTTTTACAATTGGAAGAATGTTTCATCAGCAGTTTAAACGATAATAAAAGTCACCTCTGTAATAAATTAATCAGAAACTGGTAGTCGAAAAATTGCAAGAATCCGCAAAATAAATAAATAAATAAATAATAATAATAATAAAATGGAATTTAACAAATTACAACGACCATTTGGAAAATGATTCTTTCGAAGACTAAAATTTAAGACATAAAAAATCGCACGGAGTTGATCATACATTACGTACACCATGGATTACATTTTCCAGTACTGTATATTTTTAAACTTCTACGGAGCTGGTCATTCCTTACGTACGCCATGGACTAAACATTAATATTCCTGGACCAATTTAAATGAAATTTCATTCTTAAATTCTAAACATCCCACAATATTACTTTTTACACTATCGTATAGAAAAAAAAATGTACATTTAAATGTAATTCGTTTGAAAGCTGTATCTCAATTTGTTTCTGAGTTTTTTTTTTTTTTTTTTTTTGTAGTTTTTATTACTTTTTTGTCATAGTGGCAACAGAAGTATCCATCTCTGTTGAAAGTAAAGGGAAAATACAGATTACTATATAGACCCATCAGAAAACGAATAAAATGCGGATTCAACCAATAAACGCTTCAGATATGTTCAGATTTCCTACCCTGACAGAGGACAATAACCATTTTTCCAAATGGTTAAGGGAAAAAAAAAAAAATCTTAGCACCGGGCCCTTTTCCTTCCAGAACCCTAGGCTTCAGCTTGTTTAGCCGAATGGGTAATCTGTTTCTATCAAGCCTACCAAAATAATCAAAACGACCCTCCCCCCCTACACACACATCCTGACTAGCAAGTTATGACCTTGGTTGAAAGAATTACTTAAGTAGCGGATTTTATTTATGGAACAGAGAGCAAAATATGTCTTTTTAAATAAAAGTAATTATTTTATTTTGTTCAGTAGCATGTGCAAAGGTGATTCTGTTCCGAATTATCCGAAAATTTACGGCTTTCGGTTCCAAAAACCCTTTAAAATCGATCATCAGTCTGAAAATTCGGGATAAAAAAATACGCGAATTTCGACAGATGATCGCTGAAAAAAATCAGTTTTGTTAATCGTCCGAAGAAAAAAAATCGGCAACATCGTCAAAGTATCGCGGAAAAAACGCAAATTTCGTCGAAGATTGCAGAGAAGAGACAATTTTGTCTAAGGATCGCAGAAAAAAAGTGAATTTTGCCGAAGGATTCGGGGAAAAACGGGAATTTTATCAAAGGGCCACTAGAAAAAACACGAATTTCTTCAAAGGCCTGCAAATTTCAGCAAAGTGTCGGAGTTTCCTCTTAGTCCGCACAACTTGGAAGAAAATCCTTAGTATTTATATGCTGCCACCAGCGATATGATTACGTGATATCGGTCACGCACTGAGAGGATTGTTTAAATGAAAACCAACGCTTTCAATTAACTAAATTAACAGTTTATTTACACACTATTTACACAACAACAAACACTATTTACACTTACAAACTCGGATATAGATGATCCGGTTCAACATTAAATTGAATACAGTAAATACTGGCTGTGTACTGTTAAACTACGTTAAATCACTCTCACTCTACGCACGTTAAATTAGCTTTCCGGAGATCAATTTCGATCTCCCAACACATGGGCTCTAGGCCTAAGCTATCCGAGCCTCTCTCAACCCTACGCACTCTCTCAGAGCGATCCAAGGAACTACCCTCCACCTTGTGCGCTCAGCTCCAACTCTCTCAGCAGAAGAGACTGCCTTTCAGGAACCCCTTGCTCCTTCTCCACCTAAACCCTCCGGAGTTTCCTACCTGGCTCCCATTCAAGCCCTTTTCTTCGTTTTTGGAATTCTTTTGTCTTCCCATCTTCCACCGACATCTCAAAAGGTTGGGCACGCCCCTCTCCAACTATCTCCCCCCCCCCCTCATTCCATCTATACATTTTCACCGGTTTAGATCCAGTTTTAGATAAGAAAGACTGTTATTTTGAAATTCCAGTACACAGCCCATACAATATATAATATATAAAGACAAAAATAATATAGAACATCAGTTCTAATAGCAGATGTTTCTCGGAACCTGACACCCCCCACCTTAGCGGAAAATATGCCATTTAGGGGCTAATTTTCCCCGAACATATAGTAACATCACAGAAGAGTTCAATAGTCTCTTTGCAGGTTTCTTCATTATTATTATTACATATATATATCAAGGTGTCTGAACATTCTCTACTGAAATCTCTAATGAACCGTGTACTACTATTATTATTACAGAAAAACTACACATGCTAATACACTATAACACTATAACACAAAATTCAAATAGAATTACACATATACAAAAAAAATTTTTAAACGTGATGACACCCCTTTAAGGTTTGTCCACTATTTAGTCATTGATGCCGATGGGCTAGCAATTGGCTGTTCTTCCCAGCTCTTCCTATGTAGCCTGGAAATTGCATCAGCATTTAAATGTTGCGCTCCTGGACGATGAGAAATACTCAGGTTCCAGCGTTGCAAGGCAAGAGCCCATCTAGCGAGTTTGGGGGACCTTGGGGTTGTTTCAGTGAGAAATTTTAGTGGCTTATGATCCGTTATGATCTCAATTTGAGATCCATATGTCCATTTTTCAAACTTCCGCAACCCGAAGAGAACACTCCAAGCCTCTTTCTCTATACTCGGCCAAGCACGCTGAGCCCCTGATAATTTCTGACTGGCAAAAGCTATCGGTTTAAACTGACCCTTTTCATCTTTTTGAGTAAGACAACATCCTACTGCCAGGTCTGAAGCAGATATTCCCGGCCTACGGTAGGTGTAGCCAAACGCATCACATTACATAACTCATCCTTAAGGGTATTAAATGCTTCTTCTGCCCTTTCATCCCATGGTACAGTATTTTTAACCTTCCCTTTAGTTAATTCAGTTAAAGGTATAGCAATTTCTGCATAATTTGGAATATAAGATCGGTAAAATCCCATTAATCCCAAAACAGATCTAACTTCCTTTTTAGTTTTCGGTCTCTTTAAATCCCTTATTGCTCCTATTTTTTCCTCATCAGGTGCATGCGCTCCACCCCCAATTACATGACCTAAAAACTTAGTCAATTTCTCTCCAAATTTACATTTATCCAGCCTAATCGTAAAATTTCTATTTTCGAGTTCTTCTATGACAGACCTAACATGCTCACAATGCTCTTCCCAGGTGTCGGAGAAAATGATGACATCATCAATATATGCTTGTGCATACCTCCGATGACCTTGAAGAACCTCATTCATATCTTTTTGGAACGTAGCAGCCGCCCCTGATAAACCAAAAGGCATAGTACGCCACTGATAAGTCCCATTATGAGTTGTAAAAGCTGTCAAATGTTTACATTCCTCCGCCATTTTAATCTGCCAATAACCCCTCAATAAATCAATCGAAGATAAATATTTAGCTGCCCCCGCAGTATACATGATTTCCTGCGAATCTTTCATAGGAAATGTTGAGACCTGCGTTACTGAATTTAAAGCTCTATAATCAATGCAAAGCCTAACAGTTGCGTCTTTTTTCGCCACGCAAACAAATGGATGACTAATTTCTGCATTTGATACTTCGATTAGATTTAACTCTAATAACTCCTGAATCTGTCTATCTACTTCCTCTTTATAAGCAACAGGTACACTATATAACTTTGGCTTTTTCCTTGCCACATCCGGTTTCAAATCAATACGGTGCTCCCCTACTTCCGCTGGTCGCACAGGACCCATAAATACCTCTTTATTCTCCCTCAAAATGGAATTTATATCCTTGACTTGACTATTAGTTAACCCTTTTGTTTCGAACCTTTCTATGTCCCGTTCTACCTCTTGTTCCCAGGTTAAAATAGGAATTTCCCACACTTCTCCAAATTCCTCATCACCTTCAAAAACAATATTAACTATATTACACTTAGGAATAAATTCCCCTTTATTTTGATATACATACTTTTTGCTACCATCCGCCATCTCAACTAAGACTCTCTCACGCACTTTCACTTTTCTGGATAATTGACATTCTAGACACGATTTACAAAACTTTTTAGTTTCTTTAGCCATACCTTCCCAATAAAAAGATTGCCTAATTCTCTCTAAGGTTTTCTTTGCCGCGTGATGTTCTCCCTCATTAGAAACATGCGCTGACTTTAAGATTCCTTCTATTTTGACTTTAGGCACTACTAATTGAGCTATAGCTTCTTCTACAAATTTATCTTTATGATACAATAAGCCCTTTTCAATATAATACCCACCTTTATCAATTTTAGCTAATTCCCAAGCTCTCTCTAACTCTTTACATTCCAATTGGGATTTCTTAAACATATCTGAATTACTAACGATAACTTTATTATTTTTCTCCATTTCCGTTTTTTCTGCATTCTGACTTTGTAAATTTTCCGATCTCGCTTCTATTGCGTAAACATTACAATTATCGCTGCTCCTATCCTTCTTTTCGCTCGAGTTATCAATACTAATTTCCGAACTTTCTAATTCTTTGGTTTCTAGCAATTGCTCCTCGCGATTAACCCCTGACAACTCATTAATCACCTCGGGATGTAAAATTACCTGCTCATTAATATTATCGGTCACTGCGCAAAGTACTTCCTGATGAATTATATCAGTTTGTCCGAATTGCGGAATAGCTAACGGTAATTTGACCAACGGTGATTTAACTGCTTCACCAAATAATCCTTGTAAATAAATACTACCCGCTCCTTTTAATTTCTCTTCCGGTACCAAGTCTTTATGAATAACACTAATTTCACATCCAGAATCGACCAATCCTTTTGCTTTTTGCCCATTTACACTAACTTCAATTTTCTCAAGTTTATTTAATTTCTCACCAATAACATTAGTTCTCTGTTCGGCCTTTGCCGATATCCTCGCCACAATAGCTCCTTTAGGTAACTCTTTATTTCCTTTTACGACAATCTTATTTACACCCGCTTTCTGTTCACGCCCTTTACTACCATTATTATTTCTTTCATTACCTACTTTATTACCAAAACGTTGGTAATGACCCCTTAAGCCACATTTGAAGCATCTAGGAACTGAATCATCACTAGGTTTTTAAAAATCAGTTTTCCTACCCGAAAAAGAATTAGTCTCATTGCTCCCGTTTTGCCTCCAATTACCACTAAATTTACTATCCTCCCTCGGTTTCACTTTTTCACTGTTTCCATACCTATCTTTACCCTTAAAACTTTTATACGTAACGGCATAAGACTTATGTTTAGCGTCAAAATAATTGTCACATTCTTTAGCAATTTTAGAAGCTTCCAACCATTTACTCTGCTGAGTTAACCCAATATATCGTGCGGTTTCTTCATCTAACGTGTTTAATAACTTATCCGTAATTATTAACTGGTTGACCTTTTCATATGAGTCAGCACCCCTAATCTTACAATAATTTTCCCATGTTGCTATTAAACGCGATACAAATAATACATGAGTTTCATTCTGGTTTCTCCTACCTTCTTAAAATGTTCCAAACACGCCTTCGGTGTCGGCTCATGTTCCCTTAGAACTAACTCCTTTAATTCCTCATAACTCTCAATTTGTTCCCTAGTGGTATAAATTAACAAATTATCCGCCTTATCTCCTAACATATTTAGTAGAATTTCGGCCTGCTGGTTTTTCGGTACATTTTTAGTTTTGAATGCTCTTTCTAAACTGTTGAAAAATAAATTCCACCCCTCAGTCCCTTCTGGTACTTTGATAGACAGAGTTTTAACACTTTTGATCAATTTTTCTATGTTACTTTCATTATTAGATTCCCTAGACCCATTAGAGTTATTTGTCGAACCTTGTACCCTTAGCCTCTCCATTTCTAATTCATGTTCCATCCTCAATTTTTCAGACCTCTCCTCTCTTTCTAATTTTTCGCGTTCTAATTTTTTCTGTTTTTCTAACTTTTCGCGCTCTAATTTTTCCTGTTTTTCTAACTTTTCGCGCTCTAATTTTTCCTGTTTTTCTAACTTTTCGAGTTCTAGTCGTTCCGCAACAATAGTGTTAGATAATTCCATAATAACCCCCTCATCATAGTCATCGCTGTCCATTATCTTTTTCCTAAGCTGAATTCTGGTATCATCTTCCGTGAATTCAACCCCCAATTCTTCGGCTATCATCTGAAGATCCACCCTTTTTAGTTTCAATAAGAAAGCCATACCTTCACCGATTACTATTACCACTCTACAATAATATTTAAACCTGCCAAATGATATTTCCTAAATTTCTACTTTAGCACAGTTACCTCCACTTATTCTACTAGTTAATACATTTCAGATAATCGAGGTATTATATTTCTAAATTAACCTACTGTATAACCTGATTTTCCTCAACCATTTATATCACACAATTTACTTCCAATAAAACAAAAGGTAAAACAATAATTTCGATTTGATTACTATGCAATACAGATTCCACTTTATACAATTAGATAATAACATACAATTTACATAATAATACTGATACGTTGCAATTGAATAAAATTATTGATGACAATAGAAACATCCACATAAAGAAAAATTGTATAAAATACACACCTAAATTTCTACAATTATACTCAATAAAATATTTCCAAATTCAATACTGGTCTTCACACTTAAAACAGATAAGATCAAAACATTCTAATTTTTTTTTCCACTGCGAGCCTTTTTTTTTCCGAAATTTACTTCTATCCAATTAAAATTCTAAGCAAATGTTCATTACTCGTTTGTTATCAACTCTTCAACCTTAAAGTAGTATTGCTTCATTTAAATATTACTTTTATAATAATTTAAATTTAAGTAAATTCAATTATTCCTTCCAACTATTATTAACACAAGGCATTAATTTTGTTCACTACCATTATTAGTAAAAAAAATAGAAAATCAATATTAGCACAAGTTATTATGACCTTTTCTTAAAACAATAGTAAGTATGCTCTTAATGTTTCCTACCTATCTGAACACAATTATTTGATTGCACATAAATTACCTAAACAATTTATCTTAAATTACTATCAATTATACAACAACAAATACATTTGGTTCGAGAATGTCAGCAGACAGAAATGATCAAAACACCTTACCTTATACTTTATCTGCTGGGGTACTCCGCTGCTCACACGTAGTTTCACGATGCACTCAATATTTCACACTTTAAAGTCACTTTGATGATATTCAATACTCAGGCTGTAATATACCGTAATTTGATTCACTGTAGCGATGATAGGGCACAAACACTATTTCGGTTCGCTGCAACAACGATAGGGCACAACACTTTAGTTCGGTTCTCTGTATCGATGATAGGGCACAACACTTTAGTTCGGTTCGCTGTAATTATGATAGGGCACACACACTCTGTATTTCTGCTCCACGCTTGGTTTTTATCTCTCTAAAATTCCGCTCGACGATCCGGTATTTCCACGGAAGAATTCCACTGGGTGCTCCGGCACTAACACACTGCAACACGGCTCGTTGGTCACTGGTCCAAGACGATTCTATCCCGTCGCTGCCATCAATTTGTCGGAGTTTCCTCTTAGTCCGCACAACTTGGAAGAAAATCCTTAGTATTTATATGCTGCCACCACCGATATGATTACGTGATATCGGTCACGCACTGAGAGGATTGTTTAAAAGAAAACCAACGCTTTCAACTAACTAAATTAACAGTTTATTTACACACTATTTACATAACAACAAACACTATTTACACTTACAAACTTGGATATAGATGATCCGGTTCAACATTAAATTGAATACAGTAAATACTGGCTGTGTATTGTTAAACTACGTTAAATCACTCTCACTCTACACACGTTAAATTAGCTTTCCGGAGATCAATTCGCGATCTCCCAACACATGGGCTCTAGGCCTAAGCTATCCGAGCCTCTCTCAACCCTACGCACTCTCTCAACCCTATGCACTCTCTCAGAGCGATCCAAGGAACTACCCTTCACCTTGCGCGCTCAGCTCCAACTCTCTCAGCAGAAGAGACTGCCTTTCAGGAACCCCTTGCTCCTTCTCCACCTAAACCCTCCGGGGTTTTCTACCTGGCTCCCATTCAAGCCCTTTTCTTCGTTTTTAGAATTCTTTTGTCTTCCCATCTTCCACCGACATCTCAAAAGGTTGGGCACGCCCCTCTCCAACTATCTTTTTTCCCCCTCATTCCATCTATACATTTTCACCGGCTTAGATCCAGTTTTAGATAAGGAAAGACTGTTATTTTGAAATTCCAGTACACAGCCCATACAATATATAATATATTAAGACAAAAATAATATAGAACATCAGTTCTAATAGCAGATGTTTCTCGGAACCTGACACAAAGGATCGCGAAAATAATGTGAATTTCGTCGAAGGATCATGAAGAAAATGAAGTTTTTCAAAGGGGTCCTTAGAAAATACTACTTTCGTCAATGTAACTCGGAAAAATGCGAATTTCGTCAAAAGATCGCAAAAAAGCGAATATAATCAAAGTATCGTAGAAAACCCCTAAATTTCATCAAATGATCCCCCCCCCCTCCAAAAAAGCGAATTTCGTCAAAAGGCTGAATTAACAACGCTAATTTCGTCTAAGTATCGCCGGAAAAATGCGAATTTCGTCGAAGGATCGTGGAAAGGTGAATTTTTCGCATGACACGAAAAAGTAGAAATTTTCTAGAAGGGGCCGCGGAAAAAACGCGAAATTCGTCATAGGGCTGCGGAAAAACGAAAAATTCGTAAAACGGCCAAGGAAAAAATTTTGTCAAAGAACACCGAAAAACGAGAGTTACGCCAAAGGACTGCAGAAAAAAAAGCGAATTTCGCCAAGCGGCCGCGAAGAAAAAACGCGAATTTTGTGAAAGGGTCACTAGAAAAATCAAGAATTTCGTCAAAGGGCCGCGGATATAAAACGCAAATTTCGTCGAAGGATCGCGAAAAAACGGAAATTTTGTCGGCGAATTATGAAAAAATATATATTTTAGTCAAAATGCTGCTTAAAAAATGCTATCGTAAGGATATTAAAAACTGCTTATGCTTTCGTCAATGTATTGAGGAGAAAATGCGAACTTCGTCGAAGGGCCGCTAGAAAAAAATGCGGGGCCGCAGAGAAAAAGCTAATTTTATCGAAAAATCACGAAAAGATAGCGAATTTCGTCAAAAGGCTGCGGAAAAACGCAAATTTAACAAATGGCCGCAGAAAAATGCAAATTTCTTCAAAAGATCGCGAAAAATGCGAATTTCGTGAAAGGGCCGTACAAAAAACGCAAATTTCGTCAAAAGATCACGAAAAATGTGAATTTCACAAAATGGCTGCAGAAAATAACGCAAACTTTGTCAAAGGGTCTCTATAAAAAACACGAATTTCGTCAAAAGGCAGCGTAAAAACTCAAATTTCGCGAAACGGTCGCGAAAAATAAACGAATTTCATCAAAATACCGCAGAAAATCGCAAATTTCGTCAAAGGGCTGCGGAAAAAATGTAAATTTTGTCAAAGGTTCGCGAAAACAAGAGAATTTTGTCAAAGGGTCTTGCAAGAAATGTTAATTTTGCCAAAGGCTTCGGCACGAGAACGCGAATTTTGACAAAGGACCACTATCAAAAACAAGAATTCCGTCAAAAGGCAGCCTAAAAAACTCAAATTTCGTCGAAAGATCGCTAAAAAAACGTGAATTTCGTCGGAAGATCGTGGAAAAAGAAAATAATTTTATTAAAGGGCTGCTTAAAAAACACTAATATCTTCAAAGTATCTCGGAAAAAAACGCGAATTTAGTAAAAGGTCCGCGCAAAAACTCAAATTTCGTGAACTACTCGTGAAAAAATTGTCAATTTCGTCAAAGGGCCGCGGAAAAATTCAAATTTTGTCAAAGAGTGGCAGAAGAAATGCGAATTTCGCCAAAGGGCTGAGAAAGAAATGCAAATTTTGTCAATCAGTCGTAGAAAAAACACGAATTTTTACAAAATGCTTAGGTGCAAAAGGCGCATTTTGTCAAATTGTCGCCAAGAAAAACACTTATATCGTCAAAGGGCCGCGGAAAAAAACGCAAATTTCGTCAAAGAATCGCGAAAACAAGATAATTTTGTCAAATGGTCGCGGATGAAATGCGAATTTCGCCAAAGGGCTGTGGAAAAAAATGCGAATTTTTTCAAAGGACATATTAAAAAATACATGAATCTCGTCAAAGGGCTAAGGCAAAAACCTCCAATTTTGTAAAAGGGCAGCTAGAAAAAACACGAATTTCGTCAAAGGGTAGCGTAAAAAGGCAAATTTCGCGAAACGGTCGCGGTAAAAACATTCATTTCGTCAAAGGTTCGTGAAAAAGGGAAATTTTGTCAAAGAGTCGCGTAATAAATGCGAGTTTCGCCAAAGTGTTGCGGGAAAAAAAGCGAATTTTGTATTAGGTGTTCTAGAAAAAACATGAATTTCGTCAAAAGGCTGAGGAAAACGCGAATTTTGACAAAGGAGCTCTAGAAAAAACATGAATTTCGTCAAAAGGCATCGTAAAAAACATAAATTTCGTCGAAGGATCGCGAATGCGGTTCGTCGGTAGTTTGTGGAAAAAAAAGAAATTTGTCGAAAAGCAGCTTAAAATACGCTAGTTTATCAAAGTATTTTGGAAAAAATGCAAATCTCGTCAAAGGGTTGCTATAAAAAATGAGACTTTCATCGAAAGGGTGCGGAAAAACGTGAATTTTGTCAGAAGGTTGCTGAAGAAACGCAAATCTCGTGAACGGATCGCTGGAAAAAATGAGAATTTCGTCAAAAGGACGCAGAAGAAACGCGAATTTCGTCAAGGGTCTGTGGAAAAAATGCAAATCTCGTCGAAAGATCGCAAAAAAACATGAATTTCATCGGAGGATCGTGAAAAAAAAAGAATTTTATCAAAAGGCTGCTTAAAATCCTCAAATTTCATCGAAGTGTCTCCGAAAAAACGCGCATTTTGTCAAAGGATCGCAAAAGAGCGAATTTCGTCAAAAGGCCGCAGAGAAAACGCGAATTTCGCCAAAAAGCCGCAAATAAGCGCTAATTTCGTCAAAGAACTGCTAGAAATAGCTTGAATTTCGCCAATGGGCCGCGGAAAAAACGAGAATTTTTTCAGAGGATCGCGAAAAAATGGAAATTTTGCCACTGGATGGCAGAAAAAACACAGTAGTCTCTCTAGAAAACATTTCACCCATTTATGTTTATTATCATAATCATAATTTTTAATCAGAAACAAAATACTGAATTAACTTTAGAAAAATTTTTCATTTGGTAAATTTTGATCTTGTTATGTATATATATGTATTTTTTTAGTGTAATGTATCAGAGCGCGCAATGATAATTTTATTTATTGCATCTGCCACTCTGAGATATTGAAATTTGTTGTGTTCATCCGCTGGTCATAAGATTCTTCATTCAAGCCTGAAGAATCGTTTTTTAGAGGGGGGTGTTGTAAAGAAGTGAACTTCGCTGCTTTCATGGTCTGTGGGAAGAATCTGTAGGATCTTCCTAAAGAAAAACTGTATGCATATCACCCAGGTGCATAGAAAGACTAGTAGACATTTTTCTCACGCTCTAGGGCATTGTAAGTGATGATGGATTAGCACTTAGGACGTAGCACGCCCTGATAAAGGATATGAGATACCGCTAAGGGTTCGGAGTATAGACCACCCTGTTTAGGTCTCGCATAGGAATTCGCTAATGCCTAAAGGCATTGCCATTGACAGAGATGGATGTTGAAAGTTTTCTCACGGGGTCCGGGAGAGTGACCATTTTTCGGAGGAAAATGAAGGAGGGGATCAGTTTGGAGTCGGGAATTGGAGTGTGCGTTTTGCTCGCACGGACGAGGGGGAAAGAGATTTTTTCCCGGGCTGAAGGCACGAGAGGTGCCGAGTAAATTGAGCCAAGCGCTCGGAACTTGTGTGGGACGGCGAGAGACTTCCTCGTAAAAGCCACTCCACCATCGATTCCGTTGCTGAATGAGACGTTCTAGACTGAACTATTTTACAAGTTTGAATCTACAAGGACTCAGCGTTTTATATAATCATATAAGTCAACGACCCACGTGTTTAAATTATTATTTTTGTTGTGTTCTACTTAATCAAGATTTTAAAATAAAACTTTTGATTTATTTTCCATGGTAGAGAGATTTGTTTCTCATCGCTACCGTTCAATTAAATTGATCGAGGAGCAATTCTTAACAGGTGAATAGTCTGTGAGCTCAATGCCATTAGTTTCACTGGGCACTTTTCTTTTTTATTACTGTGTGTGTCAGCAGGGTTAGACTGAGTCAGATTTTTCTCCGTAGACAGTAATGTAATGGAATTTTTTTAGTGTCTCTGTGAAAAAAAGTATAACTGCTACACGTTTCATTTTCAATACCGAACATGCCATAGTTAATATCAATAACACATATTAGTTTCATGACGATTCCACTACATTTACGCGAGTTAGAGCTACGACAGATGGCAGACAGACAAGCCGAATGCATAATCACTTTTCAACTACATTGGAAAGTGTTAAAAAATTAATTTCTGGTATCCAAAATTTAAATCTGCCAAGTTTGCAGATTTATTTATGCTCCAGAGTTGTTAAGATAGAAAAAATGTAATTGATGTAATGATTGTAAAAATGTAATGATTGTAATCTTTGAAGAGATTAACATTTTCATTTTAATGTTAGTTACTCTGGACTCTGGAGATGTGAGAGAAAAAATCTGTCGATAACGCTTTTTAACATTTTCCAACATAGTTGAAAAGTGTTTTTGTATTCGATTTGTCTGCCGTCTGTCTGAGCTCTAACTCACGTAAATGCCGTCAGATCGTCATGAAATTGATATATGTTATTGATATTCACTATAGCATGTTCGATATTGAAAATGAAGTGCGTAAGCAGTTCCATTACAGGGACATTTAAAATAATTCCGTTACATTACTGCCTATGGGGAAAACCTTTTGAGGAGGGTTTTGAATAATGAATATTAATCTCATTTAAATTAAGAATTCCGTTACATTACGGCATTATAAAAATACATTGCAAACGAATTTTAGCCATAGACCGAACGGAATAAAACAAATACTAAAAAAAGATTATTTAGGACAATGGTTGCTTTGCATACGCAAAGGAAATTCTTATTTCAATGCTCTCTGACGATTGCCATCATATTAAACAGCTAGCTGCTCAGCACATAATGGTTGAAAGATGAGAGTAAGAGTAAATGATGGCATACGCAAATCTGAAATATCGACAATCAACCTTGAAGCGGATAATTATATAAATCTGATTCATTAGTAAAGTTCATCATTGTTTATAAATTCTGGTGGATTTCGACTAAAACTTAAATATTAATTAAAAATTAAGAAGTACTGGAGCTGCGTTCCTATGAGCTTCAGTGCAAATTAAGCAAGGCGAGGAGCTAATAAGTTGATCATTAAGAATATTTATACTTTACAAACATGAACAAAAAGCAGCGAGTAAAAACGGCAGATACTGTTGCGAATAATTCCGGCATTTCTCGTCGCCATTTTTAAATACTGAGGCAGAAAACGGACTGAGACATATTTGTGAGTACTAGATAGAAGTATACTCCTATGTGTGCGACACACTACATCAAATATGTAAAGCCTTCGGAAGAAAGACGCAAAAGATAAGAGATCGGAAGAACAGAAAAAGACAATTTAGGCTTCCGTATTTCCGAAGCGCTGTTCCGCAGGTCTCCGGGAAGCAGTACTTATGAGCTGAGGTGAATTCCGACAATTAAATAATCACTAAAAGCACTAGAGTACCAGAGCTGTTCTCCGGTAAGATCCGGCGTAAATTAAACCCTGTATATATATATAGTGAAAAATGCACTTAAGCAATTTCTACCAATATGCGAAAATGAACTCGAATTATTTTGTGTAGCCTTGCGTATGCAACTGGACTTAATTGATCCCAGGATGTGTCAGGTAGGCAATATGTTTTGTAACAATAGTAACAGCCCTAATGGAATCATTGGGAATATGTCTGGATCTCAAATTCCCTGCTCATCAAAGCGAAACCTTCTGACAAATTTTCTGACCCATTTTTAACTATAATAGCATAAAAATAATAGGTATGACTATTGAAGCGATTTGGAAATGAATAGCATTTTCCATTCTTTGATAAATAAATTACTTATTGAGTCACAAGAGATTTTTGTCACTTGACGACAGCTTTTTTTTCTTTCCCATGCTATCGCTTCGAAAAAATTCTATTCAAAACGCTAACTTTGATTGTATTTTGTAAGAGATATTTTGACTTTATCAAAAAATAGAAAACGTCATTTAATTACGAAGTTTCTGAATAAGAACATCTGCCCATTTTATGCATCTCCGAACAAGAATGAATTCAGAAATTTGTCTGAAAGTAGCGCCTTTGAATTTGAGAACGGACTTAATAAATTACAAAGAAATATTTTCGAAAATATACTTTTCACTTTACAGCTTCAAAAGTTATGATTTTTTAACTCTCTTTTTTCTTTTATACTAATCTGCATTAATTTTTTTAATGAATCTTTAACTGAATGTTGAAAAGTCTAAGTTTCTAAGTAATCATCAATGTTTTTATGATATATTTTGTCTTGTCAACACACAGTAATCTATAGTATACTGTAAAATTTCCTCATAAATATGCATGCAGTATTCTAAAAAAAATCTTAAGTGTATGTTAAGAAAAGTCGGAAATTTTTGTAGAAGTTGAGTCGGGTGGCACGGACACTATTTGTTTTTGCACGGGCACTTCCGGGCTTGTTTTCACAGATTTTTGTACAAGCCGGGTCCTGAACTATGAAGATATAAACGTGACGGTCGCGGGTAGAATTTTTAATTTTTGTTGCAACCGTCTTTCGATAGCTTTCCGTATGTAGGATATAGCTTTCGTTCGGGCCTGGCGTTTACTTCCAGGCCCAGGCTGAATCTGGAAATTCTGGCCCGTGCAAATCTCTAGCTCTGAGACAAACTTTTCTTCCTGCTGATTGTAAGCGAGACAACATCAAAATAGGTTGCGAAAAAAAAAGTTATTAAATTAAAACAATAAAATATGTGTATACAAAATAATTAATATAAATTTAATTACAATGTTATTTAATTATTTGTAAATGGATATTATCTGCAGTGAAATTTTCCAGTTACTTTTATATAACAGTTTATAAATATGTATGTATGATTTTTTTTAGTTATGAAAAAATAAATAAAGTTCTTTTTTATGCATATATAGTGCATCGTTTAGCATCTATTATATATGCCAGTGAAGTTAGCTTTTATTATTCAATTTTTTTTTTTTTTTTTTTTTTTCAATTTTAAGAGTCCTGAGACCCCTTAAAGTAGTCTGTCTTTAACAATTTGACGTTTATTGCTTTTATACTGCTACTGGACATTACATTACACATAATATCATTAAAAGTTGTTAACTAGGCATAGAGTACGCCGCCCCTGTCATTATATCCGTGTCTTTAAAGGTTAATTAATCTCGGCTAATTACCGACGATTTTTTTCGAAAATCATTATCAACAATACTTTTATACTTCTTCTACGGTAGTTACCTCCAGCGCTGCTCAACACTTTTGCTGGATGCCCGCAAATCGAAATTTGTGTGTAACGAAAAAATGCGCTTTTCTCAAAAACTATGAGACCTAGGGTAATCGCCATAATTTTCCTGCAAGGTTTAAATTAACGTCTACGACCTCTAATTTGTTCATAATTTTACTTTCAGTAGATTCAGAATTAGTAGGGGAGGGGACATATTTTTGCGCTGCATTTTTGACGATATCTTTGAAATATAATAGCTAAAATTAAAAGGAACGTATTTTGAGTTCAGCGTTACGAAAGCTTTCACACGATACCCTACACGATGCGAAAATAAAAGAGTTTTTTTTTTTTTTTTCAAGCGGCTTAATTAGCCTTTTTGAATTTTTACTAAATATATTTATGAATGTTTAATAAGCTGAAAATATGTGGGTTAATAGACTTTATTACTTCCCCCAATTTGAATTTTCTGCGTTCCATAGTTTACGAGTGAAATGGCTGTGACAGACAAACAGACACAAGAGTGATCTTATAATGGTTCCGGTT
Source organism: Maratus speciosus (assembly GCA_963932465.1). Classification (NCBI taxonomy): domain Eukaryota; kingdom Metazoa; phylum Arthropoda; class Arachnida; order Araneae; family Salticidae; genus Maratus; species Maratus speciosus. The sequence goes on along the minus strand of OZ010796.1, from coordinate 150,616,068 downwards.
TTACTTTTTAAGTACGAACCTTAAAAAAGGAAAATAAACATTTTACTCACTTGATTGAAATTATAAGAATATTTCAGATACTGTGGACAGTAATAAAGGGAAAAAATCCCCCTCCAAAGCGCAATACTGGGTGTGTCGCTGAATTATATTTCAAAACATTAATGTTACTCAAAAGCGTTGTTATAATCACTAAATATATATTTTTTTAAATCACCAAAATAGAGTACCGTATTTTATGGAAGAAACGCCGCAACCGTCGTAAGCGCCGTACTCCTCAAAATTAGTCTAAATAAGTTTAAAAATATCGTAAACGCCGCACCTGTGGGAACGCTACTTTTGTCGACAATGTCTCATTGACCTAACTTTAATCAGTGTTTTCTGAACAGGGTAATGTGCCTCATTTTTATAATTTAGGATTCTAAAATTTTATTTAAAATATTTAAATCAGGTTTTAAATATTTGTATGTAATTTCTTTAATTAAGGAGACGTCGATTGTCATTAAAACCATCCAGAGCGCGGGACGCGGATCCTCTCCTTAGGCACACAACATTTTTTTAAGTGGCCGTCGCAACTTAGCACGCTTTTTACGTCGCATGCACTTTAGCCTTTTTTTAGCTTCTACTCGAAACCCTCAAACTCTGAGTTGTCAATATCTGAGTGGAAGAGTAGTAAATTTTCTTTGTCCACCTGTATGGTTCAGTATCATCATCCGAAATGTCACAGTTTTTATAATCGGTAAAGTCAGAAAGTTTCGCGTTGTTGAGCAGGGGACTTGAGAACAGTCTTATAATAATACATTCATGGGATTAATGAATTTTTATTTTAGCCCATTTTACACGCGCGAGACAAAAATCGTAAACGCCGCACATGGTGTAAACGCCGCACTTTACAAAAAAATAGCTTTCAAACTCGTAAACGCCACGGCGTTTCTTCCATAAAATACGGTTTATTTAAAAACAGAGAAAAAATAAGGAAATATTTTACACGCTTCATTGAAGCCATAACAATGCCATAAATGCTGAAAAAGTATTACATTTTCAGCTGTAAAATATAATTAAGGGGACTCGGTGCCAAAAATTTTTATTTTATAACTATAACCTATATTATATTTTTAGATTCATGTTTGAATAAAGCATAGTCATAACAGATCATAAGAAGTGTTAAATTCTCGATATAGCAATAATATTTCTTATAAAATTGAATTAAAAAAAATTAACAATTTTTAAATTCTTTCTTCTTTTCCATTTTTCATATTTGGGAATGGATATTTTTATCCTTTTTTCTATAAATCTAAGTATCGGATTTTCGATGAGACCAGTAGATCAGCAGAAAAATAAAATTAGTGAATGCATATGGGAAAAAAAAAAGTGGGAAAATAACATGTTTAAAAAATAAATAAATGAACTTATAAAGTTACAAACATATTAAAAATTTGGTACTTAGTTATCCCACACAGGGTCTAAAGATACTTTTTAATAAATTTCAGACAATTTGCTTAATTATTGTAAGAAGCTTTAGCATTTCGATTAAAATGAAAATATAAAAAATTGGGAACCTAGAAAAATGAGTTTAAACATTTCCCTTACACATAAATGACATTAAATTTCATCATTATGACTTAGGTATATCTCCTTTATTATTTATCGAACCGTTCGGAAATTGGGACAGAATGCTCTCAGAATATATACTAAGGCACATTAAAAAAATAAATAAATAAATAAATAAAAAATCTAAAATTCGACATTTTTGTCATTTTTGATCAAAATGACAGGTACTGAGTCGCCTTAAAATAAGTTTTAAAAAAATACTCTTTCAGCTAAAATCAATTTTCATGAACTGATGAAAAATAATAGTTTGTATTGCAGCACGTTGCAACTGCGCAAGACGACATTATAATACAACACACATAAGATTATAATATTTTATCAATGACTGCAAAAATGAGACTTTATACTGAAATACAGAAAAAAAATTTTTAGATTGTTTTAACACTGTTTTTTGGTTAAAACTCTACGGTTATCTGCCACCCTCAATCTGAAAGTATGTTCCCAATGACGCCACATGACTCCTGGTAGGGGAACATAAGGCTCCTATAATAGGAGCCTTAAGGGGCCTGTCCCTGAAAACTGGAACTTCAAATTCAATCTATTGAGAAATAGTTCCAGTTACGGCCACCAGGGCAGGATGGTGCCATCGAGAAAATTTACGATACAAATTTACCAATCAGAATGAAAAGAATTTGCTTGACTGTCAATTTACAGTGATATATATACGATGAAGGCGTGTTTTTTCAACACCTACTGCACACAGTAAAGTCTCATTAGGATTTTTTTTCTCCCTTCTGCTTTCCTTGCCCGTATACAAAAGGACCATTAGTAACCCATACTAAAACCAGATGTTGACCAGATCTTTCTTTTTCAAGGCAGTTCTCAAATACAAATTAGCTTCTGTTTGAAACGTATCTCAAAACGTATCACTGCCTCAATGATAAATTTTTGTAAGATACAGATAATCAGAATAAAAACATCACATTCAGATTAAATTTTGGAAAACTATTTTCTAAGAATATAGGTATCAGATTGGATGATTTATTTTTAATTTGACTCTGTAACACCCCTCCCGGCCCAGTGGCGTATCTAGACTTATCATTTTGGAGGGGGCTGAGATATAATAAAATTTTCTAAGAGGAAATCACAAGAAACGGAGAAAATTCCGCTTTAAACAGGTTTTTATCATAGCATGAAACGCATCTATTATATAATTAAACATGCTAAGATGAAATCGCATAGGAGTGTGAAAATGTTCATTTTAGGCAGGTTTTCGTCTTTAGAAGTATAATTCCATGGTAATACCACATTTTTTAAAACGCAATACTGAGAATTATCTATTAAAAGATATCTCAATAAAAAATAAATAAAACCGAAGTAAACATCAAATTTAAAACTATTTAACAGCGTTCTCACTCTATCCCTTCCCTACCGCCTTTAACACTTTCTAAGATTCATTTTGAAACATACATGCATGACATTTGTAATACTTGAATATTGAATAGCGTTTTCCATTTTATCATAAATGGGATATATTTGGAATAGCAGCTCTCTGGTGATAACTTTTCCTAAGATTGTCACGACTCGAAAATCAGCTTTAACGGCCAAAATTGAAAGTATTTTCTGAATTCTTTTTAATCACTAATTGTGGTTGATAGGAAGCTTTTTGTGTATTCCAGATTCAGAATAGCTCAATTAGATTTATGATGTATTTTAAATGTAAATAAAGCTTATTTCTAGTCAAAAAGTTACACAGCCATCGAAAAAACTTTTTTGTCAATATTTTGTAATCCTATGGAAATAAAATAACACGTCACAGCGCTGTAACGAGCTGAATAACAAGACTATAACGTAACATTCTTAGCATTTACATAAATAAATTTTTAAACAAGAAAGAAAAAATCATGCGTCAAGCATAGATTATAAAACACTTTCCAAAGCGATCAGAATAATGTAACAAAACTGCACCGTTTAAAAAAATTAAAATATTACGTTTAATTCAACCATAGGGAAACGCATAACACATTTCAAAACCCATTTTAAGCTGTTCGCATCTACAATCGGAAAATTATCCGAATTTTTTCAGCAACCCTGTATATGATATATATATTAACTACATGTATGCCAAAAATTAGCTTACTTAAGAAATACATGTACTTCAGTTGAAAATTTCCCTTCAACAATTTCCTCTAATAAGGACGTCCTGGTACGTAAATACTTTTGTGCAGCCCTGTATGTATATGTGATATAAAATTTATATATAACGACTAACATGCAAAAAATTAATTAAATTTAAAAGCGCATACTGAGTTTTAAACCGTTACACTCCAGCAATTATTACTCAAAGGCAATACTGTAACCGATTTCTTTTGTGTTTCCCTGTAAATGGATAAAAATGCTATCCTGTTCTAACGTAATCCTATTGAAATTCAGTGATTTATATCAGTTTCAATGCATTTGAAATAGCGTAATGTCATTAAAATGCTCTGCAAACGATTTTTCCCCCTATACCGTGATGTAATGGAATACTTTTGAGTGCCCCTGTAAATGAACTGTTAATCCTAGATACTTCATATACAATACCAAACATGCTTTGGTGACCCTAAATAACCTTTATCAATTGCATGAAAATCCGAGTCTATTTACGGGAGTTAGAGCGTGGACAGACGGACAGACAAACCGAATGCATAAAAACTTTTCAGCTTTGTTGGAAAGTGTTAAAAAGGTTCAAACTTTGCAGTTCATACTGCGATGTCTCAATCTGTGCATTACCTTAAATCGCAGGTTTTCAACTGATAAATAGCGAGAGTAAGCCTTTTATTGATGTTTTATAAACTATAATTAAAATTAATAATGCACTTTCAAATACCCCATGTCACGTTTTACATAATAAAACGCGTCTAAAGAGAGCCTGTGTATAATGGACGCTTGTCTGAAATAGCTATTTCGTAGTCTCTGCGAAATACCACACTTTCTAAGATGAAAACATGTCTAAAACGGAATATTTTTCTGCTTACTTTTGAATTTTATCTTAGCATGTTTCATTACATTTTGCAAAACTTTCGTCTGCATCTACTAAAACGATCCCTGAAAAATTATCCAACTAACATTGCAAGCCTCATCAAAATTTTCCCAGTAGATGAAAATCTAATCTTTTATAATCCACTTCACCTGTTTTTATAACTTAGAACAGTATATGTACTATACTAAACTAAAAAATATTACTAAAAATATTTAAAAAAATACTAAAAATATTAAAAATCGTCTTCATCTGCATATGTCATTGTTACAGCACTTTCTTACTTATTTTAATTTTGTTTTAGTTCAGCAACCCATTTTTCTAGTATTTTACCCATTTTACATAAAGGTAAAATACAACAAAAGTCTGCCTCATCTGCAAATGTCATTATTGTAAAAATTTCTTAAATTATGTTTCATAATTTTCAGTAGATACCGATCGTCTCTGCATAATGCTGGGAAAACTTTAAAAATCTGCCTCATTTGCAGATTTTAATATTGCGGAAATTTTCTTATTTTTTCTAACTATTTTCATTAGCAATCGAACTTCTCTCCGTAATCTGAAAAAAACATTAAAAATCTGCCTCATCTGCAGATGTTGTTGTTGTTGAAATATTCATATACATTTTTATAATTATTTTCATTAATAACCCATCTTCCTAGCGTAATGCTCGGAAACCAATAAAGATCTGCCTCATCTGAAGATTTAATTAGTATAAAAAAATCGCATATATTTTTAATAGTCATTTTCATTAGCAACTTATTTTCTTTAAATAATTCTGGGAAAAAACTAAAAAGCTGCCTCATTTGCAGATTTCATTATTACAGAAATTGTCTTATATAGTTTTCTAATTGTTTTCATTAACAACCCATCTTCTCTCCGTAATGCTGGAAAAACATTAAAAATACGCCTCATCTGCAGGCATCATTGTTGCAGAAATTTTCATGTATTTTTTTATAATTATTTTCATTAGCAACACATCTCCTTTACTTAATGATGCGAAACCAATTAAAAATCTGCCTCATCTGCAGATTTAATTAATATAAAAAATTTCATTTTTTTTTTCCTTCATAATTATGATTAGTAACTTATCGTCTCTGCGTCATTCTTAGGGGGAAAAAAACCTAAAAATCTGCCACATCTTCAAATTTAATTAATATAAAAATTTTCATTTAATATTTTCATAATAATTTTTATTAGCAAACCATTTTCTCTGTGTAAATTTGGAAAAACATTAAAATTCTGCTTCATCAGCAGATTTAATTAATATAAAAAATTCAGATACATTTTTCATAATTTTCACTAGTAACCATCTACACTGCGTATAATTCTGGGAAAACATCTGTCTCACTTGCAGATTTCATTCATCCTTAGAATACAACATGTTCATTTTTAACACTTTCCAACAAAGTTGAAAAGAGTTTATGCATTCGGTTTGTCTGTCCGTCTGTCCACGCTCTAACTCCCGTAAATAGACTCGGATTTTCATGAAATTGATAAAGGTTATTTAGGGTCACCAAAGCATGTTTGGTATTGTACCTTACCCGTGGCCCTAATTCTTTGCGCACCAGCCTAAAAGGGAAATTTTTCAAAGAAAGAAAACTCAAACTTAATTTTGTCTAAATAAATAATCAAATTCTTGAAATGTCAATCTTCTAAAATGAATTGCATTAAATAAAAAAATAAAAGAAGTCGCACACTTAGATTTCTTTATGTAAAACCTTCTTCCTCTGAAAAATAGATAGCCCTAATGTTTTGCGCATGTGCATTTAAAGAAAGTTTTTTACTATTGTGATTGGCTGATCGTTTCCAAGTATGCAAATTATCGCATCCGGGACTAATGGCATGTGCTTTTTAAAAGAAAAGCGATTTCAAATCAATTAATAAGAAGAAAATGTATGATAAGAGATTGCCGGTAGAGTTGCGTAAAAACATAATCGAAAAACGAAATAGTGGATGTCTAATGAGGAAAATAGGCAGGGATTTTATTATTTCTGAATCAACAGTGCGTAATGTTTTGAAAACTTTCGTTGCAACCGGAGAAATACAGCCAAGAAACAGTACTAGTCGCTACCAACAACAATGGGTCGAGCAGATCGAATGTTCCGTCGAGTGGTAATGAAGATAAGATCAGCAACCAGGGGTCGATCAAGGCAAAATTTGGGACCTATTTAGGGCCCTTTCACAAAAATCTATTTAATAAAATAGGCCCCTTCACAAAAATAAATTTAATAAAATATGCCCCTTCACAAAAATAAATTTAATGTAATGGGCCCCTTCACAAAAATGAACTTAATAAAACAGGCTCCTTCACAAAATTCCTTTGAATAAAATAAGCCCCTTTCGTAACACTTTTTCATAAAAACTATTTTAAAATGTGTAATTTGTAAATAAAAAAGCCAGGCCATAAAAAAACAAAAACTTTAGTACGGGGACTTAAAGAAGTTGTTAATAAATTATTGGTTCGAATTTGAGTAACTGGATTTCAACTTTCATTACAAAATGTTATTTTTTACAAAAATATTATAAAATTCACAAAAATAATTTATACTTTTCACAAAATGGGCCCCAAGAATCAGGGATGCAGTGGAGGCAGGGGCGCGCCGACCCAGTGTGCAAAGTGTGCGGCGCACACAGGCGCCGTAGTAATACAGGCGCCAAAGATTTCAGTTGAAGAGCAAATATTTAAAAAGAATCCTTAATTTACTTAAACTAAAATGCATTAAATTTTCTTGACATCTTAATTATATTTTGTAGATTTAGCAGAGACAAACTTTTCTATAGATATTTAATTCTTCTTATTATTATTATTTATTTATTTCGTTTTATTCTACTTCTGAATCTCCTGTGATTTAGACGTAGACTTGTCCAACCTTTCAATGAACAGAGGCGCACCTCATGTAGATGCAAACAATGAAAGGCGCCATAATTCACATGGCTGAAAACATGCAACACTATTATCTCACTCTAGTAGTGGTAAGGTAAAGCATAGTGCAGTTTTATTACCATAGGGAGTAAATTCCGCTGGTTTCTTTTTTATTTTTAAATAGCAATCTTCTCCTTATTGCAGAATTTCTGCACAGCTGCCAAGTTTCCGGCTTTTTATCTTGGAGAAAATCTGGTTCTTTTAAATCGACCAAATGTTCCAACTAAATAAAACATTTTCTTTTAGTAGCTCAGTGGTTAGAGCAGTAGTCTTGTATACTGTGGTCCATGGTTCAATTCCTGGCTCTGGCTGATTTTTCACTCCAGTTGAGTTTATTGTATTTATTGCATGTATGTCTGTATAATATTTATATATATCTTTAACTGTTGAATGCAGGTGATCTATCTGTATGTGTGTTTTAAAATATATTGTAGTATGTGTGTTTTATTATAACATTTTCTTTTTTAAAATACTGGTATCCAAAAAGCCGGAGACTTGGCAACTCTGTTTCTGTCATAAATAAGATGACAATTAGTATTCGGAAATACTGGTAAAAATGTCCCCTGCGATAATCAGGCCACGAATAGTGGTACACTTATGCGTCACAAGCGTCTTGTATGATGCATATACATCTCACGGAGATAGCCATAAGTCCCCTACGACTCAGAAACTGTATTTAAAAATAATTTTTAGAAATAATATAAATCATAGAAAATTTAAAATTGCATTTTTCAGAAGGCCAACCTATCTCAAAAGTTTTGTAAGTGAAGTTGCCCTAAACCTTAATCACTAAATAACAAACTAATAACATACTGTAATTAACACTAAATAACGGTCATTGGTAACAATTAAAAGAACCCCATTCAAATGTTATTGAATTTAAGAATGCATACTTTAAAGTGGATTTTTAATTTTAAAAACAGCTACTAATAGAAAGATTTGAATGGGCGCCAAGAAAACCTTCAAAGGTCGCCACCATAGCGACTGTGGGAGACGCGTTGGACAGACCTGGATTAGAGACCGGAATTTCCAGACCTGGACCCGTCCCGTTTATATTTTTGCAGTTCGCGACCCGGCCTGTACAAAAATTAGTGAAATCATGCCGTCCCAGCCCGTTCAAAAATAATCAGTCCAAAAATTCCGATTTTTCTTTAAAATTAAAATTCTTTTAAAGAATACTGCATATATATTTACGAAGAAATGTTAGATTGATATGTGTTCCCAAGACAGAAATTACACAATAGCAACATTAATGATTACTTAGACTCTTAGGCTTTTCAACATTCAAATAAAGATTCATTGAAAATATTAATGCAGTTTAGAATAAAAGAAAGAAAAAAAAAGAGGGTTAAAAGCATCATAACTTTTGAAGCTATATTATAAAAAGTAGATTTTTGAAAATATTTCTCTGTAAATTATTAAGGTATATTTACAATGATTCCGTTAACGGAAGTTTAAGATAGCTATTAATATTTTTACAAAATATATTGCCAGCCCGACACGTCCTGGGAACAATTAAATGCAATTCCGGTCCGGCTCGACTATGTAGAAGGAAAATGTAAGCCTCAACCCGACGCGGCCCGAGTCTGCTGAAAAAACTATGCTCGGTGTCAGGCACGATATAGCTGTCCGATGCCGATCTCTACGCTGGGTATGGCTTAATTTTTCTATCGGCTCGGCTGCAGCTGGCCCGTTTAATTTTTTACCGGCTCGGGTGTTAAAAGAATTGTCTTTATTATGCCGGCTCGGCTCGATTCGTTTGAAAGTTTGCCCTAATTTTTCCGGGCTAGGTAGACCTCTGTTTATCCTGAATAGAGAAACAATATAAAACCAGAACTTGTATGAGTGTGCTGTTCAATGTAGCGATTTTAGATTGGAGCAAATTTTAATTGGTAAAATGAAGCATCAACCGTTTGTGAAAGTTATGGCATTCCATGTCGTAGGTTTAGCACTGTGAGTTTTACCCTCCTAGAGTAAAGTCTACTTTAGGTGGCTGAAGCAATATACTTTTTCAGCGCTCCTACAAATGATCACTTCTGTAGAAACTATTATGTATTGACAGGGGTCGATGCAGTTTTTTTTTTCTTGGGGCCCATTTTGTGAAAAGTAAAAGTTATTTTTGTGGAAATTATTGTAGTTTTGTGAAATTTATGATATTTTTGTGAAAAATACAATTTTGTAACAAAAAATGAAATCCAGTTACTCAAATTCGAACCAAGCATTTACACTGCTGGCCATTAAAATTGCAACACCATGAAAGATTGAAAATACAAAAAAGATATTTATTGTACGTAAACAGTATGGCATGAAAACAAAATGATTAAATTTGTAAACAGTTTGGGGGTTTACCAGGGTGTGAAATTGGTAGAAACAGCTGCTCCATCTGGCAGCTAAAACGGCCCTTACTCGGTTAGGCATGAAGTCGAACTGGGCTTGGAGGACAGAAACGGGCAATTCATTCCATGCTGCTTCAAGTCTATGCCATTTCATCGACCGTATTAGTTGCAGGGGCGGATTTATGAAGTGAGGGGCCCCTCTCACTGGAACTTTTTGGGGCCCTACCATCTTGAAAAATTGGGTACATTTATAATTTTAAAATAATAGATATTCAAAACTTAATTACAATAATTACTTACAAATGAATTAAAATGTATTCAAATTGTTAAGGATTAATTACACAAAATTCATTTCATGTTCAAATTATATCAGATTATTTTACATGAACTTAGATACTGTGGCGGATAAATGTACTAAAATTATGTATCTTATCTTCCTTTCCATTTTTTAAGAACATAAAATGATAATTCAAACTTCAAACCAAGGTAAATCAGAAACTAAGGAGACAATATTTTAGTGTCTGCTGAGCTATAACTCAAAAGCTCGTTTCGCTTGTTTTCGTTTTTGGCTCATTTAGGACATGAAATAAGATATAAATGTATGGGGTTTTAATGCATGGGACTGCAGCGGCCTGCACTGCATCCCATTATCTTGCTTGCAATTTTAATTTCATGTTTTAATAAACGATTTCAGAAATCAAATAAATTCATCAAGTATAATCAAATTAAATTATATTTTCTTCTTTTCGTTACATTAGAATGACAATTGCTTTCCAGATGTAAAAAGAATTCGAAGCTCCACAAGTTATTTTAAACCCATCTGCACTGCATTTTTATGTAAATATATTTCTAAACACTGATTTAATTAACTAATCTGTATATAGGTTTGTAATTAAGTGTGTCTTAATAGCGAATTCCATAAAAAATGGCCCCAAAAATGTATAAGTGGCACTTCCATCACTGCGATTTGCGAAAAATCTGCTAAAACGGAAAAAATTCCTATTGAGTTTAACTATGGAGGACATTGTCTTTGACAGTCATGATATATCTCATTGTCGTGTGTCATTTTTGATCTGGATGTGGAGAATTTTTTTGAGAAGGTAAAAGTATGAACAATGCAATAATAAAACTTATGCAATAATAAAATAGTGATTACTAGCTGACCTGCCCTGCGTTGCTTGGGCCCGTTATAATAAACTTAAATAAAACTAAAATATGTATGATTTTATATCTTAGTAAAATTGGGGCTCCAATGCCTTTGGCAGCGTCTAGTGTGTTCCCAACAAACCTCTTTTCGAACGAACTTGTGACCTGGGTCCCCGCGGCGGCCTAAGGCAGCGTATATCGGGAGTGTTTTGCACGCACGGAAGACAATCGAAAACCAAGTTGAATGGCAAAAACCCTGTAGTAATCCGGCCCATAGAACCTGAGACAAGAATGTGCCTTTGGCGGGGAAAATGGAACTAAAAACTGTAAAACAAATGTAAGCTAAATTGAATGAACCAATTTTCGTTGAAATCGAACCCATAGAAACCGAGAAAAGAATACATTGTTAATCTTCGAAAATGGTGGTAAAAGAAGTCCAAGATAAACTTTCATAATGCAGAAAATTGCTAAATCATAATCTAAGTTGAACGAACCAATTTTCGTTGAAATCGGACTGATAAAAACCGAGGAAAGAATGCGCTCCCAAGCGGTGGAAGGTGCCCCCTCTCCAATAATTTTGCCGAATTACCTTTAACATTAACCCAATATTTATTTTATTCATGAAATTCCCCTCCCCCCTATAAAGTTAACGACTTACCTTTAACTGTAGCGTTATTTTTAATTTCGGCTGTAGTGAGTAAACGCGGAAGTTGATGCCGAAAAAGAAGATTAATATTCGAAAAAGGTGGTGCATTTTGGTGGAAATTTTTTAGTAGTTTATAAAGTGGCTGGAGGACCCTAGAAATATGTTAAAGAAAATTGCAAGAGAATAGGATCTTTTTTAAAGGAGCTGAACCAAGGGCTGCAAGAAGGCGATTAATATTCAAAATTGGTGGTAGCTAAAGTTTGTCGTTCATGTAGTAGCTGAAGGATCTAAGAAGTTGTCAGAAAATAAAAAGCTAGTGAATCCGACTGTTTTTAAGGGAGCTATAGTAGGGGACCAAAAGGTGTAAATTGGTAGCTGAGAGCAGGACTCTAAGATAAAAACATGTTAAAAGGTCCTAGTACTTAGCTCTTTAGATCTTCAATTAGTGGAAATTAAGCATAGGGTATGAATTAATCAATAGGATAAAATTTTGAAGAAACGCGCAAAAATAGTGGAAAATTCTTAAAAAAGGGCCCTAGGGCACCAATAAAAATATGAGAGGTAGCTAGAGGTCCTAAGAAGTTGTTAGAAAAAAAAGCTACTGAATCAGACCATTTTTAAGAGAACGATAATAAAAGGCCCAAAACTGACAAACTGATAGTTGAGAGCAGAGCCCTAAGTTAAAAACATGTTAAAAGGTTCTAGTACTTAGCACTTTGGATCTTTAATTAATCGAAATCAAGCATAGGGTATGAATTATTCATTTGAATAAAATTTTAAAGAAATGCGCAAAAAGAGGGAGGGGGCTTAAAAAAGGGCCCTAGTGCCTGAATTAAAATATGAGGGAGTTGTTCCGCAGAGAGGAGTCCAACACTCAACTTTAAAGTGCTGCATTGAGAGTGTGACACAATTAGGGGATGAAAATGCATGGTGCCCAAAAGGGCCCAACTGGAGCAAGGCCTTAACTGGAATGTAGAAACGGGGGAATAACTGAATGGAAAAGTTCTCCCAAAACAAAGATCGGATTAAAAGGGGCAATTTATTAAGAATTTAGACACAAAAACTTCAAGGTGTCCTGTACCAGGTACCAGTGGGCCAGTATCTTAACTGGAATGTAGTTGGCTAGGAAAATTTTTAGTAGTTTATAAAGTAGCCGGATGACCCAAGAACTATGTAAAAGAAAATTCTTAGAAAATTCTTAGAGAAGGTGCACGAAGGGCCCCAAGAAGGCGATTAATGGTCAAAATTGGTGGTAGATGAAGTGTGAGAAATTTTTTTTGTCGTTCATGTACTAGCTGGAAGACCTAAAAAGTTGTTAGGGAAAAAAAACAACTCGTGAATCGGACCATTTTTAAGGGAGCTATAATAGGGGGCTTAAAAGAGGTCAACTGATAGTTGAGAGCAGAGCTCAAAAATGGAAACATGTTAAAAGGTGCTAGTACTTAGTGCTTTAGATCTTCAATTAGACGAAATTAAGAATAGGGTAAGAATTAATCATTGGAATAAAATTTTAAAGAAATTCTCAAAAAATGAGGGGGAATGCTTTAAAAAGGTCCCAATATAAATATGAGAGTGTTGGACCGGGGACAGGAGTCTAAGAATCAACTTTTAAATTTTGCACTAGAGAGGGTGACACAATAAAGGAGTGAAAATGCATGGCGCACAAAAAGTTCAAAGGACAGCTACTTAACTGGAATGTAAAATCGGAAGAATAGCAAATGAACAAGATGGAAATTGTACGTCAAACATAGCAAATGAGTTCGTACTATATGAGTTCGCATAGTTCGTACTATAACTAGTTTCATAAATATTCAAATCTTGGTGCAATAGCTGTTGCACTCTTATGCAAAATTGCATGAATACAAAATTTATTACGATTATATATATTAAATTCAGAAATACGGAAATAATATAATAATAATAATAATAATAATAATAATCCATATTAAATATGATGTAATCACAATGGCAACCTGGAATCATTACCTATCTTGGGATGTCATTAAATTAATTACGTATGATAGGATTTAATAGAATAATCACCATGGTAACCTATAATAATTACCTATCATGGGATATCATTGAATGAATTAAGTATGATAGGATTTAACAGAATGAAGAAAACTTTTATTAATATCTTTTTAAGTTTTGATTTGATTTTCATAAAATTTGAAATGGCTCGACAAAGTTCTGCAACGATTATATATAGTAAATTTCAAACGATGAGGTTGGATAGTTTTTGCGCTATTATATGTGGACAGACGGACGGACGGACCAGACAATGACTACAGGTGCTACGTATTTATATAATTACGACATTTCCCCATAGACCATAATATAGTGGAATATTTTTGAGTACCTCTCTAAATAAACTATGATGTTTAACAAGCTTAAAACTACTGAAGTCACACTTCCAGATATTATCATCCATAGACGGCCATGTATCCAATTCTTTGCGTGGCCCTGTATATAATTTTATTTATATCCTCCAAACATTTCTTAGTATATTAAATATGTAGTTCAACGTAAAAATTAATAACTCATTTAAAACCACCTTTAAGCTATTTTCGTTCATACTCAGTAACCCTTACGAATTATTTTGTGTAGCCCTATATATAATATACAGCATTTATACTCAGAATGTAATATGCAAAAATTTTGTTAAACTTAAAAACTCATATCATAGCTAAAAATGCACTTCCAGCAATCATCGGTAATCTACAGTATTTCGGATCTATGCAGCATCCGAAATCTTTTGTATGACCCTGCAAATACTATGCACTTTCTATTATAGAGGAAGTAACTTGCAATAAACCTTAGCAACGTATATCAATTTCATTATATGTGAAATAGTTTAACATAATTAAAATACGCCACAAACAATCTTTCCCCCAATACCATTATGTAACAGAATTTTTTGCGTGACCCTGTGTAAATGAATAATAAATACTCTTTGCGTCGCCTATTCTACAGAATATATATTTTATTTCACTTCGTGAATTCATATGCATTTCATTATGTTCGAAATTGTGTAACATCATTAAAATGCACTTTTGACTGTTTCTGTAATTGACCTACAGATGTGATTTTCATAAAATTTGAAATGACTAGACAAAATTCTGCAATGATTACATATTTTAAATTTTAAACAATGCGATTGGGTAGCTTTTGCGCTGTTATATGCGGACAGATGGACGGGCGAATCAGACGATGACTATAGGTGCAACGTATTTATATAATTACGAACGCACATAAAAAAGGGCCCCAAAACGAATATTTGAATTAAAAGGGAGTAATTTATTAACAATTTAGGGCACGAAAATTTCAAGGGCCGTGTACCAGGTCCCAGTGGGCCAGGATCTGAACTGAAATGTAGAAAGGAGGATAACTAAATGAAGAAAGGGCCCCAAAAACGAAGAAGATCGGATAAAAATGGGGCAAGTTATTAAAATTTTAGGGCATAAAAACTTGAAGGGCCCAGGAGACACGGGTCTTAAAAAATTAAAAATCTGACCCTCAGGTATATCAGGAACTGGCTTAGACTATCTCACGCAAGTTTTCAGACTTCTACTTTCCGCAGATTTTGCTAGCCGTCGCACACAGACAGAAACTTTCTTTTATTAGCATAGGTAATGAGTAACAAAATAAAAATACATTT
Organism: Maratus speciosus; assembly: GCA_963932465.1. NCBI lineage: Eukaryota > Metazoa > Arthropoda > Arachnida > Araneae > Salticidae > Maratus > Maratus speciosus. The sequence goes on along the minus strand of OZ010796.1, from coordinate 150,600,789 downwards.
AAAATACCAGCTTTATGAAAACTGCATTCTAAGTGTGGGGCCCCCAAAGTCAGGGGCCCCATGGTGACGGCCCATAATTTAATCAGGCCCTCAATCTGTACAGTAATTAAATCTTCATAGAAGGTCTCTAACAAGATTCCTTTGAATCCCACACCATCTCTCCACAACCGATCATAGTCCTGATAATTCAGAATGGAAAAATAGATAAGGAAAAGCTAAAACATTTCTGGTAGTAGCAAAATTCTATGTATTACATGAAAATGGTGTAATATTTATTAACTGAAAAATTAACAAAGAACACTAAGAAAATCTCTTTTTCGTCACATTTCTCTTTGAACCCAAAAGAAGATTTGGGGGCCCTCGGGATGCGGGGGCCCCTCGCGATTGCGACCATCGCGACCCCTTAAATCCGCCCCTGATTAGTTGGAGAAAGGTGACTGGCTAGTCTCTACGATAATCCACGCTCTCGATAGGCAACGATACTGCCTCTATCGAATTTCGACACTTTGTGGCAAGCATTTATTATTATTATTCGAGGCATAACCCGATGTTCTGAGCAAACGGCGGCCTTTCTGAATGAGAAATCCACTACGCAACTTTTCTTTTATGAGTGCTTCAGATGTCGTTTCTCCCGCCTGTCTCGTCGAAATGCGCCGAAATACTAATCATTTGCATATTCCAACCTCTTCTTCCTTTCATGTGATTTTGACGTTCGTCAGATCATTCCTTCCTGGTGTTGCAATTTTAATGGCCAGCAGTGTATTTACAGAGTTTTTTTTTTTACAGAGCTGCCAACCTTCCTTATTTTTCAAGTAATTTAAATGTTTGGAACTAGAAATTCTGTTTAATAAATGAAATAAAATATGAACCCTGTAGAAACAAGATACATTTTATTAAATAATTTTCTGGTTCAAAAAACTTTATTTGATCTGGGATAAAACTAGCAGGATATGGCAGTTATGCTATTATAGATTTTTTTTTTTTATATAAAGATTTATTTTCGGAGGGGCGGGGGTAATAGGACGCCAACTGAAATGCTGCACACAGGCGCTGGTTACTGCTGGCGCGCCCCTGAGTGGAGGGTATACGGAGGTATAATACGCCGTATACCCTCTGAATTTTTTAAAGTAACACCGTATACCTTCTGTTTCTCAAGAAAGCTATAGTATATATATACACTCGGGTATACCCTCTGCCTTGAGCGTATACCCTCTGCTTAGAACGTATACCCTCTGTTTTTTTTTACGACTACACCACTGCCAAGAATAAAAACCTGCATCGACCCCTGGCAACAATGGCAAAAGCCGCATCCCTATGACAAGAAAGCATAGGGCGATCAGTGACTCGTAAAATGGCTACAAAAATATTGCATAAAATGGGCATAAACTCTTATAAAAGCAAACGTAAGCCGATGTTAACTCCTGCTCAGAAAAGGAAACATTTTCTGTGGGCATTGGACCACTTAAAATAGACATATCAGCAATGGTAAAGTGTTATATGATCGAACAATCTCGAACCTCTTTTCCAGTTTTGTAAGGAAATATCTGTTGTCTGGTCGTACGCAAGCAAATAAATCTTTAAATCCAAACAAGAGAGCAAAAAACGTCAAACAAGAGTACAAGTTGCTGCCATATGTTCAAATTTGGGGGTGTTTTGATTATTCTGGTGTCGGCCAAATGCTGCCATATGACGGGACTATCAATGCACAATGTTATCGGAACATTTTGCAGAATCAGTTGTATCCTTGAATTTAACAACTTGGCCTTCAATCGTGTAATCTCTTTCATCAAGACTTAGCCAAACCGCATACAGCTAGGACAATAAAAGCCTGTCTTCAACAAAATTGTACCCTGTACTAGATTGTGTTCCGAATTACTCGGACATCAATTCTATCGAGGATTTGGAGCGATACTTAAGCTGCGTACACACTATCCTTCTAACTGTAATCAGTGTCGGCTTCGTTTGTTCTTGCCACGCGGTGTCTTTGATTTTTAACGACTTTAGCAGGAAAGGGACTGATGTCCAGCAAAAGAGGAACCTTTCCTTCAAGTAGAGTCGAGCTCCTTATCTCCTGACCCATTGTTGATTCCCCTCATTCTTTTGTCAATAAACCGCAGATGGGTTCAGAATAAAAGCTTTTCCAAGAATACTGGACAAGCAGGCAAAATACGCGTGAGTACGCAGCCTTAAACAGGGACGTAGCTGCAGGGGGTGGGTCGGTAAACTCATATACATTCGGTAATTTCACTTTCGTTCATAAATTGCATCATTTGGCTCTGATTTTTTTCTTTTTTTTTTTTAAGAATTTTTAAAAACATATTACAAAACAGAAAACGATGTCAAAACATATTTAAAATTATTAAATATTTTCTAATTAGAAACTTCCTTTCTCTTTGCATTATGTAGTTTTTTTTTTTTCGCTTGGAGCCCAGTGCAATTTCATTTTTTAGCTCTTCCATGGGTGTAAGAAGGGAAGGGAGGGTCTATGATACAGTATCACTTAGAAAATTAAATATACCTTCTTCCTATTTCTATGCAGTATCCCAAGCTAGGAGATGAGGGTAGAGAATATCTCTGCTTCATTCAAGAAAGAAATCTGGAGAAAAAGGCCTTGAGGGTAAATGTGTACACTACTTGACTAATGTAAATGAAATTAGGCCAGACTTCTTGTTCGTTAAAATTCGTTTTGCTGGACTCTGAAAGCTACGGGGGGCGGATATTTCGCGGTTTTTTCGGGGGACAGGATGTCGCCAGGTGTTTACTGTTGTATTGTCTGTTTTTCAAAGCAAAAAATAAGAGAGAACTGGGAATTTTTTCTTATCAAAGAAAATTAAAACGGTGTAATAAAATTACATCAGCTACTAAGAATGTACCGAATAGTGATTTTGACCGAATACCGAATATTCAGCCTAAAGGGGAACCGGATGCCGAATATTCGGCTAGCCGAGTAGTAACTATTCAGCCAAATACCAAATATTCGGCTGGTCGAATATTTTAAAATTTTATTATTTAAAAAATTTCATATTTCATGGTTACTTCTGGTGAATTAAACCAAGTGAATATATATTTTTTTAATTCTAAAACAAACAACTCAGCAAAAATAACTTTTCTACCGAATATTCGGCCTACAGGCGAACCGTATACCGAATATTCGGCTAGCCGAATTAACTGTTAGGCCGAATACAGAATATTCGGCCAGCCGAGTAGTAACTATTCGGCCAAATACCAAGTACTCGGCTGGTCGAATACTTTTGTATTACAAAGATTAAAGGCATTAAAATGTTAAATTTTAAAGTAATTTTACATAATATTTAATGCAGAAACTTACATATTGATAAACAAGAACTTTTTACAAGTAAACTTTATACCTGAAAAAAATCTGCTTTGAGTTATTTAAGAAGATAATTTTAAAATTTTATTAGTTAAAAAAGTTTGATATTTCAAAGCTTCTTCTGGTGAATTAAACCAAGTGAATAATTTTTTTTAAATTCTAAAACAAACAACTCAGAAAAAATAACTTTTCTACTGCCTTTGATTTAGCAAGGAAGTTTTAGGTAGCTTTCTTTACAAAAAGCTACCTATTGCAGCCGTTCGGAGGAAAGCGATTTCAAAAAATTTTGGTATATTTTCATCGATCATGACCCCCAGACCCCGAAACCACCCTCCGTTCAAAATTGATATATATATATATATATATATATATATCAATATATATATATATATATATATCTGACCTATGTCATACTGTAACTCTCGTATTTATGAACCGATTTGGATGTAATTCGGTGTGTACATAGTACATACCAATGTCTCGACCGAGTTCGTTGGCCAGCTTCATCCGCCATTTTGTTTCAAAATGGCGGCCATTTAAAATTTTTAAAAAAATTTAAAATTTGAAATGTGGTACCAAAAAATTAAAAATGGAAAAATATTTTTTTCTTATGTATTTGACCTTTATACAAGGACTCCGTAGCAGTTTTTGTTTCGTCTATATCTTAAAAAATGGCTGAGTTATAGCATTTTGAATTTCTAGCGAAGCTGACATTTTGAAACGTCCTGAATTTTGTCACACGATAAAAGGCGTATTTATGAACCGATTTGGCTGTAACTTTGTTTATACATAGTACAGACCAATGTCTCGACCGAGTTCGTTGGCCAGCTTCATCCGCCATTTCGTTTAAAAATGGCGGCCATTTAAAATTTTAAGAAAAATTAAATTGGAAATGTGGTACCAAAAAATTGAAAATTGAAAAAATATTTTTTTCTTATGTGTTTGACCTTGATAAAAAGATTCGGGAGCAGTTTTTGTTTCGTTTATATCTTAAAAAATGGCTGAGTTATAGCATTTTGAATTTCTAGCGTGGCTGACATTTTGAAACTCCCTGATTTTTGCCACGTGATAACAGACGTATTTATGAACCGATTTGGATGTACCTTGGTGTGTACATAGTACATACAAATAACTCAACCGAGTTCGTTGGCCAGCTTCATCCGCCATCTTGTTTCAAAATGGCGGCCGTTTAAAAAAAATTTTAAAAATTTAAATTTAAAATGAGATGCCAAAAAATTGGAAAATGAAAAAGATTTTTTCGTATGTGTTTGACCTTAATACAAAGATTCCGGAACAGGTTTTGTTTCGTCTATATCTAAAAAAAATGGCTGAGTTATAACATTTTGAATTTCTATTGTGGCTGACATTTTAAAACGACCTAATTTTTGTCTTTCGAAAACAGGCGTATTTATGAACCAATTTGGATATTACTTGGTCTGTACATAGTGCATACCAATGTCTCGACCGAGTTCGTTGGCCAGCTTCATTCGCCATCTTGTTTCAAAAGGGTTGCGATTTTTTTTTAAATGTATTTTAAAATTTAAAATGAGGTATTAAAAAATTGGAAAATGAAAAAGATTTTTTTTTATGTGTTTGGCCTTGATACAAAGATTCGGAGCAGTTTTTGTTTCTGAAAATTTGTTCTTTTGTTTATATCTGAAAAAGTGGTTGAATTATAGCACTATGAATTTCTATCATGGCTAACACTTTGAAACGATCTTGTATTTGTCACGCGATACCACACGTATTCGCCTATTTCGATGGAAGAAGGCATGTGGATAGTATACATCAATATCTCGACCAAGTTCACTGGCCAGCTTCATCAGCCATCTTGTTTCAAAATGGCGGCCATTAAATTAAAAAAAATTATATTTAAAGTGAGGTGCAAAAAAATTAGAAATTGAAAAAGGTTTCTTTCTTAAGTATTTGATCTTGATATAAGGATTCAGGAGCATTTTTTGTTTGTCTTTACCTTAAAAAATGGCTCAGATATAGCAGTTTCAATTACTATTGTGGGTGACATTTTGAAAAATCTGATTTTTTGCATGCGACAGCACTCCTATATATTAACCGATTCCGATGTGAGTGAGCATGTGCACAGCAATTACTAAGGTCTCGACCAAGTTCACTGGTTAGCCTCATCCACCATGTTGTCTTAAAATGGCAGGCACTTTAAGAAATCGCCGAATTTGGCAGCCAAATATAAGTTACTTTAATTAAAAGCAGCTTGGATAAAGCTGACGAATTTCGCGAAATTCTCATTCATAATGATTTAGTATTGATAAAAATTAGTATTGAATCTCCTACATTCGGTTTTCATTTAATTGAGCTTCGTGTGTTTGAATAATATAAGTTGGCTTTTTTAAAATAAGGAATATGAAAGCTACCTCTTCCTCCCGGCACTGGCCGGAAGGACTTTTTAAACGCATCTTAGATCAGTGTTTCGAATGGGGGATTATTTTCAGAGATTGTAAACATACACATTGTTTCCTTAAAAAAATTGTAACAAACTTTCAACAGAGATAATGTGGTCAAGACAAAAAATTTTCGAACAAGAAACACCTCACTCCATTTATACCATCAAAATTGCAATATATTCAATCAAAAATTCTAGGTGTGCAACTACAAGCCGAAACTGAATTTTCGTTCACAACTTTATCAGCAAATGAAGATATTTTAGCAAGATTTGTTTCAGATTAATTTAGTTTGTATTAAATGTGATGATATCATTGAAAATGACTGAATTTTGGCCAGTGACACAGTATAAATATTATAATTGCATTCTGAATAAAGGAATGTCTACCTCATAGTTGTTTAACCCCTTAATTCTCGCTCCCGTCATATTCACGGGCTGCGTCTTTTTTCAGATTTGTTTGATTCCCACCAGTTTTATAAAATAGTGTAATTAGCTTTATTATGGTATCGTTTCACCTGTCATCAAATAAGGTGAATATTTCTTTTTTTCAAAAAAGTTGTGCCAATAAGCAATTTGAATTTTTAAACCGTAATTTAATGCGACCGTTAAGGGGTTAAATATGAAAAGTGGCAATTTCCAGCACTTCTCATCATGATATTATATTTCACAGAAATCAAAGCAAGTTTGTTAAAAATATAGCTATGATATCTTCGTTAGGGTTAACAAATATAAATCCAAGTTTGACCTCGAATGAGATGAGATACACTTCATTTATAACTGAATAAGTGGACTGCGATTATGGTTTTCTGAGCAAAAATTGTCTTTCTTGATGTGTATTATCAACCCTGAAAGTTTTTCTGTTTTGATTTGAAGTGCCCTTTTTTGTGAAAAAGCAAGAAACACATTATTTACTAGAAAAGATTCAGGAACTTGCATTTTTACATTGTTAATTCCTATGAAAATCCCCATTAATGGTTAATTTTCTTAAGTAATACTTTACAAAAAGCAAATGTAAAAAAATTCTCTTGGCTGAATATCTTGATATTCGGCCAAGCCGAATATTCGGTAACATGGCCGAAAAGGCCGAATACAGAATAGATACCGAATATTCGGTACATCCCTATTAGCTACTATATATAATGGTATATTGTATCTTCGAAAAACTAAAAGTTTCTTGAAAAAATTATTTAAAAAAAAAACCCTTAAGGGTGTTTTCAAATCTAAAGAGCTACTTTCTGAGACATTTCTGAATTCATTTTTGTTCGGAAAATGGCAGGTGTTGTTATTCAGAAACTATGTAGTCGAAAGACGTTTTCCATCTTTTGGTAAACACAAAAGACTTTTCAGAAAATATTGTCAAAGTTGGCGTTTTGAACCGAATTTCAGATACGGCAGTTCGAGAAAGGCAAAAACTTGCCGTCATGTGACCACAATCGCTTATAACGCGATAAGTAATTTTATCAAAAAATGCAAAACTAGTTTCCATTGTATTCCGCTTCAACAGTTAGGCCGGCCAATATGCTTAAAAATGAGACAGAAAATGTGTCAGAAAATTTTGCGTTGTTCAGTAGGAAGCTCGAGAACCGCTTTAAAGAAAAAGAATAATAAGATAGAGAACTATAAAATAATGGATTTTTTCCTTTGTAACTTAATATAAACCGACGATATGTTTTAAGATTACATACAGATGGATTTATACTTTTATCAAACTGTTTCGAATTTTCTTTTTTGATTTAATGAATTTATTCATTTATTGTTATTTATTTGAATACTTTGTTGCAAAAAGAAAATAGCAATCATATGTACTGTTATAATTAATTTTATTGTATGAATAACTGTTAAAATGTGTTTAAATTATACAAGTTTGGCCTTATTGTATAGATGGATATTCGGTTAAATCACAGTATACTCTCCTTCGCCAATCTCCTGATCTGTTCTTGTCACGGGGTAGTAGGGTATACGGAGATATACGCCATATACCCTCTCTCTGGAGTTTTTTAAGAAGCTCCGCATACCTTCTGCTTCTCAAATAAAGCATTAGTGTATACTGTATCCATGAATGTTCATGACTTTAGCGTATACCCTTTGTTATTTTACGACTGCAACACTGGTCCTTGTGATTCAGTTCGAAAAAATATTTTTAGGTAGCTTTCTTTACAAAAAGCTACCTATTGCAGCCGTTCGGAGGAAAGCGATTTAAAAAAATTTTGGTATATTTTCATCGATCATGACCCCCAGACCCCGAAACCACCCTCCGTTTAACCATAATTAAACATAACCTACCACCATCAAAAATCGTAATATTATGAAATATATATATATATATATATATATATCTGACCTATGTCACACTGTAACTCTCGTATTTATGAACCGATTTGGATGTAATTCGGTGTGTACATAGTACATACCAATGTCTCGACCGAGTTCGTTGGCCAGCTTCATCCGCCATTTAGTTTCAAAATGGCGGCCATTTAAAAATTTAAAAAAAAATTTAAAATTTGAAATGTGGCACCAAAAAATTGAAAATGGAAAAATATTTTTTTCTTATGTATTTGACCTTTATACAAAGACTCCGTAGCAGTTTTTGTTTCGTATATATCTTAAAAAATGGCTGAGTTTTAGCATTTTGAATTTCTAGCGAAGCTGACATTTTGAAACGTCCTGAATTTTGTTACGCGATAAAAGGCGTATTTATGAACCGGTTTGGATGTAACTTCGTTTATACATAGTACAGATTAATGTCTCGACCGAGTTCGTTGGCCAGCTTCATCCGCCATTTTGTTTAAAAATGGCGGCCATTTAAAATTTTAAGAAAAATTTAAATTTGAAATGTGGTACCAAAAAATTGAATGTAAAAAAAATATTTTTTTCTTATGTGTTTGACCTTGATAAAAAGATTCGGGAGCAGTTTTTGTTTCGTCTATATCTTAAAAAATGGCTGAGTTATAGCATTTTGAATTTCTAGTGTGGCTGACATTTTGAAACGCCCTGATTTTTGCCGCGTGATAACAGACATATTTATGAACCGATTTGGATGTACCTTGATGTGTACATAGTACATACAAATAACTCAACCGAGTTCGTTGGCCAGCTTCATCCGCCATCTTGTTTCAAAATGGCGGCCATTTAAAAAAATTAAAAAAAAATTAAATTTAAAATGAGATACCAAAAAATTGGAAAATGAAAAAGAGTTTTTTCGTATGTGTTTGACCTTAATACAAAGATTCCGGAACAGGTTTTGTTTCGTCTATATCTAAAAAAATGGCTGAGTTATAACATTTTGAATTTCTATTGTGGCTGACATTTTAAAACGACTTGATTTTTGTCACGCGATAACAGGCGTATTTATGAACCGATTTGAATGTAACTTGGTCTGTACATACCAATGTCTCGACCGAGTTCGTTGGCCAGCTTCATTCGGCATCCTGTTTCAAAAGGGTTGCCATTTTTAAAAAAATGTAGTTTAAAATTTAAAATGAGGTATTAAAAAATTGGAAAATGAAAAAGATTTTTTTTTTGTGGGTTTGGCCTTGATTCAAAGATTCTGGAGCAGTTTTTGTTTCTGAAAATTTGTTCTTTTGTTTATATCTTAAAAAGTGGTTGAATTATAGCACTTTGAATTTCTATCATGGCTAACACTTTGAAACGATCTTGTATTTGTCTCGCGATACCACACGTATTCGCCTATTTCGATGGAAGAAGGCATGTGGATCGTATACATCAATATCTCGACCAAGTTCGCTGGCCAGCTTCATCAGCCATCTTGTTTCAAAATGGCGGCCATTAAATTAAAAAAAATTATATTTAAAGTGAGGTGCAAAAAAATTAGAAATTGAAAAAGGTTTCTTTCTTAAGTATTTGATCTTGATATAAGGATTCAGGAGCATTTTTCGTTTGTCTTTACCTTAAAAAATGGCTCAGATATAGCAGTTTCAATTACTATTGTGGGTGACATTTTGAAAAATCTGATTTTTTGCATGCGACAGCACTCCTATATATTAACCGATTCCGATGTGAGTGAGCATGTGCACAGCAATTACTAAGGTCTCGACCAAGTTCACTGGTTAGCCTCATCCACCATGTTGTCTTAAAATGGCAGGCACTTTAATAAATCGCCGAATTTGGCAGCCAAATATAAGTTACTTTAAATAAAAGCAGCTTGGATAAAGCTGACTAATTTCGCGAATATCTCATTCATAATGATTTAGTATTGATAAAAATTAGTATTGAATCTCCTACATTCGGTTTCCACTTAATTGAGCTTCGTGAGTTTGAATAATATAAGTTGGCTTTTTTTAAATAAGGAATATGAAAGCTACCTCTTCCTCCCGGCACTGGCCGGAAGGACTTTTCATTTATGTTTTTGAACTTGTTTTAAAATCATCAGTTGTATTGATACATAAAGACAAGTGCATTGATGATAACCATTAATCTTTCTTCTACTTGGCGCGTTTTGAGACATACATTTACTTTCTGCTGCAAAAACTGAAAGCAATTTTTTTCTTTGTTTTCTGAAATGAAGGGATCTCAAAGTCAATTTAAATTAATTAAAAAAAAAATCTTTTGACTTGAATCAGGCTAATTCATGTAACAGAATCAACGCTACAACTCACAAAAAAATGTAAGCAAAGTAATTTTGCAGAAAATAAAATAATTTTCAACACTGTCTACCCTCTCTCCACTTCCCCTTCTCCATCGAAAAAAAATCTTTTTGTGTTCAACACTTTTTTTTATCATTGCAAATTAAAATAACAATATTTAATTTTTTTATACTTAGGCTCAATTGCTCAACATGATATTTGACTATTTCAATTCTGCTAATATTCTATGTTACGAGTTCCAGCTTAAAAATTCAACGGAAAAAATACCCTACAAATAAAGTGCAGCTTTGATTAGCCACATTTTGTAGTTTTTAAAAACTATTTAAAGCTGTTCTGAAATCGTAACTTGCATCTTTTTTTTTTACACTTTCGTGAAGAAATTTTCATTTTTAAATGCACGAAATTTGCAGATATCCTTTCTTATTCGTAAACGAATAGCGTTTCTCTTTTTTCCTATAAAGGTAACTGGTCTTTCAGAAAATGGTGCCAAAGTTGACGTTTAGAACAGATTTTTTTAAAACGTGACAACTGGTAAAAGATCATTATGAGGTAGCAATTGATTATAACTTAATATGTAATACATTTATAAGAAAATTTAAAAGTACTATTTGATTTCAAAGCACTTCATGCCTCATGCCAGCTGATTATATGCTTCTGAATAAAACAATGTTTACTTAAATGTGTCAGAAAATTTAACATTCTTGAGAGGGGTAAAAATATTTTTTAGGAACTAGTGTTTTTTTTTTTTTTTTTCATAAACATGGCATTTAATACGAAGTTAGAAAGCTGCTTAGTTATTTCAAATTTGAATCCGTGTATGGTGTATTTGATAATTTTGATCATATGAGACAGAAAAATGCACAATATAAGAATAGGGGAGTTTGGATTTTATTTTTTATTTTATTTTCTTTCTTTCTCTTTTTCCTATAAATATTTATCCAAGTAAAAACGTTCTGTAAAAAAGTTCCAAGTAAAAAAATTCTTCTCTCCGGCTTTGTGCAACATTGTCTACTAAATGTTTCCGTCGTCCTCTGTAGTTTGTTTTGGTCCTTTGATCTGCTTTGGGGGACAGACAGTTGAAATTTTCTCATTGAAGTAATCTGCAACAATTATCCATATTCTGATTACCAAAGAAAATAAAAACTACTAATTAACCTATTCTCTCATAATTTTTTATTAATTTTCTTATTTTATCTTACGTTTTTACTTGGATAAATATTTGTGGAAAAAGAGAAATAAATAAAAGAAAATAAAAAATAAAATCCAAATCCTCCTATTCTTATATTCTGCATATTTCTGTCACATATGATCAAAATTATCAAATATACCATACACGGATTAAGATTTGAAATAACTAAAGAATTTTCTAACTTCGAATTAAATGCCACGTTTATGAAAAAAAAAAAAAAAAAAAAAAAAACTCTTGTTCTTAAAAAATAATTTTACTCCTCTCAGGAATGTTAAATTTTCTGACACATTTAAGTAGACATTTTTTTTTAATCCAGAAGCATGAAATCAGCAGGCATGAGGCATGAAGTGCTTTGAAATCAAATAGCCTTTTTAATTTTTCTGATAAATGTATTACATATAAAGTTATAATCAATTGCTAACTCATAATGATCTTTTGCCGATTGTCACGTTTAAAAAAAATCTGTTACAAACGTCAGCTTTGGCACCATTTTGGCAAAACATAAATTAGGCCTGACCAGGCCTAATTAATGTTTTCTGTACCGAGCCGGGACTGGTTTCACTCTTCCAAGTCTTCACGGGCCAAAATTTTCAGCCCCGGTTTTCACACAACTCGTATGAAAATCATTGTCTCAGCGTGGCTTGGTAGCAAAATACAGCTAAATTAAAATATAGAAACACGTGTGAAAAAAACCTGCCTATGACGGAATCTTGTTTTAAACTGAAAAATGTGTTGATCCATGCAATATGTAAAATTAATATAATAATATGTGTGAAAAGAATATATAATACATTTACACCTATTAAGAAGGGAACTTGTCTATTTTGGATTTTTTTTTACTTTACTGTGCGATTCCGTCTTAGAAGATTTTACTGTATAGCATTTTTTAGATTTTTAAGTCTCCAATACATGCAATATGGATTAACAAAATTAATGATAATTGAAACATTTGCATGTAACAAATAGAGATTTATTTAAAAAAAATAAATATCGCAGCCTACGGCATTTCTATAAAAATGAAGATTACAAAAACAAAAACAAAAACAAAAACAAAAAAAAAAAAAAAAAGAAAAGAAAAGAAAAGAAAAGAAAAGAAAAGAAAGAAAGAAAGAAAGAAGCTAAGATTAAGTATTTTTGATCAGAATTCCTCGTAATGACAAATTTTTAACCAAATTGACGTAAAAATCAATGTTTTGTAAAAGTTTACTCGGGCCGTACCAGGCTCGGGTCGAGATTTTCATTTTTTCCGGGCCAGCATGCTCTCAGGTTGAACTTCTAGCTGCTATAACGCCGGGCCAGGCCAATAATTTTTTCCGACAGGTCTGGCCGAGTTCAGGCCTACCTTTCATAATGGGCCGGGTCGAATTTTTTTCTATGTGTCGGCCTGGCCCGGGCCTGAAAATTTCTAACCGTACAGACTTCTAACTTAAAATTTAAAAAGTATTACAAATTTCAAACTTTGAGTTATAAATAAAAGAAAAAAGAATTATTTTTTAAATATTTGCTGTTGAATTTATCTTTATTGTAATAATAAATAATCAATTTAAATCTGTCTTTTTACACCTCAGTAGTAGATAAAGGACAGTTCTACGGCCACAGGCTGAATTCCGCAATGAGCAATTGGGAGCAATGCTCAATTAACCAGGTCCACCTTCCTTCTTATCGCGGCAATCATTGTTCATGTTACTGTTCTGTCTAACATTTTGTTAGAAAACCGTATATGAATGTCTAATTACCTACAAAAACGGTTTCGTTTATAAAAACTTGTTTACTGTATCTCATTTTATAGTTTTCTCCGATATTTTGTTAGAAAGATGCGTGTATACAAATTTGTTTTTGAATATATATTTGAAGTATATATATATATATATATATATATATATATATATATCACTTTATTGAAAACAATTGTTAGCAGATATACACATGTTAGTAAGTATAGGTATCAGTAAGCTATGTACACATGTTAGTAAGTATAGGTATCAGTAGACTATGTACACGTGTATCTATATACATGTAGATAAAATGTATATAAGTGTTTATAAATTTATAGATATAAATGTTTAAATATCGCTAAACATATATGTCTAAATCTATCCAAATGAATATATATACGTATATATATAGTATATAAGTATATGTTTCTAAATATAAGTATCTAAGAATTAATATGTTTATATGCATGTATAAGTTTACATATGCGTGTTTATATAAAAAATTATTGGTTTAAAAAATTACAAAATCTAATTAAAAAAAGTTAAAAAAAAAAATATATATATATACATATATAAATTAAAAAAATAGTTTTAGCAAAATTAAAAAAGTAAAAAAAAAGTTTTAACAAATTTAAAAAGTTTAAAAAATATATAAATTAAAAAAAAAAAGTAGAAGAAAAAGAAAGTTTTACAAAAGAAAATGTTTTAAGAAAATTAAAATAAAAGTTTCAACAAAATTTTATAAGTAAAAGAAAAAAAAATTATAAAAAATATAAGTTATAAAAAAGTTTTAGCAAAAAAAAAAAAAATGTTTTACAAAAATACAAGTTATAGAAAAAGTTTAACAAAATTTAAAAAAAGTAGAAAAAAGTTTTACAAAACAAAAGTTTAAAAAAGTATATTTAAAAAATTATTTGTAAATGAGCATAGATATTTATGCATATATTATATGTAAGTGTGTGGGTACGGAATAAAATAAATACACATATTTAACATTATATTAGAAAGGTTTATGTGTATGTTTTAAATAAGTACTCATATAAAAAAGAAACAATTTTTATTAAAAACAAAACAATTTACAGGAAAAGTATATTTACAAGAAAAGATTTATTTACATAACAATATTATCTTGATAAATTCTTCTTTATATTAGTGTAAATTAGTATTATTGCAATCTTGAATAATTTTACAGTGGCCATACGCAAAGCTGGTGATCCCATCTTTAAACAAATAACGTTTATCATCAAACGGTGACAAACATATTTTGTTCTGACTTAATGTAAATAATTTATGAGCATCTTGCCCAATTCTCATTTGTACTTCAAAAGAAGTCGATTGGTTTTTGAGACAGTTCACATAGTCTTCATGCTTTAGACGGTTCTCGACGACGTGTTTAGACACACCCTTCGCTCGTTTCTTCTCTTCTATGGAAGATTTCAGAGAGTACATTTTTGATTTCAATCCGACAAACTCAAGGGCTAGATTGCCTTTTAGTTCATCTTTAAATTTGCCGATCACCTTCTTATTGATATCTGAGTAGAGTGAATGATGCTTTGGATAGTCTGAGAAATCGAACAAGCTTGCATGATGTTCCATATCATCAAAAATATTTTTTGTTTTAATATGATAGCACAGTGCGTCCGTATCGGTGAGTAATAGTTTTGCATCATCTTTATATGTTTTCCTTATAAAATTATAGTGAAAGTCATACATAAGTAATTTAGAGAGTTCTAATATTGCAAACCCGACATAAATCGGTCGATTCATGAGTATGCTAGTTTCCATCCTTTCAACAGCAGTTAGATCTTCATCAAATGTTTTAAATGACTTAAATATAGGCGAGGCTACTAATTTTTTAGCTCTTTTTTCATTATTACAAAGCACAATATTTCTCCTTTTTCGCAAATTCTTCATGGTTTTTCCAAAAACAGAGTTATTCATTAATTTAAAAAAGTCTTTTTCAAAGGTGGATTTGGCCTCTTTTCTTTTTTCAGTATTAAAATTAATATATTTCTGAAGCCAAGGTGTCTGTTTAAATTTAAGGACTTTATGAACAGCTTTAAGTTTTAATCCAAGTTGTAAATAAAATTTAAGATTACGATAATGAGTGATATAATTCTGCTTATCATTTAAATTTGGGATAAGTTTAGGTGTTCCTTTAAATGGTTGATTATTGAGAAGGGACTTGGCGTAAGGAGAAAGCATGTCTTCGCTAACTGTGAATCTTTCAGGGGCAAGTGGGTAATCGTTATGAAATGGATGAAGTTCTTCAGGATATTCTAAGTCAACCTCGAAAATGTATCCAATATCAGAATCATCAAGTATAGATAAAATCCACTCTTCCGTAATATGATTTGCTGTACACCATTCAAAACCATCAAAAGGTAAGAATTGCGACATAGCCCATCCATACAAATTATTTGCATCCCAGTACATAATGTAGCTGGGTGCATCATTTTTATTAAAATGAGCTGTATTAGGTATGTTCGCTCTGGCATATCTATGACTAATCATACTAATACCACCACGTATCCCATTCTCGATCAAAAGCAACATATCGATATCAGTAAGTAACTCTAGAGGTGTTTCGGACATTTTCAAACAAGCTTGCCAGGAGAGTGAAGGGGCGGTAAACAAATGTACACAATCAATATCATAGTATTGCTGACATAATTTCCTAAAATTTTGGAATACATCAGCAAGTAGCACAACATCTGTCTTGACGTATAGGTCGTGATATTCTCCTAGGGATTGGATATTAAAGGTTTTCCAAACCTTCTGGGCGTGTTTATAATCTTCCTCGTCTATAGGCTCATCAGTTAAGCTATTAAAAAATGCAGAAGGTGGAGGAAGTTCCTTCTCATTAAATTTTTCAAAGGAAGTGAAATGGTCATAAGGGTAGACCCCTTTTCTCATCAACAGGTCTAAATTAGTATTTTTTAAGAAATTTTCTTTTAGAATGGTAAATT
This sequence comes from Maratus speciosus, assembly GCA_963932465.1. NCBI lineage: Eukaryota > Metazoa > Arthropoda > Arachnida > Araneae > Salticidae > Maratus > Maratus speciosus. Next base: position 150,584,565 of record OZ010796.1, on the reverse strand, counting down.
GGTCAGATCGAAGGTTTTCAACGAGCTTTTCTAATGACGTTGGCAAAAATTGAAAGGAATCTATAAAGACCATCTGTATAGGACTTGTTGGCTTTCTTAACTTAAAGGTTATATAATTTTCCATAGTGGAGGCAATAACATCAATTTCATGATCTTTAAATTTCCCGATCTTACTCATTAAATGATGTCCATCATAGTTTTTCAGATTATGGAATATGACAGGGATTGTTTTACATTGCTTAAAATTGAGATTACATGCTACATGTGCTGCTCCTCGATACACTCCAGAGATGTGATCATGATCACGTGTGCGTTCTGAATCTAATGGCTGTTTACAAATATGACAAAATTCTGCTTCTTGAAAAGCTTTTTCTTGCAAAGGTGAAAGTTTCATAGGCTCTATGTTCAATAACTCCCGTCCTAAAATATCTTTTTCTTTCATCATTTGTTTTAAAAAATGATCCACACAGTCTTTACCACGATACACTTTCGCTTTCTCCATACATCTTCCATCGGGTCCAACAACGACATAAGCGTACCCACAAGGAAAATGATATGTTGTTTTTTCAGTATAAGATGGTTTAGAAGAGGGTGCGCCTGGTGCAATAGGTATAAGTAGACTCTCAAAATCTGCATAAATGGTATAGGGAATAGGATGTTGGAGATGAATACCAGAAAACTGGAGTATGTTATCGTTTTCACTAGGTAGCTTTATAGACTGTGCTATATGTTGGCGACAATATTCATCATGTTTATTCAAAAGATCTTGTCTTGAAAAGCGATGTAAACATCTATAGCAATAATAACATACTCCATCATGTTTGGTGAGATCACCCAAAAGTCTTGAAAAACTTCTAATTAAACAATAATGTTGCTTTTCACCATAACCGATTAATAACAAATTGATAACATCTACATTCTGCTTTTCAGAAATATACAGAGGACAAACTTCATCCTCATCATATCCAAACACATTAATCCGTAAATCATTAAGCTTTTCAATAATAGGTATCTTGTGGAGTGAAACAGGATGTTTCACCTCTCCTAGCTTAATCTCATTTTCATAAGGGATATAATGAGAAACTCGCTCAGGCTTTTTTGTAAAATCTAAGTTCAGTTTAAATGCCAAAAGGCACCAAACCAAACACTTATTGTCTTCATTTTTTATATTGAGCACTGCTTTTTTGTCATATAATTTCTTAGATAAGGCTATATAAGAACTTGCAGCAAGGGGATGATATTTAGCAATCTTGATTTCTAAATGATGAATTTTTCTAAGTTTCCATCCAGACCCTCTTTGTATAAATTCTTCAAAGGATTTAGTTATTTTTGAAAATCCTTCTTCAATATGTTGCGAAATATTATCTTCTGTAAGTTCAGTAAAACACTGGCTTCGAAAATAAGGTTGAATCTCCTCTATCTCTTGATTGTCATTCATACGTTCAAGATATATTTTAATCACCATATACCATTTAACAGCCCCTTTTTCATGAATTTCACTCATTAAACGCTCTTGTAATTCAGCTCGTAAGTGGGTATGAAACACTGCTATATCACTTTCTTCACGCTCATCAGGATAAAGCATGAGAGTTTTAAACACATTAAGTACATCAGATTGGTTTTGCTTTAGTTTTTTAGACTTTACATTAGAGAAACTTGTTTTCCGTTTCACACTTACAAGAGGTGTACGGGAGTGTTCAGTACGTATATGTTGTTTAAGCTCAAAATTTCGTCCGAACATTTTATTACATTCACGACAAGGGAATTTTGAACTTTCATGTGATCTAAGATGATGCTTCAAGTTATCCTTCCGTGTAAAAACATACTCACACTTATCACACTTAAACTTAGACTGATCATCAGTGTTATGAATTTTTAAATGTCTTAACAAGTCTGATTTCCTTGTAAAAGATTTTTCACACATGTCACAGATATGAAACTTATCACCTAAATGAATCTTCAAATGCTGATTCAAATTAGAAGTAGATAAAAATCTCTTATTACACGTAGGGCATATAGACATCTTCTTTACAGAAACAGATTCTTCAGGTGTTATGTTGATATTAATAGTATTTGAAGATAAACTACTTTTCAACGAGGATTCTTCAGAAACTCCATTATCTTCTAATGATCTAACATTGCTATGGGTCTTCAAATGTCTCTGTAAGTTAGATCTCCGTCCAAAAGTTTTCCGGCAAACTTCACAAGTGTACAGCCTCTCACCAGAATGTATCTTCATATGCTGATTCAAGTTGGATGTGCACGTAAAATCTTTACCACAAGTCAAACAGGTTAAAAATTTCTTCATAGATGTAGAACTTTCCAAAGGCATAATCTCATCAATAGGTATGATAACATCCATAGTAGAATAAAAAGAAATAAAAAACACTTCAAAGAAATCAACAATTAAAAAACAAAAAAGCAATCTTTTCAAACAAACCGAATCAGAAAAAAACAAGAGCAATTAAAGACACGTCTTATCACTACCAAAATTAATCATCAAATGATAGAAGTCTGATTTTCCGCCTCCTATTTATATCCTGAACCTCCCCCGCTCCACCGATCTCAATCTGGCGACGAAATATTCTACTTAGCGAGAAAATAAAAGATCAAAATCGCCAAATCATGACGAAATAATTCATTTGGCGAGCAAACGAAAGAATAAAATCACCAAATTACAAAAATATTTTTCCCTATTAATAACACTCTAAGAGATCATTAAACCCGAAGACTTATAATTTATTCTTTATGTAATTAAATTTCCCTTTCAAATGCTTATATACAATTAACATTATTATATACTTATATACAATTGATATTATTAAAAGGTCTTTACCAAACTCTAATACTAGTGACTTTTATAGTTGATTTTAGAAATTAACGATTAAAAATGTTTTATCCAAACAGAAATAGTTATACTTTAAAACTGTTTCTCAATATATTTTTCAATACTCTCATGCATAGAGTCATGATTTCCTTACATATCAATAACAAATGTTTTATACATTGAATTATATATTTCCAATTCAAGTGAAAATTCCTAAAAACTGTATACATACAAGTATATTAAATAAAAAGATATGAAAATACAACTGATTAATAATATAAAATCCAACTAGCAATTCAAAAGTTTAAAAATACATATGGTTATTTTATTATGTTAGTAAATTTTGTGTGTTTTTTTATCCAAATAAATCAATATACAGTTTCACAAAAATATTACTGTTCGACATATAATACCAATTTCGAATATATATATAAATACTCTAAACTGAATAACTTTAAATTCAGAAAAATATAATTACAACAATTTTTTAAGTTTAACGATAAACAATAATTTTAAATTATATACTTAAACTACTAAGACATGAAAATTAATTAAATGGAACTACGTAACTCAGATAATTTAAATTTTTTATGGAATTTTATAACAAAATAAATTTTACTTTAAAAATATTAACGAAACTTTCTAAAAATTGTATACGTATATACATGTAAGTATACTAAACAGAAAAAAAAAATTAAATAATATAAAATTCAACCAAGAGATCATCTGCGTTTTAAAAAATACATATAATAATTTCAATACATCAACTGCATTTAAAAAAATACATATAATAATTTCAATACATCAATAAATTCTGTGTGTTATATTACGATCCTACATTAAATTTAATAATAAATAATAATTTTTAATTATATACACGGTCTACTAAACTATGAAAATTAATTAAAATGAGCTAACTGATTAAATTTTTTGATACGTTTTTAAATATAACTCGAATTCTACTTAAAAAATATTACAAACAGATCTCATATTATTGAATTTCGAATTGTTAAAACCAATCACATTCATTTTTTTTTTCAAGCATAATTCATATTTAATTGCTCGCGTAAGACAGAATACTATTTTCTCTTAAGACAGATATATATTCTTAATACCAGTGCAGACAACTGTCAAAGTGTTTAACCATATAGTCTAATTACATGACTGTTAAATTTATTTTATTTATTGTTGAAGTGTTAATTTTGGTATTAAACAGAAACAAATACCAAGTTGTTTACCCTGTTCTAAGTATACATAGAAGTTAATTTTACTAAATCGGACAACATATAATATACATTTTTTAAATTCTATATCTACTAATCACACTAAAACGGTCTACCTAATTATTATTAAATACTATTATTAAATTCCTTTCTCCACAGAAGGAATAAAACAGCTATCAAATTTATGAAACCTCTAAAAATATTGCACCACCCCTAAAAAATCCTAATTTAGATTAAATTAATGAATCAATAATCTCGAATAACATCAAAACTCATTTTGAAAAACAAAACGACATTTTATTTACTTGTTGCAATCTCTAAATGTATTACATCACCCTGAAAAATAAACCACAAATTGTTCTATCGCAACCTTTTTAAGGTATTGCATCATCCTTTAAAAATCATATTTAAGATTAAATTAGTGAATCCTAAACCTTAAATAAAATCAAAACTCAGTTTGAAGAGAAAACAATCTTTTATTTTCGCTAAATTCTTACAAATATTTCATAATCAAATCATTCTAACACTCATTTTCAAGCTTTTACGTCTATTATTCAAATTAAAAATTATACCTAATTAACATTTTTATTTTATATTCTAAATTAATTCCGATCAACATCCTTGAAATTCATTCAAAAATCAAAGTTATCCAAGTCCGATTACAATCGATACAAATTGTCTGCCTCAAAAATATTAAAACCACTATTTTCAAAAATTCGCTCGCTATGGGGCAGCACTGAGCAAAAAAAGTTTTAAAAATTAAATTTACAACTAGCGTAACAAAATTGGTGTATAAGAACAGCTAACCACTAGTAGGGGAGAAAGGAGAGTTCAACCCCATAAGGTGGTGGTGGTGGGTGGATGTGGGTGGAATCCACCTTGTGGATGGAGGAGGAGGGTGGAATCCACCTGGAGGAGGCTTATGTGATTATCTTAGAGTAGGAGAGGCTAAATTTTTGAGGGGGCTTAATTTTTGAGGGGACTAAGTTTTGAGGGGGCTTAATTTTAGAGATTAGATAATGTGTTGGCAGAACTCTCCTTTCTCCCCTACTAGTGGTTAGCTGTTCTTATACACCAATTTTGTTACGCTAGTTGTAAATTTAATTTTTAAAACTTTTTTTGCTCAGTGCTGCCCCCTAGCGAGCGAATTTTTGAAAATAGTGATTTTAATATTTCTGAGGCAGACAATTTGTATCGATTGTAATCGGACTTGGATAACTTTGATTTTTGAATGAATTTCAAGGATGTTGATCGGAATTAATTTAGAATATAAAATAAAAATGTTAATTAGGTATAATTTTTAATTTGAATAATAGACGTAAAAGCTTGAAAATGAGTGTTAGAATGATTTGGTTATGAAATATTTGTAAGAATTTAGCGAAAATAAAAGATTGTTTTCTCTTCAAACTGAGTTTTGATTTTATTTAAGGTTTAGGATTCACTAATTTAATCTTAAATATGATTTTTAAAGGATGATGCAATACCTTAAAAAGGTTGCGATAGAACAATTTGTGGTTTATTTTTCAGGGTGATGTAATACTTTTAGAGATTGCAACAAGTAAATAATATGTCGTTTTGTTTTTCAAAATGAGTTTTGATGTTATTCGAGATTATTGATTCATTAATTTAATCTAAATTAGGATTTTTTAGGGGTGATGCAATATTTTTAGAGGTTTCATAAATTTGAAAGCTGTTTTATTCATTCTGTGGAGAAAGGAATTTAATAATAGTATTTAATAATAATTAGGTAGATCGTTTTAGTGTGATTAGTAGATATAGAATTTAAAAAATGTATATTATATGTTGTCCGATTTAGTAAAATTAACTTCTATGTATACTTAGAACAGGGTAAACAACTTGGTATTTGTTTCTGTTTAATACCAAAATTAACACTTCAACAATAAATAAAATAAATTTAACAGTCATGTAATTAGACTATATGGTTAAACACTTTGACAGTTGTCTGCACTGGTATTAAGAATATATATCTGTCTTAAGAGAAAATAGTATTCTGTCTTACGCGAGCAATTAAATATGAATTATGCTTGAAAAAAAAAAATGAATGTGATTGGTTTTAACAATTCGAAATTCAATAATATGAGATCTGTTTGTAATATTTTTTAAGTAGAATTCGAGTTATATTTAAAAACGTATCAAAAAATTTAATCAGTTAGCTCATTTTAATTAATTTTTATAGTTTAGTAGACCGTGTATATAATTAAAAATTATTATTTATTATTAAATTTAATGTAGGATCGTAATATAACACACAGAATTTATTGATGTATTGAAATTATTATATGTATTTTTTAAAATGCAGATGATCTCTTAGTTGAATTTTATATTATTTAATTTTTTTTTCTGTTTAGTATACTTACATGTATATACGTATAAAATTTTTAGAAAGTTTCGTTAATATTTTTAAAGTAAAATTTGTTTTGTTATAAAATTCCATAAAAAATTTAAATTATCTGAGTTACGTAGTTCCATTTAATTAATTTTCATGTCTTAGTAGTTTAAGTATATAATTTAAAATTATTGTTTATCGTTAAACTTAAAAAATTGTTGTAATTATATTTTTCTGAATTTAAAGTTATTCAGTTTAGAGTATTTATATATATATTCGAAATTGGTATTATATGTCGAACAGTAATATTTTTGTGAAACTGTATATTGATTTATTTGGATAAAAAAACACACAAAATTTACTAACATAATAAAATAACCATATGTATTTTTAAACTTTTGAATTGCTAGTTGGATTTTATATTATTAATCAGTTGTATTTTCATATCTTTTTATTTAATATACTTGTATGTATACAGTTTTTAGGAATTTTCACTTGAATTGGAAATATATAATTCAATGTATAAAACATTTGTTATTGATATGTAAGGAAATCATGACTCTATGCATGAGAGTTTTGAAAAATATATTGAGAAACAGTTTTAAAGTATAACTATTTCTGTTTGGATAAAACATTTTTAATCGTTAATTTCTAAAATCAACTATAAAAGTCACTAGTATTAGAGTTTGGTAAAGACCTTTTAATAATATCAATTGTATATAAGTATATAATAATGTTAATTGTATATAAGCATTTGAAAGGGAAATTTAATTACATAAAGAATAAATTATAAGTCTTCGGGTTTAATGATCTCTTAGAGTGTTATTAATAGGGAAAAATATTTTTGTAATTTGGTGATTTTATTCTTTCGTTTGCTCGCCAAATGAATTATTTCGTCATGATTTGGCGTTTTTGATCTTTTATTTTCTCGCTAAGTAGAATATTTCGTCGCCAGATTGAGATCGGTGGAGCGGGGGAGGTTCAGGATATAAATAGGAGGCGGAAAATCAGACTTCTATCATTTGATGATTAATTTTGGTAGTGATAAGACGTGTCTTTAATTGCTCTTGTTTTTTTCTGATTCGGTTTGTTTGAAAAGATTGCTTTTTTGTTTTTTAATTGTTGATTTCTTTGAAGTGTTTTTTATTTCTTTTTATTCTACTATGGATGTTATCATACCTATTGATGAGATTATGCCTTTGGAAAGTTCTACAACTATGAAGAAATTTTTAACCTGTTTGACTTGTGGTAAAGATTTTACGTGCACATCCAACTTGAATCAGCATATGAAGATACATTCTGGTGAGAGGCTGTACACTTGTGAAGTTTGCCGGATAACTTTTGGACGGAGATCTAACTTACAGAGACATTTGAAGACCCATAGCAATGTTAGATCATTAGAAGATAATAGATTTTCTGAAGAATCCTCGTTGAAAAGTAGTTTATCTTCAAATACTATTAATATCAACATAACACCTGAAGAATCTGTTTCTGTAAAGAAGATGTCTATATGCCCTACGTGTAATAAGAGATTTTTATCTACTTCTAATTTGAATCAGCATTTGAAGATTCATTTAGATGATAAGTTTCATATCTGTGACATGTGTGAAAAATCTTTTACAAGGAAATCAGACTTGTTAAGACATTTAAAAACTCATAACACTGATGATCAGTCTAAGTTTAAGTGTGATAAGTGTGAGTATGTTTTTACACGGAAGGATAACTTGAAGCATCATCTTAGATCACATGAAAGTTCAAAATTCCCTTGTCGTGAATGTAATAAAATGTTCGGACGAAATTTTGAGCTTAAACAACATATACGTACTGAACACTCCCGTACACCTCTTGTAAGTGTGAAACGGAAAACAAGTTTCTCTAATGTAAAGTCTAAAAAACTAAAGCAAAACCAATCTGATGTACTTAATGTGTTTAAAACTCTCATGCTTTATCCTGATGAGCGTGAAGAAAGTGATATAGCAGTGTTTCATACCCACTTACGAGCTGAACTACAAGAGCGTTTAATGAGTGAAATTCATGAAAAAGGGGCTGTTAAATGGTATATGGTGATTAAAATATATCTTGAACGTATGAATGACAATCAAGAGATAGAGGAGATTCAACCTTATTTTCGAAGCCAGTGTTTTACTGAACTTACAGAAGATAATATTTCGCAACATATTGAAGAAGGATTTTCAAAAATAACTAAATCCTTTGAAGAATTTATACAAAGAGGGTCTGGATGGAAACTTAGAAAAATTCATCATTTAGAAATCAAGATTGCTAAATATCATCCCCTTGCTGCAAGTTCTTATATAGCCTTATCTAAGAAATTATATGACAAAAAAGCAGTGCTCAATATAAAAAATGAAGACAATAAGTGTTTGGTTTGGTGCCTTTTGGCATTTAAACTGAACTTAGATTTTACAAAAAAGCCTGAGCGAGTTTCTCATTATATCCCTTATGAAAATGAGATTAAGCTAGGAGAGGTGAAACATCCTGTTTCACTCCACAAGATACCTATTATTGAAAAGCTTAATGATTTACGGATTAATGTGTTTGGATATGATGAGGATGAAGTTTGTCCTCTGTATATTTCTGAAAAGCAGAATGTAGATGTTATCAATTTGTTATTAATCGGTTATGGTGAAAAGCAACATTATTGTTTAATTAGAAGTTTTTCAAGACTTTTGGGTGATCTCACCAAACATGATGGAGTATGTTATTATTGCTATAGATGTTTACATCGCTTTTCAAGACAAGATCTTTTGAATAAACATGATGAATATTGTCGCCAACATATAGCACAGTCTATAAAGCTACCTAGTGAAAACGATAACATACTCCAGTTTTCTGGTATTCATCTCCAACATCCTATTCCCTATACCATTTATGCAGATTTTGAGAGTCTACTTATACCTATTGCACCAGGCGCACCCTCTTCTAAACCATCTTATACTGAAAAAACAACATATCATTTTCCTTGTGGGTACGCTTATGTCGTTGTTGGACCCGATGGAAGATGTATGGAGAAAGCGAAAGTGTATCGTGGTAAAGACTGTGTGGATCATTTTTTAAAACAAATGATGAAAGAAAAAGATATTTTAGGACGGGAGTTATTGAACATAGAGCCTATGAAACTTTCACCTTTGCAAGAAAAAGCTTTTCAAGAAGCAGAATTTTGTCATATTTGTAAACAGCCATTAGATTCAGAACGCACACGTGATCATGATCACATCTCTGGAGTGTATCGAGGAGCAGCACATGTAGCATGTAATCTCAATTTTAAGCAATGTAAAACAATCCCTGTCATATTCCATAATCTGAAAAACTATGATGGACATCATTTAATGAGTAAGATCGGGAAATTTAAAGATCATGAAATTGATGTTATTGCCTCCACTATGGAAAATTATATAACCTTTAAGTTAAGAAAGCCAACAAGTCCTATACAGATGGTCTTTATAGATTCCTTTCAATTTTTGCCAACGTCATTAGAAAAGCTCGTTGAAAACCTTCGATCTGACCAATTTACCATTCTAAAAGAAAATTTCTTAAAAAATACTAATTTAGACCTGTTGATGAGAAAAGGGGTCTACCCTTATGACCATTTCACTTCCTTTGAAAAATTTAATGAGAAGGAACTTCCTCCACCTTCTGCATTTTTTAATAGCTTAACTGATGAGCCTATAGACGAGGAAGATTATAAACACGCCCAAAACCTTTAATATCCAATCCCTAGGAGAATATCACGACCTATACGTCAAGACAGATGTTGTGCTACTTGCTGATGTATTCCAAAATTTTAGGAAATTATGTCAGCAATACTATGATATTGATTGTGTACATTTGTTTACCGCCCCTTCACTCTCCTGGCAAGCTTGTTTGAAAATGTCCGAAACACCTCTAGAGTTACTTACTGATATCGATATGTTGCTTTTGATCGAGAATGGGATACGTGGTGGTATTAGTATGATTAGTCATAGATATGCCAGAGCGAACATACCTAATACAGCTCATTTTAATAAAAATGATGCACCAGCTACATTATGTACTGGGATGCAAATAATTTGTATGGATGGGCTATGTCGCAATTCTTACCTTTTGATGGTTTTGAATGGTGTACAACAAATCATATTACGGAAGAGTGGATTTTATCTATACTTGATGATTCTGATATTGGATACATTTTCGAGGTTGACTTAGAATATCCTGAAGAACTTCATCCATTTCATAACGATTACCCACTTGCCCCTGAAAGATTCACAGTTAGCGAAGACATGCTTTCTCCTTACGCCAAGTCCCTTCTCAATAATCAACCATTTAAAGGAACACCTAAACTTATCCCAAATTTAAATGATAAGCAGAATTATATCACTCATTATCGTAATCTTAAATTTTATTTACAACTTGGATTAAAACTTAAAGCTGTTCATAAAGTCCTTAAATTTAAACAGACACCTTGGCTTCAGAAATATATTAATTTTAATACTGAAAAAAGAAAAGAGGCCAAATCCACCTTTGAAAAAGACTTTTTTAAATTAATGAATAACTCTGTTTTTGGAAAAACCATGAAGAATTTCCGAAAAAGGAGAAATATTGTGCTTTGTAATAATGAAAAAAGAGCTAAAAAATTAGTAGCCTCGCCTATATTTAAGTCATTTAAAACATTTGATGAAGATCTAACTGCTGTTGAAAGGATGGAAACTAGCATACTCATGAATCGACCGATTTATGTCGGGTTTGCAATATTAGAACTCTCTAAATTACTTATGTATGACTTTCACTGTAATTTTATAAGGAAAACATATAAAGATGATGCAAAACTATTATTCACCGATACGGACGCACTGTGCTATCATATTAAAACAAAAAATATTTTTGATGATATGGAACATCATGCAAGCTTGTTCGATTTCTCAGACTATCCAAAGCATCATTCACTCTACTCAGATATCAATAAGAAGGTGATCGGCAAATTTAAAGATGAACTAAAAGGCAATCTAGCCCTTGAGTTTGTCGGATTGAAATCAAAAATGTACTCTCTGAAATCTTCCATAGAAGAGAAGAAACGAGCGAAGGGTGTGTCTAAACACGTCGTCGAGAACCGTCTAAAGCATGAAGACTATGTGAACTGTCTCAAAAACCAATCGACTTCTTTTGAAGTACAAATGAGAATTGGGCAAGATGCTCATAAATTATTTACATTAAGTCAGAACAAAATATGCTTGTCACCGTTTGATGATAAACGTTATTTGTTTAAAGATGGGATCACCAGCTTTGCGTATGGCCACTGTAAAATTATTTAAGATTGCAATAATACTAATTTACACTAATATAAAGAAGAATTTATCAAGATAATATTGTTATGTAAATAAATCTTTTCTTGTAAATATACTTTTCCTGTAAATTGTTTTCTTTTTAATAAAAATTGTTTCTTTTTTATATGATTACTTATTTAAAACATATACATAAACCTTTCTAATATAATGTTAAATATGTGTATTTATTTTATTCCGTACCCACACACTTACATATAATATATGCATAAATATCTATGCTCATTTACAAATAATTTTTTAAATATACTTTTTTAAACTTTTGTTTTGTAAAACTTTTTTCTACTTTTTTTTAATTTTGTTAAACTTTTTCTATAACTTGTATTTTTGTAAAACATTTTTTTTTTTTTTTTGCTAAAACTTTTTTATAACTTGTATTTTTTTTTTTTTGCTAAAACTTTTTTATAACTTATATTTTTTATAATTTTTTTTTCTTTTACTTATAAAATTTTGTTGAAACTTTTTTTTTTAATTTTCTTAAAACATTTTCTTTTGTAAAACTTTTTTTTCTTCTACTTTTTTTTAAATTTATATATTTTTTAAACTTTTTAAATTTGTTAAAACTTTTTTTTTTTTACTTTTTTAATTTTGCTAAAACTATTTTTTTAATTTATATATGTATATATATATTTTTTTTAAAAACTTTTTTTTAATTAGATTTTGTAATTTTTTAAACCAATAATTTTTTATATAAACACGCTTATGTAAACTTATACATGCATATAAACATATTAATACTTAGATACTTATATTTAGAAACATATACTTATATGCTATATATATACGTATATATATTCATTTGGATAGATTTAGACATATATGTTTAGCGATATTTAAACATTTATATCTATAAATTTATAAACACTTATATACATTTTATCTACATGTATATAGATACACGTGTACATAGTCTACTGATACCTATACTTACTAACATGTGTACATAGCTTACTGATACCTATACTTACTAACATGTGTATATCTGCTAACAATTGTTTTCAATAAAGTGATATATATATATATATATATATATATATATATATATATATGTATATACTTATTCAAAAACAAATTTGTATACACGCATCTTTCTAACAAAATATCGGAGAAAACTATAAAATGAGATACAGTAAACAAGTTTTTATAAACGAAACCGTTTTTGTAGATAATTAGACATTCATATACGGTTTTCTAACAAAATGTTAGACAGAACAGTAACATGAACAATGATTGCCGCGATAAGAAGGAAGGTGGACCTGGTTAATTGAGCATTGCTCCCAATTGCTCATTGCGGAATTCAGCCTGTGGCCGTAGAACTGTCCTTTATCTACTACTCACCTCACCCCAAATTACTGCTTTTACCTATGCCCCCTCCCCCCTCACTGGAGTATCGAGCACGAAAAGTTTATTCCTTAAGTGATGAGGTGATTTTCTTTTTATAACGGGGTGAGATGGTGTGTATGCAATCCCAAAATTCTTGTTGATTTCTTGTCTTGTGCACTCCACAAAATTTAGCGAATTAAAATAAGAAAATTTCCTGTGAATTTTGTATTATTTACTTGAATAAAAACAACTGAAAAAGTACTGTAAGTGTTACATACATATACATATAAATACACGTATCTAAATACCACAAAAAATTTTTCTTCTTAATTGGAATTTTTCTGGTGTGGAAAACACCTCACCTGATCAGTTAAGGGTTAAAGTCTTTAAAATTAGTTTTTTCCTCTGCTTTATTCGTAATTTTGCAATACGATAATTAAATCAGCAGTTATTCACTTCACTCCCTCCATTCATAATTTCTACTACCAACGCTCCCCCCAGTTTGTAAAATTTTAAATGGTTGAAATTATTTAGATTTTTTTAAACTGTTTTGGTCTGTTTATTTATATATTGTTGAAATAATAAATAAATGTCTACACCCCCCACCCCCCCCCCTTTTGCCCAAAAGAAAATAATGCGAAAAAATACAAAAAAAAAAAAAAATTACAAAATTTACTATGAACATTCGGTAAATTCGATCTCCCCCCCCCCCCCCAAACGAAATGCTCTAGCTACGCCACTGTACTTAAAGAAGGAAGTTCAAAAAAGGACACCACAAATCAGCTACAGTGACAATCATCAGTTGAAAAGAATTCTTCTTGAAAAATGGCAAAAAAATTCAATTTCTGAGTGGCAACGTTTGTTTCAGCTATGTTGAGAAGAGAGAGAGATGTTTACGCTGCCAAAGGAGGGCACACGAAGTGGTAAGACTTACTAATTTCGTCTCATTTGAACATGCGCAAAACATTAGGGACATAAAAAACTTCGCAGGAAATAGATTTCATTGGCCACAAAGTTTGTTTCATGTATTATCTTTTGTTAAATATCACTATGTAATAGTGAAATGTATCATTTTTCATAAAAAATAATTTACATAAAATATTTTGAATTATTTTTTTATTTTTATTGTCAAAAAAGCATCCATAAACTAATGCGCGAAAAATTAGGGCCACGGGTAAGGTACATGAAGTATGTAGGATTAGTCGTTCATTTACAGGGGCACTCAAAAGTATTCCATTACATTATGGTATATGGGGAAAAATCGTTTGCAGAGTATTTTAATGACATTATGCTATTTCAAATGGGTTGAAACTGATATAAATCACTGAATGTCACGACGATCACGTTAGAACAGGACATTCATAATATTTTTTATTCAGTTACAGGGACACACAAAAGAAATCGGTTACAGTATACAATACTATCTTTGAGTAATAATTGCTGGAGTGCACGGTTTAAAATTCGGTATGCGCTTTTAAATTTAATTAATTTTTTGCATCTTAACCGTTATACTTAAATTATATATGCCCGTTATATGTGCATTTTTCTTTTTTTTTTTTACGTCATACATATAATTACATTTGCAATACTGTTAAAAACTAAATTTCCTATTAAATACTCGATATTTTACTACATTTAAAATTAGTTTCAGTAAAAAAAAATTCTTTTATTGATCGTAGAATTTTTTATATAAAAAAATTCCATTCACAATTTACATATTAGATAAGACTGATGGTACCGAATGGTCTGATGGTAAGTTTTAGAATATAAATTCTAGTTGCAGGCGATATTTTGAAATCCATCATTCTTGCTTCCTAATATAGGGAGGGGGCGTGCAAAAACGTAGCTCAAAACTTATCATTGCCTCAATGATAAATTTTTGTAAGATACAGATAATCAGAATAAAAATATCACATTCAGGTAAAATTTTGGAAAGCTATTTTCTAAGAATATAGGTATCAGATCGGTTGATTTATTTTTAATTTATTCCCTTTAACCCCTACCACCCCCCGCACACACACACCCCATTGCAGGGAACATTTTCTGATAATTTTTTTTATACATGCAGATCTTCATATATAGTATTACATACGGGTAATTTTAATTTGGCCCACTAAATTTGGCATTAAAAATCTCTAAAATCAATATATATATATATGAGGAAAATATTTATTATATTAGGCTAAAATCTGCAACCCAGGGTTCGTAAATATCATGATATTTTCGAAAATATCAAAAATATCCGAGATTTTGATATATATCCGATATTTTCGATATATATCCGATATTTTCAAAATCGTCAACTTACTGCTGTTAATAAATATTTCAAGCATAATGTAAATTAGAAAATAAAATATATTGCATTTAACAAGAAAATTTAATCAAACACTATATTGAAAGTGCATTTGCTTTTCCTTTTCTTTTTTATTTCACTTAGAACAATATTGAAGATCAACTAATAGAAAACAATTTTGTTTATACACATACATGATGCTTAAAAAAACAAAAAAAAACACAAAAAAAGGGGGGGGGGGCATAGGATTCAGTATCAACTATCAAGAAATCAGAAATTTATAAAGCAAAATTTTTATACAAAACATTTTTGTAATTAAAAGTTTTTAACATAAATATAAGATTATCTTATTTTTATTCCCTAACATCTTATTAAACTGAACTAAATCAAAATCAGAAGAGATTCTTTTCTAATGAAGCTGCATATAACTGAATATCTAAATTAGACAGTTTATCTTTTAGTGTCTCTTCTGAATTAATTATGTCCCACATAATCTACAGTTAAAAGTAAAAAATTCAAACATAAAGCTTGAAAAAGATATTTGTTTTCCTTTTTGGCTAAAAAAATCACTACCAGAGACAAAAGTTCTTTATCTACAGAACAACACAGTCAGTAACAGTTGGAACTTTCATTTACACTGTTTTGACTGAAAATATCAAAAATACCTTGCATAGTGATATTTTGAAAATAAATATCAAATGACATGACAATATCGAAAATATCATAAATCTTGATTATTTTGAAAATAAATATCGGATATATATCATGATATATATCCATTGATATATCAACAAACCCTGCTGCAACCGCATTCCTTTATGTCATAAAATCATTGTAAAATGCGAAAATACTCTAAAAATCGCATAAAAATATTGTGAAAAATTAAAATATTTATATACGAATTCCGAATAAATTTTATTGAAATGGGGAATGTTATGAAATCATTCACTATATTGAACTAACATATTAAAATCGGATTCATTTTATTAATGAGGAAAAATCGGCGTAAAGCGTTAAAAAAAAGAGAAAAAGGTTAAATTCGTCAAATCTCTACCATAGTTCTAGCGATTTTTTTCAACGCCAAAAATATAATTTCATCCATATTAGGATTACAACACAATATATTTGCATATAATAAAAATTAAGATATAGGCAATAAATTTGCAAAATTTAGCCCCGAGCAAATATATTTTTAAATTTAGACCGTTTGGCAATATTATCGTTTGGCCATTTTAAATAGGACGTAAGTTCCTCCATTTACGACTTTGAACGCACGCATGTAAATGAATTTATTTTTTAAAAATGTTCTTTCTCTTTTAAAATTCACGTGTAAATTTAGTTTTTAATGACGTAATTTTCAATATTTTCCTGCTTTTAACCCCTTGGGGACGAGCGACCCATATACGTGCCGTGTGAAACGGACGTTCATAATCCTTGTTTTTCCTCACCAGTAAAATTTTACTGTAAAATTTGCCTTATTTAATCAGCGCATTGTCTCGATTCAAGAAGACACAAATTCCTGTTTTTAAAAAACGGTGACAAAAGATTAAAAATTTCGTAAAAGTCTCCCATCCCGAAGGGGTTAATACGTAATCATTTAATTTTAATTTGATTTTTTTTTGTTTTTATAAGTCACGTGTAAATAAATTTTTAATTTGAAGGAAATATTCTTTGCGCTGTTTCTGAAATTGGCAACAATGTAAAATAATACCATTTTATAAAAAAATGTAAAAAATATCTCTCGAAAAGCTGAAAATTTGAATTCAAACTGGAAATAAATCCTCAAAAAATGAGTCAAATTAAAAAAATGAATGCAGTCTGCACACTGGGTTGGTTGCGTTTATGACGGTCAATTATCAACACGTGGGATATAGGCCCTAAAGGGGTGGAGTGCCCTCCGTGGGGGGTCTTTCTAAGGGAACCTAACCCGTATTTACACGTGGAAATCCACGGTTCGAAGAAAACCACGAAAACTCCGAACGATTAGGCCGACGGGCGTGATTGGGTTCGAACCCAGCATCTACCGTCTACCAGCTTCGAGAGCAGAACCTCTCGGCCAATGGTGGGGCGTCTGCACACTGGGAATTTCTAATGTATATCCCCAGAAAAAACTATTACATTCGTATGTATAGTTTTTGTTTCGATAAAACTTTTTTAATGGAACGATATTGACCAAATTTAACATCAAATATCTCTTAAAATAAACATTCGATTTAAAAACTGTATGCATCAGCGTGTTTTTCGAAGTACCATTGATTTTCATCCCGGTCACAAAAAATTCGTAAACAGTGGCGGTGACAGCATTAGTTACTTTTTGAATAAAGAAATTCAGCTTCTTTTCATTTCAGTATTTTCTTCTTTTACAACTAAGTAGCAGTAGTCGTTGAGCTCATTTTAATTAACTTTTGTGACAATTAAACTTTTGGTTTGGCTTTTAATTTTCTTGAACAAAACAAATGTAATGCAAATTAAAATAGTTTTATTAAACGAACTCGTAATTGAAAAGAACGTTTTAAAAATCTTCTTTTTTTTTTTTTTTTTTTTTTTTTTTTTTTCATTTGAATTTGATTTCATAATTTAATCTAGAAAATATGGATCGTAATACATTTGCTTGGACTATAGATGAAACCATCAGTAGAAAGTAGAAACAGTTGATTTTTCGGTAAAATTGTTTAAACGTAAATATTCAAAAAAGAAAAGAAAAAGAAACCTTCTGAGATAACGCTACAATGTGGTCCAGTATTAAGAACAGATGTGCAAGTTGAACCATACTCTCCCCCTTTACAGACAGACCTGTGGAGCGCATCGGTTTCTCTCATCAATCAATGTGAAGTAGGCGGAACCTATCTGGGGTGGACATTCTGGAGAATTTGCTTAAATTTTCATTAAAATTCTCAATCGGTTTTGCTGACTTTACATTCCCTAATTGGTATAAAATTGTGAAACAAAATTATCTGAAAAGTTCAAAGTTTAAGCTAGGGGGCGTTGCTTTTTAATTTTCAGAATCTTTCATAGATACCATTTTACAAAGCTTTGAATGAAAAAACACCGCCGTTTTTCACGTTCCAAAATTGTAAGTCATATCATAATCAAACAGCAACAAAAATCGAAAATTTAATCAACGGATACCCTTCATTATGATCTCAAATATCATGTGCAAAAAGAAAAATTCAAAAATTTGCAAATGCGCATGAGAAATCAGCGAAACGGTCTCTCATAGGATTAGCATTAGCTCGCCAGTGTCTTCGCTTCCAGGGGAACAGGTCGCGAAATTCTAAAATGGAGGGCCAAAATCACAGTCAGGTGAAATACAGCCACCCCATTGGTTGTGTGGTCGCGTGGTTTTAAGAGAGATAAGGGTGAGGATTACCAACTTGTTTCTCGATTTGAATTTTGAAAGGAGTGAGGAGAAAAGTAATTTTGAAGCGATTGTTACCTTATTTACATTTATGCATTATTTACCTTATTATTTTGTTCGCTTTTTTTATAATAAACAATCGAAATTAACTCAATTAAGATATTTCGATAACATTTTATACAACGAGAATGAATAGTTTAGATTACAAGTTGTAACAATTTTTAAATCATATGATATGATAAATATTCTTTAATAAAAATTTAGTTTTCATTGAAAAATATTTGTAATATCATTTAAAAATTGTCTATAAATTCTGTATGGCAAAAATTTCAAAAAAAAATTCTCCTCTACCCCCCCCCCCCTCCTTCCCCCGCACACACACACACACATACACAATTTTAAGCTATAAAATCACAAAAAAATAATATTATTCTAGAAAAAGTCAACAACTAAAAAAAAAGACCTTTTTCTAGACTCTAAATCGGAAACTTTAAATTAATAAAATTATATAAAAAATATTACACAAATAATTTAAAACATACAGAATTTAATGTTTTAGCATTAAATGAAAAAAACAAAAAAAAAAATAAATCCAAAAATTTTTTTTAAGTCGCTCCAAGTTCTCTGCCCATAAAACAAATATAAAAGTAAAAAAGTTTTTCTGTTTTTAACCCTTTATGCCCGACGGTACATTAAAGCGCCATTAAAATAACTTGTTATAAAACTAATTTAATACATCGATAGTTATACTGTTTAGAATGATTTATACATATTTTACTTTATCTTGTTCCAAAAAACATTATTGGTTGCACAAAAAAAAAAAAAAAAAAAATTCTTATGCCTTTGCATCTTTTTCAGCTTTCTTGACGTTGACAGATTGGGGGGGGGGGGGGGAGAAAGTTTCTGTTTGGAAATATTTCTATTGTAAGAAATTATATTTGTATATTTTGTAATTCTACAAAATACTAAAAAACAAGATTTTAAATAAAAGATTTGAGGGGAGTTGCAAATATTTCACAAAATCCCTATAAATTCAATTTAATTAATTTTGGCAAAAGCCTTCTAAAATTTATTAAAATGATTGTGTAAATCTTCTAATGTAGTTTCAAAAATTCACAAAATATACTTTAGAAGATGAAATTTTCATAAATTCATAATTTGGGCCATAAAAGATAAACATTCTTTTATAGACATTCAATTTTTATCTTAAAAATCAAGCCTAGTTTCATGACTTGCTATTCAAGTCCGCTACAATGTGCTAATTTGGCGTGACTCCGATTATGGAAATTTCCTTCGTTTAATTTACGATTAGAAAAGCATGAACTTGTGCATTTATTTTAAAAATTACAATTTTCTCTGGTTTTTTTTTTATTATTATTATTTAATATATGTAAAAGGAAAAAAAGATGCATAGTTTAAACAACCTTTCAAGATTTCTAAATTGTTTTTTGAAATATAAAATCATTAATTAATTAATGATAAAAGTGCATTTAAAAATATGTATTACACTCTTTATATTTTATTTTTTACATTTTAATATTTAAAATATTTCATTGTTGCAGTTTCACAGCTAATTGGCATATTTTAGCGTACATGATTTGGCACATAAATAATCTAATTCTTCTTGTAACTCTTATACAATTATATTCATAAACAATATTTAGCAATTTATCACTTGGACCCTCCTTAGGGAAACATATTATTAATTTATAATTAAATTCTCAAAATATTAAAATGTTGTATTGTCATCGAAAACCTGTTTATTTAATGATTAAAATTGGTTTAAAAACTGACATTTAAAAAAAATTATTTTCCATTAGGCAAAATTTTTTAAAAGTTTTTAGTATTCTAAGTTAGTTATTAAATTTTTCTATGGAAAAGTGCGAATATTTGTTTTGTTTTGGATTTTAAAAGTAACATAAAGGAAAAAAGTGCAAGTTTCATTTTTAATTTTCATTAACTAAAAAAGTACTTGCCATATTATTTAAAAATTTTTACAGCTTAAAATCGAAATCTTTCATTCACATTTTATAAAAAGTCATCAAAATATCTTGAGTTAATTTCGATGGCTTATTTTAAATGAAATAGAAAAAATTCGCTTCAATGCACGATTTTTTGTCGGAAAAGAGAGTATTCGACGTTTCTCCTAGCGCTAGAGATTGCTCTCTGAAAAGGACGCGACTCAATGACCAATGAGGTGCTCCGATTTCACCTGACTGTGATTTTGGCCCTCCATTTTAGAATTTCGCAGGTGGCGATCGCCATTGAGTGTGTTCAAGAAGCACGCGCGCGAGCTCAGGAGGCAGGAACATGGAGTGGGTCTATATCAGGCCTGTCAAACTCATTTACCGCCGCGGGCCAAATTAAGCGTTATATACTAAGCCACGGGCCATATTAAAAAAAAGATAATAATATTGCCATTGCACAGAACAAAATTTGTCTGTACAAGCCGCGTTAAAAAAAATTTTAACGCAATGTTCCAACATTAAGTACATAGTAAGTTTACATTAATTTTTCGAAAAAAACACTCACAATTATTTTTATCAACCAAAAAAAAAAAAGGGAAAAAAATTGAATATTATAAATTGCGTTATTTTAAAAAATGCTTGTATACGCTGATCTAGATTTAGCATAAGCATAGCTGTCAATCTTCCGTGTTATCTCAAAGTAATATATATACATTTTGAATCTGGAAATCTATTTAATAAAACATGCCATATATAATCGCTACTTTTTTTATTTCATTTATTAAATACAGGGTGGTCATAAAAAAAACTTTGCCGATATATGGAACTCTACGGCCGGTCCGTTTAACCGATCGAGATGAGATTTCAGATATAGTTATTCAGATGTATGAGCTCGGGATTCTGTGAACGGCAACAAATTGGCGCTCACGGTTACAGGTACAGAAACTCGAAATTTTCGAATGGCAATGCCCATTTTTTTTTTCGTCGCAAAATGCTCAGCGCATGCGAAAACTCTAAATAGCGCTGGAACGGTACGTGCACAGAGTATTACTCTGTGGGTACGTGTATCGCAATAAATGGACGAGTTATGCACGCACAAAAAACAGCTCAGCGAACAGCCAAAATCAACACGATCGGGGCGCACGGAGGAAATTTGCATATGACAGAGGCAAGACAACAATCACAGAAGGCCGTTCGACAAATATGTGTAGAAAACGAATTCTTGCCTCTGTCATATGCAAATGTCCTCTGCGCACCCCGATCGCGTTGTTTTTGGCCGTTCGCTGAGTTGTTTTTTGTGCTTGCACAACGCGTCCATTTATTGCGATACACGTACCGTTCCAGTGGTATTTAGAGTTTTCGCATGCGCTGAGCATTTTGCGACGAAAAAAATGGGCATTGCCATTCGAAAATTTCGAGTTTCTGTACCTATAACCGTAACCGTGAGCGACAATTTGTTGCCGTTCACAGAATTCTGAGCTCATATACCTCTGAATAACTATATCTGAAATCGCATCTCGATCCGTTAAACGGAACGGCCGCTAGAGTTCCATGTATCGGCAAAGTTTTTTTTATGACCACCCTGTACATTTCCTGGCTCAAATTATTTTATTTGACTTGATAAACAACAAAAGGTTGCATATTGTATTTTTTTAAAAAATTAGTCGACTGATGAATAATAACTGGAATTTGGAAAATCCGTATCCATGGCGCTAATATTGAATCGTGTTGAATTTTGATTAGCTGCAGTAATAAATTCTGAACAATAATTTGAACAGAAATTATTAGAGGTGAAGGAAACAGATTAAACTGCATCTTGAAATTCAAAAATCTTCTTTTGAAATCATTTTAATACATTTTCAAAAAATGTCCATGCTGATGATTTTTGTTATAATGCAATCCGTTACGTCCCTGAACAAAACTAGACTCATGGCAGGCACTAGGCAAAGGATAATTAAATAAATGTAAAATGGTAAAGGCTTCGCGGGCCACATATAAATGGTCGGCGGGCCAGTTGTGGCCCGCGGGCCGCGTGTTTGACATGCCTGGTCTATATCATGGATGGAATAACACGTAGTGTGTTCAGGAACAGATCATGGATTTGATTAATTAAGGTGCTAATTATAAAGATATTTTGTTGCAAAAGGAACGTGTGCAAGATGGCCGAATGGATAAGGCAGTGAACTCAAGACTAGGGGTTCTGGGTTCGAATCCTTCCAGTCCCACATCGTGTCACAATTTTTTTTTGTTTTGTTTATTGGTTGTTTTATATTTTTCATAATGAATAAGATATTTTTGATGAAGATATATTTTTTAGTTTTATTATACAGAGGCACGTGTATTTTTATTATAATAATAAAATACTTATTTAAATGTGAGAAAATGAGGTATTTCGAGCTGAAAGTTTTACATCTGAACGCCTTTTAAATATTCAAAGTTTCGTTTCTAAGTGATTATATATGTATATGTATAATGATATAAACATTAAGCAAATCCAAATGAAAAAATAATATATATTGTGCAAAAATATCCTTTTGCACGTAGGATAATTCCTTGATTTTCTTTTTTTTTTTTTTTTTTGAATACTTTACGAGTGAATTTTTATCGAGACTAGGCTGGAAATCATATTTTACTTTGAACATTATAAAAATAAAATGTAATAGTTGTAGATTATTTTAACTAAAAATATCTGTACATATATTTTTTAAAGAGATAAAATATATAGGTCTGCTGTCTAGTTTTATAGTGAATAAATTATGATTAGAATGTTTATAAATTTTCTACTGAAAGTATAAGTAAGTATTTTGCTCATACTAACAGAATTTTGAATGCCATTTATTTCTCATGTTTTATGATGTATTTTGGTCTGTTATCCACACGGTATTAAAATATGCAATCATAAAATAAGAAATATATATATTAAAACCTTCTCTGAAAAACTGTCTAACTAACAGTGCAAATTCCATTGAAATCGATCCAGTATAGTAGATTACAAACAAATCTCATATGTTGATATCACAATCTTGGTTTACTAACAGCATTCTATTTATCACAGAAGTTATAAATCAACTGATAAATCATTTTTAAATAAATAAAAAGAAAATTGTTAAAAAGTTAAAATTTTTAGATCACCAGTTGAATTCTTAAATTGTATCAATTAACCTACCAAACAAAGCACAACCAATAACACATAAGCAAAAAACCCACAATCACGTGATCAAATCGCCCACACAATTTTTTGAGCAGCTTGAGCGGAGTTTGTGTGCGGTTGGTTAACTAATTTTAAATGTTAAATGGGCTAAAGTAGATAAAGAAGGTCACGTGATGTTTTTCCCGACTATTTTAGATTTTATCTGAGTGAACATAGGCATGTAGTCCTGTTACGAAAACCATGTTTTGGAAGGATAAAGAAATATAGTCATTGGTTTTACCTTTTTTGAACCATAAAAATATTGAAATAATTGAATTATGTTAAAATTCCTTTCTTCGATAAGACCTACTCCATGGCATAAACTTCTGAGCGCGCGCGCTGCGCGAAGTGCACTTCTGAACACACTCTTTGATAGTGCTCCTTTGAAGGCAAACAGCTAAAATATCGAGCTGTTTTTATGTAATTTTAATGCTTTTAAACATAATTATTACGTTTTAAATTAAAATTCTTCTTGTTTGATCTTATTTCTCGAATTCCCGTAATATTAGCGTAAGAAATTACTCAGAAAAGATTAACATTGGAGTCAGAAAACGTATACAAATGCTGTATGTCGTCGTTTGCTTGCCGACACAGAACAGCGCCACTTTTCGCCCTATAGTTGGTTTGAGTCGCGAATAGTGTGGAAATCGGCTATCCCTTTAATTATACTCAAAAAAGCGCTAAAATATTGTATCCCTTAACTGTGCAACGATTCTGCTGAAATATACAGATCACAGCGACATCTGCAGGATATTTTCTCAAACTGCAAGAGATGTCGCTGTGATCGATACTTGGGATTTTAGCAGTATCGTCGCACATTTAAGGGATACAAATTTTTAGCGTTGTTTGGATAGCATATTTCCACACTATGTATTCTAGCCGCTGTAGTACAGCGCTGTAGTACAGCGGTGTAGTACACCGCTGTAGTACAGCGTCTAGGTATTCTAGACGCTGTAGTACAGCGTCTAGAATACCTAGTGTGGAAATATGCTATCCAAACAGTGCTAAAAAATTTTATCCCTTAAATGTGCGACGATACTGCTAAAATGCCAAGTGTCGATCGCATCGACATCTGCGGGATTTTCGTATTACTAGTATTACATTGTATAGACTAGCAATACCTTGCAGTTGTAGAAAATATCCTGCAGATGTCACTGCGATCTGTATATGGCAGCAGCATCGTTGCATATTTAAGGGATACAATATTTTAGCATTTTTTTAAGAATACAGAGATAGCCGATTTCCAGACTATGTATTCTAGTCGCTATAGCTGTAGTAATGGAGGATATTCAATCTACACTGTTAAAAATATCGTGAAAAATTACCTCTGTTTTTAAAGGTATTATTTTCTGACGAATGACAACGCTTCATAAACGACTATGGCGTGTTCTCATTGGTCAAAAAATAGATAGCCTTTAAAAACAGAGGTAATTTTTCACAATATTTTTAAAAGTGTACGTTATGATCAAGTGGTCAAGGTAAAAACTTCTAGTATAAAGAATGGAAGGCTCCGTAGACGTATTGTACATCCCCGTTAGCCAGTGAAACAGTTCATGCGGAAAGCAGTAGTAGCCTCCCTTCTTAACAGTTAGATATTTTTTGTGTAAATTACCGGTATCACGTGACTTTTTTCGGCCTCGAAACCAGATTTGGAATAGAGTCCATTACACTCTATGGGAGTGTTAGATCTTGTATGTTAATCTATGGTATAAACACTTTCTATTCACGAGATTTTATCTAACTTGTTTAACCTTTAACTGATGTTACCGGTCTCACAGACCGGTGCTTTTTTCAATTTTCATAGTTTAACTTGTAAATTTCAGTTTATCTACAAACACTACTGAAATTTTGTTTCGTTTGGAACTTTAATACCAACACCAGAGAATTTTGAATAGGTGAATTTTAATTATAATACTCCTGTACAAAAAGTTTAGTACAAAAACAACATCCTGTGGGTTAATCGCGGCTTTTATTCATCTTTCGATTGAGCGGTCTCACAAACCGCTTCACACTAGTTATGTGACAGTTTCTGTGACAGCAGTTAAAGGTTAATAGTGTTCTATCAGGTGTTGCATCTTGCATGCATGCAAATATTCTTGCTTAAACTGAATAAAATCTCGTGCATAACAAGATGCTGATGAAAATAAAACCATTGTGTAGCCGCGTTCAAAAATTCCTTTTCCCGTTTTAGCCGAAAATGTATAGTCCCAATTAAATATATTATTATTATTATTTTAAATTAACTTTCAACTTTTTTAGAATAATCGATCCGCGTAGTAACGGCAGATCCTTTGTGAGTTCACGTGCACAAAAGAACCGTCCAGGGAAGAAAAATAATAAGGCAAGAGAAAAATTATGCCATTTCGACGCCTTTATTTTTTTTTTTTTTCAGTTTTATGAAACAAAATGTATGTTTATGATGCCGTTTTTGGCTGGTAGAAATATTTAGGGCTGTGGAGTTGGAGTCGGAGTCAGACCCATTTTTGAGCAAAAGAGTCGGAGTCGCTAAAAAACAAGCAGACTCCGACTCCAGATTTTTTTGTTAGACATTTTAAAGTGAAATTAAACTAATTTTATGTAATTTTAAATCTATAAAATGAATTATTATTGTTATTTATGGACTATATCAGGCTACTCAAGTTAAAGATGACCGATTTACTGCGGTGTACAAAGTAGATACAAATACAGGAGTAGGTTATAGGTACAGAATAATTACAGGGGATGCCCGTGGATACCGTGGGAGTACACGTGGATAGAGTAGATGAAAACTGTTTTAATTCATAACTGTAGTAGATATTTTACATTAAGTACTTCCCTCTCGTATTTTCGGAGTTTGCGGATAGAACCCGAGCTACAAAGGTCTGGAAGGACCCGAGGCCCGGTAAATGAAGGCAATTTTTCAAACAGTCAGTGTAAGTAGAATTAAGACAAATTATGTTAATGGCTAGGATCAGACTGATAGAAAAATTGAGCATGATGACAAGCCCAATATAACAAATGTGAAAGAATTAAACTACGCCGATAAATTAAGAAAAATTTACAATGGGCATGATTGGGGTGAGAATAAATACAAAAGCACGGCCAAATGTATTAGGTACTGGCCTTTAAATTTCGGCTCATGCAGATCTCTTACCGGAGGTAATGCTAAAATTATAACTTCGTACTATTTTTGGAGGCAAAAGAACTAAAAATCCGGTATAGCATTGTAATAGAAGCCTTTTTCCCTTTTCCCCCCTCTCAAATTATTCCGATCTGTATGACCAAAAGTCAAAATTCTAAAATACCCGTCTTTTATTTATTTATTTTTGTGCACAGGAGTCAAAATAAGTTGAAATTGTGATTATTTTTTTCTGAATCGGCGGTAACCAAAATAACGGTAAAATAGTGAAATTTTCTTATCTATCAATTTTGAATTTCAGATTCTGCAGATCTGCAGAGCCCGAAATAAAGAAAAAATTGTAAAATTAATTCAAAAAATTTAATTTTTTATTTTTTCATTAGAATCCACAGAATCCAAATTATTTCCAAAATAATAAAATTTTTATCTTTATTTTTCCTCTTTTCCATAGAATTTTTTCTAGTCTGGAGAATACAGCAAAATAACTACTAAATTGTAACGATTTCGCTCTTTCTTCTCAGCCCGCAGATCCAAAATAGTAAAAATTTTCCATTTTGTGTTCTTTAGACTTCGATAGTTGGATTTTTCGAGTTTGCGGGCGCGAAATTGTAAAGCTAATAAAGCGGAAAATATCCTTTTTTTATTTTTTTATTTTTGAAGCCCTAAAAAGATAACTCGAAATAGTGAAATTTTAGCCTTATTATTTTTGTATTCCATCATTATTTTAACGAACAGGCAACACTAGTACCCCAGTTCGGGTACTAGTGTTGCCATCCCGGAGTCGGAGTCGACCATTTTCCCATGGACTCCACAGCCCCTGGAAATATTCCACCTAGTGTTGCATGCGGTTCGATGTACGCAGGAGGCTCAAAAGTTCCAACATCCGTCACACGTAACCACTGCGCGGACGACCAAAAGTCCCGACTTTTGAGGATGCACAAATTCTTTTCGTATAATGCTATTCATTACTCTGAATCGAGTTGAACTTAATACAGTAAAACCCAAAGCGATATAAGTAAGCGTCCTATCTTAAATGGGGAGGTAACCGCAAGATTAAAGGCGAGGTCACATCAATCAATGTCGCACGCCACGTAGCGGACGGGGTGAACTACAGAAAGATGCCTAACTGTTTTCTTCTTTATGGATAATCTATTAATTGCACATCTATGAAATAACTGCGCAAGCGCAAACATCGTGTTTTCATTTGTTTGTAGCATTTATATTTTGACAGTAATAGAATATTCTATTAATTTTTATTCATGTTTTTTGACTTATTTATTATAGTTAATTATTTAAATAAAAACAGTTCTTTTTAGAACTAATATTATTTGTTAAAATGGCAAAATATTGACCATCGAATAACTGTAGTTTTCGAAATTGTAAGAAAATTCTTTTTCTTATATAATTCATGTCTGCCCTTTTCCAAAGAGTAAAACAAGTTAGTTACGTATTTTAACTTTAATTTATTAAAAAAGATAAAATATTATTTATTATATATTATCAAATGTTGATTTTAAATACGCTCGATTTTAATTATTTTCTTTTAATGAAATGAAAAATGACGCATAAAAATTAGTAAGTAGTTAATGTGTAAAGATAGAATTTTGTAGTCTCATTTTTTACTCAATTCTTGATGTGCTAAAGTTATAAGAAATGATATACACGGATTTCTCTATCACCGTTCTGCCGATAGTGGCGTAGCTAAGGGGGTGGGGTCTAAATCTCACCCCAAACGATGGGCTCGTACACTAAATCCTGAATAATAAAAGTAGTAACTTCTGCTAAAACGACAACTTTTTCTTCTTCTTTTTACATCTTAACTTTTTAGATTTGTCCAAAATAAGAAATTAGTATCAAGCAGGACGGTGATTTGTCTATCACCGTTCTGTCGACAGTGGCGTAGCCAAGGTTGTGGGGTCGGAATCTCCCCTCTAACGATGGGTCCGTACACTAAATCATAAATGATAAAAGTACCGTATTTTATGGAAGAAAAGCCGCGGCGTTTACGAGTTTGAAAGTAAATTTTTTTTCAAGTGCGGCGTTTACACCATGTGCGGCGTTTGCGATTATTTTTTTTCGCGCGCATGAAATTGGGATAAAATAAAAATTCCTTAAGGCAGTTCTTCAAGCCTCCTCTCAACAACGCGGAACTTTCTGGCACATTTTCTGATATTTTTAAACGTAACGGCATAAATTTGGAAGGTCTGACTATTGAAGCGATTTGAAATCGCAACACATTTTCCCTTTTTTGATAAATAAATTTCTTATCGAATTATAAGCGATTCTGGTCACTTGGCGACAAGTTTTTTGCCTTCCTTGGGCTGCCGGAGCGGGAATTCAGTTTAAAACGTCCACTTAGACAGTATTTTCTGAAAGATCTTCTATCTTTACCAAAAAATAGAAAAAGCCTTGCGATTACCTAGTTTGTTGGACGTCTGCTTAGATTAAGAATTACATAAACATATTTAAAATCTGATTTAAATACTTTAAATAAAATTTTAGACCTCTTAACTTATTAAAAATGAGGCACCTTACATCTATTAGCAGGTTTAATTAGTTTTAGCGTTTTAGCAGGTATAATTTTAAAGTGTTTCTTTCGCCGGAACCATTATTTTTTTCCGTTTAATACAGGATTCCATTATAGACGTTATGTTTTCACATGTATTCTCTAAAATTTATCCACTCTATAATAACCAAGGGTGGATCCATCACTCAATTTAGAGGGGGTCATGGCTCTTTTTTTGAGGGGGTGGGTGTCACTTCATGATCAATTTTTATATTGAAGGCTATTCTCAAATTAAAACTGACGATTTTTCTGATACTTTCGCGAATTCATTTTCATTCCTAAATACAAAATATTTGCATTAGTATTCGTTAATATATATATATAGATTTCATTCAGATACCAAGAAATCGTAGCATTTCCCATTTTCTTATAAATGCGAAGAATGATTCAGAAATGTTGTCAAGTTAGCATTTTAAGCCAATTTCTAGGACTTGAGATCCACAGAAATGTCATCATGAGAGAGCGCAATTTGCATTCGCGTCCGGAAATTTAGTTTAAAATGTCAAATTTTATGGAATTTTTGGAAAGATTCTTCGCTTTTATTGAAAAATGGAAAACAGTTTCGATCACATAGTTTCCGAATAAGAGTAATTTCAAATTTCTTGAAATTAAAAATATTTTCACGGATGTATCAGAAGTTGCCTAATTTTGATCAGAGTAGAGGTTTAAAGAGTCAGAGAGATTCGCATTGTTGAACAAACTTTGGGGGAGGGGGATTGAAAGAATTTATGATATATTTCATTTTTTAAATAACTTTTAACATTTTTCTGTTGTTTAGGGGGTGTCATGACCCCCCTCTCCTTCCCCTTGGATCCGTCACTGATAACCGATTGAGAGTATAAATGTACTATAGTTAAATCTACGACATTAGAACATGTCTGTAACGAAGCGTGCCATAAATGGAAGAAATTTAAAATTTGACGAAACTAACACCGTACAATTTATACCCGCTAATATAAAAATCTGTATAAAATGGAACTTTTATCCAGACCTTTGCGATTCCTTCTTTGTAGCAGTAAAGCCTGTGAAAAAGAAAAACAGAAATATTTCATGATCCCGATAATGAAAGGATGGATAATCATAGAAATACTCTGGCTAAAGCGGATACCTGTTTAAAACGGTATTTTTCCGATCTCTAGTAATTCCGTTTTCAGAGATGTTATTGTAACTAGATAAAGTGTAAAACTTCATCAACGGAAATTTTGATGGGACCAGTGTTGCTAAAACGTACACTAAAAAACAGGGCCGAAACTAGGGGGATGCAGAGGGGGCATGTGCCCCAAGCATCGGAACGAAAGGCGAGGGGGGAGACGCCAAATGAAGATTTTGTTTTTCATTTCATACAAAAATGTATGTATATTACATACATATATATATACATGAAAAACAAAGAAACTCGCAAGCTAATGTTAAACCTATGGGAGCCTTCTTTTCAAATTTGTGAAAGTGAAAGTAACTTTATATATATAAAAAAATCTGCAACCAAAATCGAAAAATTAAACATTAACCCGGTTAGAATTCAATCTCAGCTATTTACAGAAGAAAATAAAATCATTTGAAATTATTAATATGCGGGTGAGAAATTTTTAAAAGAACGCTGTCATAGGTTTAACATTAGCGATCCAGTTTCTTCGGGTGAATAGTGTAAGCTCTTAACTCTCAAGCTAATGTTAATCCTATGGGAGCGTTGTTTACATATTTCCTTGTAGCATTTTAATCATTATTAAATGATTTTTATTTTAAAGAATTTTTTTTCTTTTGTATAGGGTATCTGCGGTCGATAACTTTTATTGTGCGTGAGGAGGAGGGGGGGGGGGGGGCGCCAAAATCCATATTTGTCCCGGGCTCAAAAAAGGCTAGTTTCGGCCCTGGTAAAAAAATGAGTTTAGATGAATAAAAAAGCGGCACACTTAACATAATTTGGTGAATCTTAATTTATTTTATAATTCTATATCGAGAATTATCACCAATAGCTTTAAATCTGCTATTCGAAATAGAAAAAAGTAATGTCATTGTTGGACTAGTTATTGTGGAGTTTTATTGAACGTGTTAGTTATTGGGGCGTTCTGATTAGTTATTGCGATGTTTTGTTCGAAGTTGCGAATTTCAAAATGCCTGTAAAAACCCGAATGTGATTATTCTGTTCTAAAACATGCTGATACGCTCTTTGCTGCAACAACGTCCTTATTCAAAAATCGCGATTTTTAAGTTCTGATGTTGAAGCAAATGATCGATATATTATTTCAACTCTGTGAAATTTTTGTAAATCAGCAAACAAGAAACAGGAGACGAATTTTCTGAGGTTTGTTGATCTGTTTAAAATCGTAGAATCTTTGTCTAAAGATGACTTTGATAAAATTTTCTTTTGTTACACACACAGAGCTCTAGACAAGGAAGTGTGTGTGTGTGTGTGTGTGGGGGGGGGGGGGAGTGCCTGGATTCCCTTCCCGAATGAGGTACGAGTTTACTGAATCAATCATATACATAACGTCAAATCCGGTCAAATCTTTTGACTACCACAAAGATTGGTAAAAAATTTAGTTTTTGTCAGGTTTTCGCCTTAGCTTTCATAATTGTATGGTATTTATTTCGTTAAGATTATAGAAATTTTTCATTTAAGGCAAGATTCCGTTATAGATAGGTTCATTTTTCACAGGGTTAGAGTATACAGTGTATATATATAGGGGAATGAAGTTTTAAGTTAAAAGCTTATAATATATAAATAGTTTCTCTTTTGCAATAACTTCTAAAACAGTTGTCGTTTTCTACTTTAAAGTATGCACATCTGGGGAGCCTACTTGTATGCTACCGTATATTCTAGTAAATATCGCAAAGCTCAAATAAACATATTTACACACAGAAATTTTATTTAATAAATAACTGAAATAGTTACAATAATAAGTAACATTTGCATTAACAAATATTCTGGATTTAAATATGAGCTGTGTGTTAAATGCTGAAATACATGGTATGTTATTACTAAGAAACAATCTAGCTTATTTAACATTTATTTACATTTTATTTCCGTAGAAAACCTTTCACTTTTTTTTATAACGGTGTATATACTCAGCCTTTTTATAATATGGCGATTCTAAAATCCTTTTCCAATCTACAAAGTTATTTTAGTAATACATTCAATTACAGATATTGGTCTTACTCTTTAGCTTCATAAGCTATTTTATAAAGTATAAATAAGGAAATACAATCTTAAAGTTTATTAAAATTCTGTTATTACACAAATATTCTAATATATATATATATATATATATATGTGTGTGTGTGTGTGCATGCATGCATGTTTGTGTATGTAAAAGAAAGTCTGTATTAACGGAATAGCAAGGGACAGTTAAAAAAAATTCTGTTTCAGCCTTTTTTTTGTCTTTAGAGGTAAACGTTGAGAATAGACCACGAAATTCTTACTTTGTGAAAACAAAATCGTAAGATATCTAAAAAAAATCGTTTATACAGGTTTCCCTTTTATAAGTTATATTTGTAAGTTTAGTAACTTTTCAATCGGGAGAATGAATTTTTCTGTTTAAGACAGGATTACATTACAGGTTCTGTTTTCATAGGCTTTTTTTTTTTTTTTTTTTTTTTTTTTTTTTTTTAACTATGACAAGTTTTGGACCTATTCCGAAAAGAAATCCTGGCTACGGAACTGTCTGCCGAGCCAAGCCATAAAAAGTAACCAAGCGTCAAACAAAAGCCAAGAACTTATCGATAGACAGCTTAACTGCATATTATACAGGATTCAACTTTTCCATGTTAAATCGAATAAACATGGCAAAAAAATTCTATTTTTTGAGTTCATGTGATCTTACACTTTACACGCCAAGAAACTTGCAAGCTAATGTTAAATCTGTGAGAGTGTTCTTTTCAAATTTCTCACTTGCATTTTAATATCTTTAAATAATTTTGTTTTCTTAGTTTATCTGAGATTGATCTTTAATGTTTCTAGTTTGTACGTTTTCGATTTTAGAAGATTTATTTTTCGCAATCTGTTCTGAAAGTGACAAATAACTTTATATATATATATATGCAACTAAAATCGAAAAAGTAAATACTTTTACAAACCAACCTCAGCTCTTCCAAGACAGAAAAATAAAACATTTAAAAGAAAGCGAGAGATTTAAATAGAACAATCCCATAGGTTTAAGAGGACACTGCAGTCACAGACGAAATGAAAACAAGATGGCCGCTCGCGTTTTAGCTAAATTGGAAGGATGGTCTAAATTCAAATGATTGACAAGGGAACTCTTCCAATCAGCAAATGGCCAATTATCTGTCTCGATTCCACCCCCCACCTCCTTTCGGCTGAGAGCTACATTTGATCATTTCCAGTGAGTTTCAGGTCTAAAGAATTTTTTTTTTCAACCGTCTTCGCTTTTAGCGTAGATCAAAGCCGCTGCTTTGTGGATACCCTCGATAACATTAAAAGCCGTAAAAAGAATTTTAATCTGTTTATGATAAGAGTGCAAAAACTAAAACGATTTCAGAAAATAAATGAATATTTTATTTAGATATATTTCTTTTTTTTTTATATTCAGATTCATTTTACAGTTTTTACAAGCATAAAATTGAAATTATTGCCGTACAAACACTATTTTATTTCACATAACGCAATTACATTTAAAATCAAGGGGGAGAAAATTGAATGAGGGGGAAATATCAGGTACAAATATTCTATTCTAAAATAACTATCTTTTGTGGGGATTCTTTTTAAAACGTTAAATTTATCAAGAAATTTATAAGAACTATTTATAAGTGTGTGTGTGTGTGTGGGGGGGGGGATTTCTGAACACTAAATATATTTTAAATGATGCAGTCAGATAAGAATATTTTTGTAGCGGTTCGTAATCTAAATAACACTAAAATACTTTTATTTTCATTACATTTTTTTTTCATTTTTAACACTCTCCAAGAAAGTTTAAAAGTGTTTATGAATTCGGTTTGTGAGTCCGTCTGTCTGTCCGTGCTCTAAATAGCGTAAATGTAGTCGGATTGCCATGTAATTGATATACGATATTCAAAATCATCATGGTATGTTCGGTATTCAAAATGAATATTGAATGAATTACCATTCATGGTTTATTTACAGACGCACTCAAACGTAGTCTATTACATTATGGTCTATGGGGGGGGGGGGGATCATTTAGGGTGCATTTTAATAGTGTTACACAATCTTAAACATAGTTAATTTTATATACTTTAAGATACACTTTAAAATGGTTACTATAGACTAAGTTATGTGTAACGCTTAAAGTACGAGTATAGGGGACTCAAAAGTATTCCGTTATGTTATAGCCCATGACGAAATGTCGTTTGCGGAGTATTTGATTGATATAACTCTGTCATAATGATAATGAAATTGATATGAATTTCTGAGGTGTTCTAAGCCTACTTTCTATACAACATGAGCATTTAACAATTATTTATGGGGTCAGACAAAAGAGCTTGGTTATATATGGTCTACGAGGAAAAACTGTTTGTAGTGTATTTCGATTACGTTACATTATTTCAAACATGACGAAATAGATGCACATTACTTCGATTTGTTACAAGATGCTTGCATTCGAATATGGTTTGCATTTCATTTAGTGTTCATTTACAGAGACACATAAAATATTTTGATACAATACTGTATCCGACGTGTTAGCTATTAAAAATTAATGCTGAAAGTGCATTTTCAATTACAGAATGCGTTTTTAAGTTAAACTAAATTTTTGCGTACTACATGGTGTGCTTAAATTTTACAGACCAGGACTACACAAAAGAATTCGTAAACATTACTGAGAATGAGTATGAATGGCTTAAAGATGCTTGGTTTCTTTAGTTATAAATGTACAAGATCAACTACATTTATTATGCTAAGAGGTGTTTGTATCATACAAATAAAATCCTATACAGGGATATTAAACAAACTGGATACATTGCCACCTATGGAAAATAATTCCTAGAAGTGTGATTTCAGTAATTTTAAGCATGTTTTTGCTTGAATTAGATTTCAGCTTAATATTTGACGTGTATAAAAATCTGTATGCTATATACAGGGCTACACAAAATAATTCAAGTATGTTTCCGTCTATTGGTAGAAATTGCCGAGGGTGAATTTTCAACTGTTTTATGTATTTTCTTACAAAATTAAATTTTACCATAGTATGTCGAATCTCTATAAACATATCATATACAGAGCTGCACAAAAGAATTGGAATATCTTCCGGGTTATGGGCACAATTGTTGAAATCTGCTTTTCAAATGTGTCATACGTTTTACAAATGTTTAGCTAGGTAACTTCTTTACTTTATTAAACGGCGAAGTTTTGTTACAGTGTTCTGAAAGTGTTGGAAAGTTTTGAAGCATGATTTTTCTTTTTTTGTTTATTGATGTATTCGGCTTAGTCGATAACACCTTTGGTATCTAAGTTTGGTGGTTCTTTCTGAGCTAGTCCGAATGAAAAGATTTTAAAAGATTTTGAGAATATACTTGCACGTTGACGAGAAAACACAATATTTTCCTTTGAAATATATCTCTATAGACATTTTCCTTTCAGAAATACAGTTAAAATGTTTTTTGTGCATAATTAAATGTATACCTATCGTTTTATTGTTAACACTTTCGCACATAGTTGAAAAGATTTAGCTAATATTATAGATAGTAAAGATTTATAATTAGGACCAAAAAAAGTAAAAATTAAAAAGTTTTAAAGACTGTAAATTAGATTTTTTTAACTTCATGAGTTGAGGGTAAGACAAGGGAAGAAACAGATTTATTTTTTATTTATTTATTTATTTTATTTTTTTTTGGGGGGGGGGGGTGAGTTTAATAGATGACTGATTATGTAACTTATTAAAAATTTACAAATAGGGCAAAAACATTGAAATCAGGAGTTTTAGAGACTTTAAATTTTATGAGCATAGAAATAATGGAGGGAGAAAAGAAAACGTCTATTTTATATGGGGGTGGAAGAAATTATATAATCGATTATTTATTGTTCAATATGAAACAGATAAAGCTGAAAATGTATTAAAAAAAGATTTTCAAAGATTTTAAACTTAAATAAAGGAAAGAAGGAAAAAGGGGGGGGGGGATTTTATTTGATGACTTATTTATTTACTTTACTAAAGAATAAGAAATAGGACAAAAAAAGACTAAATTTTGTGTTCTTGGTAAGGGTAGAGTCAGAACAAACGTCAATTTTGGTGGGGGAGGAGTATAGTTATATGATTGATTATTTATGATTACAATAAATTAACAGATAGAGTACAAAATGATTTAGAAAAAGCAATAACTTTTAAGGTTAAAATTTTGTGACCTGAATGAAAAAAGAGGAATAAGCAGAATTAGTTCTTTTTTTGCGGGAGGGGAGGGAGGGAAGTTTATTGGTGACTTATTATTTACTTACCTTAGAAAATATTTACAAATAGGTTAAAAAAATAATAAACGAAAAAATTTTAAGGGATTTAAATTTCAGATGCTTGGTAAGAGGGAGAGGCGAGGAGGAAATACCAATTTCAGTTGGGGTGGGGGGGGGAGAAATTTTTATGATCGTTTGTTTATTGTTAAAATAAAGTGGCAAATTGAGCAGAAAAGATTAAAAAAATTTAAAGAGTTTTAAAGGGTTTTTATTTTAAAATATGGGTACCGTGGGTGAGGGAGCAAAAGGGAGAAATGACATTTTCGGAAGGGGCAATTTACAAGAACTTTTAATGAAAGGAATGTGGTGAAATAAATTGATAATGAAATTTATGACTGATTATTTATTGTTAGTTTAAAGTAACAAATAAAACAGAAAATTAAAGAAAACATTAAAGAATTTTAAAGATTTTAAACATTGATACTGTAAAGGGAGCAAAACGGGAAGCGAAATTTCCGAAGAAGGGGAGACAAAGAGTGCAAGATGTTTGGATAAGAATATGGTGTGCATCGGATTTATTGTTCATTTACAGGGAAACATTAGGGATGATTGCTGAAAGTGAGTTTTAAATTATGATATGTTTGATTTATGATAAGTTATGGTATAAGTTAAGTTAAACTAATATTTTTGCACAGGCACATAGGTGGTGTATATGAATTGTATAGACACTACACAAAAGATTTCATTAGTAGTACCGAGAATGACCATGAATTACTGAAAGATGTTTTTTAATTTGATTTATGCATTTTCAAGCTCAACTACTTTTGGTATAGATGTTTGACCCGTAGCCGGTGGCAGACATTTAGCCGACAACCAAATAGCCGTCAAGACATTTAGCAGATAGCATTTAGCTGACACCTGCATTTAACCGATACGTACATATAGCCGACAACACGATTAGCTGAAATTTACATACAGCATACAGGACAATTGACTGAAACGGACATATAGCAATAATTTTAGCAATACAGACAATTGGCCGATAGGCAACTGGCCGAACGTGGCAATTAGCCGGGAGGACATTTAGCCGAAAAGGCGATTAGCCGACAGGACATTTAGCTGATAGTATAATTAGCCGGCACTTTTCTAACATTTTTCGACACCCCTCATGAGATACATCGCATTGGAGTCCTTTGATCACTCTTTCATATTATGTACCTCCCGTCCCCCTCCCCCAATTTGTATCACCGGGAGCATTTTTCTGACTTTTCCGACATCCCTCAAGTGATGTATCATTGGACTGGGCAGCCCTTTGATCACTCTTTCATATTATGCACCTCCCGCTAGGTTACAGTTAATTTACAGTTTGGTTACAGTTGCGATTAGTTACTCTTAGATTACGGTTAGGTAACTGTTAGGTTATAATTATGTTACGTTTAGGTGATAATTAGATTACACTTAGGTTACAGCTTGGTCATGGTAAAGTTATGTTACAGTTACATAACAGTTAGCATATGATTAGGTTATAACTAGGTAAACGTTAGTTACAGTTAGATTACGGCTACGTCCCAGTTAGGTTACATTTAGGCTACAATTAGGTTACTGTTAGGTTTTAGTTTTGTTACGGTTACTTCATAATTAGGTTACACTTAGGTTACGTTTAGATTATGGTTAGGTAACTGTTCGGTTATAATTAGGTTACGTTTAGGTGATAATTAGATTACGCTTAGGCTACAGCTTGGTTATGGTAAAGTTGTGTTACAGTTACAGTACTGCTAGCATACGATTAGGTTATAATTAGGTAAACGTTAGTTACAGTTAGATTACGGTTACTTCCCAGTTAAATTATATTTAGGCTACAATTAGGTTACTGTTGTGTTTCAATTAGGTTACGGTTACTTTATAATTAGGTTACCCTTAGGTTACGGTTACGTTACACTTAGGTTACGTTTAGATTACGGTTAGATAACTGTTAGGTTACAATTAGGTTACGTTTAGGAGATAATTAGAATACTCTTAGGTTACAGCTTGGTCATGTTAAAGTTATGTTACAGTTACATTACAGTTAGCATACGATTAGGTTATAACTAGGTAAACGTTAGTTACAGTTAAATTACGGTTACGTCCCAGTTAGGTTACATTTAGGCTACAATTAGGTTACTGTTAGGTTTCATTTAGGTTACGGATATGTTACACTTAGGTTACGTTTAGGGTACAGATAGGTTATAGCTACGTTACAGTTTGGTATTGGTTAGGTTACAGTTACGCTAGAGTTAGTTTATACTTAGGTTATAATTAGGTTAAGATTAGGTTACAGTTACGTTACATTTAAGTCGGATGAATGTCCTGTCAGATGAATGTCCATGTCGAATAATTGTCCTCTGTCGGCTAACTGTCGCTGCCGACTAATTGTCATGTCGGCTAAACATCCTGTCGTCTAATTGCTGTCTGCTAAATGTCTCGTCGGCTAAATGACATTGTAGCATATAAATAAATAGTGGTATGCCAAAAAACTGGATACATGGCCGTCCATGGATAGCAATTCTTAGGCTAATGTTAGCCTTAGAAATGTGATTTCAATAATTTTCAGCGTATTTATTTCTGAATTAAATTTCAGCTCAGTATGTGGCGTGTATAAATATTTGTAAGGAACATACAGACCTTCACAAAACAATTGAAGTACGTTTCCGTCTATTGTTAGGAATTAATAAATGTGTATTTTCAAATGTGTTATGTTTTTCTAACTGAACTAAAAATGTAGGAAAGGGTTCATAATCCATACTTGGCACATGGTTTTCCTTTCTTGTTTTATTTATTGTCAATAATTCAACTTCTTATGTTTTTGTATTTCTTAGTTGCAATAATCATGATTTTAGGGTTCCGTACTTAAAAAGTATAAACGGAATCATTATAAGATCACTCCTGTGTCTGTCTGTCTGTCACAGCCATTTTACTCGTAAACTACGGAACGTCGAATGTTCAAATTGGGGGATGTAATAAAGACTATTGACCCACATATTTACAGATTATTAGACATTTACAAATATATGTGGGGGAAAACGTAGAGGGGCTAATTAGGTTATTTGAAAAAGAAATATATTTTCTTTGTATATCGTGTGGGGTATCGGTTAAAAGATTACGTAACGCCGAACTCAAAAATACATTTCTTTTAATTTTAGATATTATAATTTCAGAGATATCGTCCAAAATGTAGTGCAAAAATATGCCCCCCCCCCTTCTGTTTCCGAATCTACTGAAACTAAAATTATGAAAAAAATTAGAGGTAGTATAGGTTAATTTAATACTTGCAGGGAAATTATAGCGATTGCCCAAGGTGGCATAGTTTTTCATAAAAGCGCATTTTTCTGTTACATACAGATTTCTATTTGCGGGCATTCAGCAAAGGTATCGAAGAGCGCTAAAGGTGCCTATCGTATCAAAAGTATAAAAGCATCTTTTATAATGATTTTCGAAAAAAAAATCGTTGGTAATTCGCCGAGATATTAAGACTCATGTCCCTGCCGGCGAAGACAATAAGGAGCTAATGCTAATCCTATGGGGAGGAAAAAGTAAAGAAAGGTGCGATGTAGAGACGGATCTCGGCTATACAATGCCAAAAAAAATATTTTAAAATATCGAAATGCAAAAGAGATATTAGAAAAATCCTTCCCCATACGATTAGCATTAGCTCGTGAGTGCCTTCGCTGGCAGGGGCAAGAGCCTTAACCCTTAAAGACACGGTTGGTTTGGACATACATAATGGCAGAGGCGGCGTACTCTATATACCATCGGTTTTTAAATACTAGATAACAACTTTTAATGATATATTTGTGTAATGCAATACCCAGTAGCAGCATAAAAGCAGTAAATATCAAATTGTTAAAAACAGACCAATTTAATTAGAATTAATCGCATAAACACTATGGGATTCGCGACTAGTTTGTGTTGAGTGGATCTCTCAATACGACGCCCGTGTCTTTAAATGATAATTAAAGACCTGTTTGAAAAAAAACGGCACGGACAAAGTCGAGGTGCATCTTTGCGACCTCCTTTCGAAGCGCGCTTAGTACAATGCCAAGTTTAAACTTTGAACAAGAATTTTCTTTCAGCTACACTGTAAAAAGAAAAATATTACTATGTTGAATTTAGTTTTATGAAATGCCATATGAAATTTAAACATGCAGTACTTTTATTGTCAGTACCGAATTAAGTTCATCATATGCAGATTAAGATAAGTTTAAAAAAGAGTTATACAAAATAGCAATATTTAATTTTATTTCGGCTTCATATCTCTTTGAACTTTTGTTGTATACTCATTCATACTTTTCTAATATATTCAGCTATACCGCCTTCTACGTTGTATAGGTTTTTACAAAGTTTCATTATTCTTTTAAATAATACAGTTAATAATTCATAAATTTATTGTTCGGAAACCTCTGAGCGCGAGTAATACTCGTACTTGACCGTTTATTTTATATACAAGTTATATGCATTGGTCTGCCAAGTCGTATCTTGGTGGAAACCATCTGCAGAACCTCAATTTAGTGGTTGATCTGCAGGTTTACCATTGTATTTTCATGCACCCAAACTTCAATGTTTTCATACATTTGGGTGCAGGAAAATACAATGATAAACCAATCGATCAAATACTAAACTCCGGTCTGCAGGTGTTTTCTATCAAGGTATGACTTGGCAGACCATTTGCATTTTAATATGCTAATTGAGTTCTATCTAATCCTAAAATTTCAGTCTTCAACTTGATGAGCTGATGGTCTGTGCAATTGCCACCCGTCGAGCAAATCCCTTCCTGTGAAATCTTGTATCACTCTTTAGGAATCTGTGGACAGGCACAAAAACATCCTATCTGTGATTTTATACCTAGATTGTGTATAAAAACCTTTTTTAATTCATCACTCTGAATTTGGAGTTTTTTGTAACAAATACAGTTGTAGTTTTTTTTCTACAATTGTTTGAGAAAGACTTTGTTTTTATTTTCTCTGAAAACTTCTTGGATTTTTCATTACATTGATATGCAATTCTGATAATGAGTTTCTTAGAATTCCATTTCAAAGCAATATTTCGAATTTCTTCCAATTTTACCAAAGAATTCTTTTTCATTATCAGAAGTCAGAGAAAATAAATTAATTTTAAGTGCATCTTTATCTTCAGATTAAGTTATAATTTTATTTTCCCCACATTGCTGATAGAGATTTTTTTTTAACCTTGTCAGTTGCAAGCTTACAGTCAAATATCTCCAGACGTTCTCCATCTTCTTCCTTTACTTCCAAGTTAAGGAGGAGTTGCCGTAATATCCTTTACCAATCTGTGTCCTATACCGGAATTTGGTAAATTAGCAGTGCTTTTAGTTTATAGTCTTTACTTGAACTTGCCGATCATGACAGTGTTAAGCTATCATTCGTTGTTGCTAAGAAACTGTTTTTATTAGATTATAAATTAGTTTGGTAAATTAGCAGTTTTATGAAGCTAAAACTTTAGCACGACTCAATTTCTACAAAACATGTCAATATTTTTAAAACAACGTTATTCTACATTATTCAAAAACCAGATTTACGCATAGTTTTTATTTTCAGATTATATTCGTAATTCATGGAATATAAGGAATAATAACAATGTTAATGATTATTTAGACTACATTGATGACTACATCGAAGAGGCATTTTAATAAAAGCAAAAGTCAGTTCCTTCCCACAGAAGATTTTTTTTCGCATTCAGTGAGACAAGAAAATTGTTTATTAATAGATGTTACTCAGAAAATATAGCATTAATTTGAAGAAATACTGTTTATAATTAAGTGAACTAAATCAAGCAATCCGCTAGAAGCAGCTTCAAATAATCAACGATTAGGCATTGTTTTCCAACAAGACTGCAAGACCACATGTATCTAGCCCACTTCAGACACAAACTGTTATAATTGAGATGAAATGTTAATGTTTCAATCCAAGAACCATTCTCCAAAACTTGCATCGTCGAATGACCGTTTATTTAGATCACTTCAAAACATTTTGAGGATAAGATATTTTATTTTTTGGAAGATTTGAGAAAATACTTCGAATCTTTAGCCAGATGAGCGCTAATTATGTAACTGCTAGGAATTGAAATTTTCACGAAATACATTTTCTTTAATTTCCATCAACAATATGCGACAAACTTTTGCATCAGTCTCAAAATCGGAATTTGGTAATGGATTCTTCTCTGGTCTTTTTCTATAAATTTTAATAACACTCCATCTTTACTTTCAATTTACATTGGTATCCTGTTAAAGATTGCGTTACTTAAAATTTTTATTTCATGTTGTATTTGTAATGGCACATTCTTTCGTTTACTACAATTCATTATTCAATGACACAGTTTTATAAAATGAGTAGAGAGGAAATTAAGGCTAACAAAGCTACAGTTAGTAAATTTGTCATTAGCTTTTCAAGAATTATAGGAGAAGGATAATACCGTCATCAACAAGTCTATCACTGTGAAAGTCTGCGTTATTTACGTAGAAAATGTCAGTAGGACATTTTTAACAAACTGATAAAAACATTTTAGGGGCACCAATGAATGATAGCTTAACATTGTCTTGATCGGCAAGTTCAAGTAGAGGCTGCAAAGTAAAACCGGGAACAAGAAATTTCTATCCGAGGAGACCTCTACTTTAAAATTTTTAGACAACAAAGACTTAGACTCTGATACAATCAATTATGACTGGTATTCAATCATAGAGTCTTGCTTATAGAAAAAGTTTCAGGCCTAAATGTGCTGGATCGAACCGTAGCTTCCGACTTCACGAGGATGAAGTAGGCATACTTCTAATACAAATTTTTAAATTTTTTTTATCGTTTTTAATAATTTCAGTTAATTAAGACAATAATAACATTTTAAAACAAGTGTTAGAAATTTGCCTGGTTTGCCTCCGTTAGATCATCGCTTATAGATCGAATTTGGCAAACTCAAAAGTGAAGGTTCTATTATGATTTTATAAGATACTAGCAAACCCCGCGACTTTGCTCGCGTAATATTTGAAATATGCCAAGTAATATTTATATGTCTAATTTTTATTAAAAAGTACTAACTAAATTTTTATTTTATTAAAAAGTAATATGTTATTTTATTAAAAGGTACTTATTACTTTTAGGAATAATTCAAAAACATTACTATTTACTATTTACAATACTATTTAAATACAATTACTATTACTATATACAAATACTATATACAATTACTATTTAAAACACAGTTTGACTAAATATCATTATTACACTGCATTAGGCAGAAATGAGGCTTAAATTAATAAAACGAAATATAACTAAAAAAATGATAATTTAGAAAATATTTTGAAACTTTTATGCTCAATTAATACGCTCATTTCAGTATTCATTTGAAGTTTTGAATTTTTTAGAAACCATCTTCTTACATCTTAAAATTAACTATCATGTCAAATTCCAAGTCCTACCACCTCTCTCAAGATAAAGGGCTATGTTGAAATAGGAACTGTCACCATTAATTTGCCAAAATTAATTTTGAAATCGGTTTTTTTCCTAATATTCCACAGAAACGTAATTTAGAAAGCTTTTAAAGGCTTTTTTTAGAACGTTTGTTTTTCCTGTGAACCCCAAGTGGTAGAATCATCGGCATAAAATATAGCCTGTGTAAAATCAGAGACTGTTACGATTGATTCGAAACTATTATTACTTTTATAATCGGTTTATATTCTCTGAAATTGCATAGAAATCGTAATTTAGGACATTTTTCGAACGCTTTTCGCACCTCCCCTTCCCTTCACCCCTTTTTAATTCGAAGTTATTTTCGACAGTCCTTCGAGGGCATTTATATTTTATAAGTAACTACCATGAAATATTTAAAGTTTCTAGCCTTTTCAGTATCACAGAAATCGCAATTTAGAAATTTTTTAGCTCCTGCAACCCTCTGGTGGTACTGGCACAGACATAAATTATAGCTTATTTTTGAGCAGTTTCTATCACCAACAATTTGTCATCATTATTTTTTTAAT
Source organism: Maratus speciosus (assembly GCA_963932465.1). NCBI lineage: Eukaryota > Metazoa > Arthropoda > Arachnida > Araneae > Salticidae > Maratus > Maratus speciosus. Next base: position 150,539,643 of record OZ010796.1, on the reverse strand, counting down.
CGGTTTGGTATTTTATTAGTTTGCTTAAAAATTGTAATTTATAACGCTTTTCGCTCACTTCATCTTTTTAAATTTGGAATTTTCTTTCGACTGTTCTTAGAAATCAGTTGCATCTTGTAAGTAAATATCATGCCATATTTCAATGTGTTAGACCCCTCAGTTGTGCAAAAAACGCAAATTAGAACATGTTTTGTTTTTGCAACCCTCAGATGTTAGTGACATCAACATAAAATATAACCTATATTATAGCAGGGACTGTCACCATTGATTTGCAACCATTACTTTTGAAATAGCTTTGGTATTTCCAGAGATTGAGTAGAAATCGCAATTTACAACGTTTTCAGAACGCTTTCGCGCATTTTCACCCCTTTTTAAGTTTCCAATTTTTTCGAAACTGTTCTTAAAGATCATTTATACCTAATAAATATGTACCTTGCCTAATTTTAAGTTGCTAGCCGCTACCGATCACAAAAATCGAAATTTAGAACGCTTTTTTGCTCCTGCAACGTCTAGGTGATAGTGATACCAACATAAAATAGCGTCTATGTAAGAGCAGAGACTGCCAGCATCAATTTCCTACCATTACGTTTGAAATCAGTTTGATTCTTCCTGAGATATTGCTGACAAATCGGCATTTAGAACGTTTTTAGAACGCTTTTCGCGCATTTTGCTCCTGCATCTCCTCTGGAGTAGTGCAAACAGATATAAAATATAGCCTATCATGGAGAAAGATCTGTCACCTTCATTTGTACACCATTATATTTGAAATCAAGCCCAGTGGTGTAGTGGTCAGCACGCCTGTCTGCTGCACCGCAGGTCGAGAGCTCGACTCCCGACTGGGCAAGGTTCACTCAGCCCTTCGGGGTCGATAAAATGAGTACCAAGATTGCTTGGGAACTAAACACCGAGGGTCTCGCGTTAGGTTGACCACCTGGCCGGGACGCATGCTGCATAGCACCTCGGGGCCCAGGGTCAAGAAAACAGAGATGGGTACTGTCGGCCCAGATCCTTCTTGAATTGTATAGCCACAGAGTTTAGTTTTTAGTTTTTATATTTGAAATCGGTTCAGAACTTCCTGAGATTGCATAGAAATCGCAATTTAGAAAGGTTTTTACAACGCTTTTTGTGCATTTTGACCCACTGTAATTTTTTTTTTTTTTTTAGGAAATGTCCTTAGAGACCATTGATATCTTATAACTAACTACCATTCCAAATTTCACGATTCTAGGCCCTTCCGTAACGCAAAAACCGCAATTTAGAACGTTTTTCTCCTGCATCCCGTTTCGGGTAGTGGCACCGACATAAAACATAGCCCATGTTGGAGCAAGGTTTGTCACCATCATTTTGACGCCATTATTTTTTAGATCGGTTTGGTATTTCCTTAGATTGTGTAGAAACCCCCCATTTAGATCGTTTTTTAGAACGGTTTTCACGCATTTTCACAATTTCAAATTTCGAATTGTTTAAGAACTGTTCTTAAAAATCCTTTATATCTAATAAGTAGTTAATATTTCAAATTTCATATTTCTAGGCCCTTCAGTAACGCAAAAATCGCATTTTTAAAACGTTTTTTGTTCCTGCACCCCTTTGGTGTAGAGGCACCGACATAAAGCATAGCCTATCTTGGAGCAAGGGTTGTCACCATCATTTTGACACCAGTATTTTTAAATTGGTTTGTTATTTCCTGAGATTGTGTAAAAACTACCATTTAGAACGTTTTTTAGAACGTTTTTTGCTCCTACACCCCCTTTGGTTTAGTGCCACCAACATAAAACATAACCAATCTTGCAGAAAGGGTTGTCACCATCATTTTGACACCAATATTTTTTAAATCGGTTTGGTATTTCCTGTGATTGTGTAAAAACTACCATTTAGAACGTTTTTTAGAACGCTTTTTGTGCATTTTCACCCCTTTTAAATTTCAAATTGTTTAAGAACTGTTCTTAGACATCATTTATATCTTATAAGCAACTAATATTCCAAATTTCATATTTTTAGGCCCTTCAGTAACGCAAAAATCGCATTTTTAGAACGTTTTTTGCTCCTGCATCCCCTTTGAGGTAGTGGCACTGACATAAAATATAGCCTATGTTCTAAGTTGGACTAACACCATCATTTTGATACCATTACTTTTGAAATCGATTCGGTAGCTCCAGAGATTACCTCTAACAAACAAACAAACTTTACTTCTTTATAATATTAGTATAGATATACTTTGCAATAAAATGCTGATTTGGGTGGACTTTCTGCTGAAAATTCCTTCATGAAAACATTTCATTTATTAACATAATCAAATTAAACCTCGTGAAATTGATCTCCTTCTTCACCCCCCCCCCCCTCTTTCTTTATCATTTTATGAGTTTCTCCATCTTCACTGTTCGTTTTTTTTTTCAAAAGAAGGCAGATGGCCCACTGTCTTCAGTAATGTGGACTATGGTGATTTCAAGTTAAGTTAGAAAACTTAACCAATCTGCTGATTTTCGCCAACGTCTTATAACGGTGGATGAAACATGAAACCGCCATTATTCACTAGCGATGAAACAGCAATCTAAACAATGTGAAAGAGCAGCTGAAATTGCGCCAAAGAAAGTGAAAACGGTTCCATCTGCTGGAAAAGCCATGGATACGGTTTTCGGAATTCACAAAGTGTAGTGACCATAGACCACCGGCAAAAAGGTAGAATCGTCACCGGACAGTGTTATGCATTTCTACGGGACCAATTAAAGAGTGCTTATTCCGACAAAACGTCCATACCTGAGCAAAAAAAAGTGTTCTTTAACACATTCGTTAACACATGCCTGTAGCTTTCGCTACGAAAGTCAATGACCTACGCTGTGTAGTGCTTCCATAGCACCGGATTTTGCTCGCAGCGATTATTTACTTTTCTCAAGCCTGAAGAAATGGCTCGGTAGTCGGAAATTCACTTCAAAATATGGGGGTAAAGCAGAGAACACCACTTCATTTCCAAAGTTAGATAAGGCTTATTATACGGAAGATAATAAAAAGTCGGAAACTCATTGGTTTAAATTTTATAAGTTGTAAGGAACTACGTTAAAAAAATGAAATATTGTCAAAATTTTTCTATTTTCTTTGTCGGGCTGATAACCTTTCGAAACACACTCGTATCGACATCAAATTTTATTTTCCCCCCAAAGAAAAAGGCAGAGTTCATGAAAAATGCGAGTCCTAGTTGTAATTAAAATTCGACACCCTCATGCTGAGAACATGACACTATAAAACTTGGTAAGACGGAAAAATAAACAATAGGTGCGAAATACCTTTTTAGATGGGTTATTTGCGTCTTTGCAGATACAATTGCCGGGTATTTTTAGGGGAATAATGAGAATTCCGTTAAACCAGGGTTCCGTTACAGCTACGTATCAGAAAATAAATTTGTTAGCTAGCAGACATTTATAAAATGTAATATTTTACCATACAGTCTCCTTATTTTCAGTTTAACATTATTATAGTTAGTGATAAATTTTCGCGTTTCCTTACCGTTACAAAAAATATCTTTAAGTTACCTTTGAGAACACACACAACACTGTAAAAAAAAAAAAAAAAAAAAAAAAAAAAAGACTAAAGTACGGAAATACTACTGGCAATCTAGACGCCAGTACTATTTCCTTATTTTAAAGGAAATATTTTACGGTAAATTACACAAAATTTTCCGTTTTTTCTGGAATTTAACGGACTTTTTCTGTAATTTAAAGGGAAGAAGTTCCGTTAAAATACGGAAATAGTACTATCGTCTAGATTGCCAGTAGTATTTCCGTAATTTAGTCCTTTTTTACAGTGTAGTAACGAGGAAAAAAATGTAAGCGCTATTCTTAAGTCTATGGGAGCGTTATTTTCAAATATCTCGCATCCTTTTTAATATTTTAAAATAAAATTTTTTGCATAGGATAGCTGAAAACGATCTACAACCGGGCTGTTTTCGACTTTTTTGATTTTGGTTAGAGATATTTAAAAAAAAAAAATTACTTATACTTTCGAAACTTGTGGAATCGGTTCTGAAATTGAAACTATCATAATAAAAGAAAACTATAACTAAAATCGAAAAAGTAAAACCTAGCCTGGTTGTTGATCGCCCTCAGCTATCCATGCAAAAAAAAAAAAAAAAAAAAAAAAAAAAAATTCAAAAATATTAAAATCAAAGCGAGAAATTTGAAAATAACGCCCCCATAGACTTTAAAATTAGCATTTTCATTTCTTCCCGTGCATGGAGTGGGCTCTTAACAAAAAATATGTTACACAGGACAAATTTCGCATTTTCTGCGACTTTTAAAGGTATACTGTCCCCATAAAAATGACAAATATTAAAAATAATAAGTATTATTTTTTTTTTAAAGTTTCGAACAAATTGATCAACACTTTTAAAGTTAACAATCTTTAAAACTTACGAATTCTAAGTTCTTGTTAAAACTTAGTAAATTTAAATTGTTCAAATTATGAAAAATTAAAATAATAAAGTCATCAATGAATGTTCTTAGGCATGTTTTAACGGCATGAAAAATATGCTAAAAATTAATATAATAAGAAAATGAGTAATACAGATGAAAATCAACTTTCAGGAATTTCTACCAATTAACGGAAGTGTATTTGCATGATTTTGTACAGCCCTTACATTACCAACAAGATTTTATACACGTCACATGTTAAGATAAAATTTATTCCAGTATAAACATGCTTAAAACTACTTAAATCGCACTTCCAGAATTTATCATCCATAGGCGTGCATGCATACAATTCTCTGGATAACCTTGTATATTATTATACTTAGTTTTTTCTTTCGGAACCGCTTGGAATCCGTTCTGAAATTGAAACTATCCTAATATTATAAAAAAAAACTAAAACCAAAATCGAAAAAGTAAAAACTAGCCTGGTTGTTGATCGTCCTCAGCTGTCCAATGCAAAAATCTATTAAAATAAAGCGAGAAATTTGAAATTAACGCCCTCGTAGACTTAAAATTAGAGTTTTTATCTCTTCCTGTGTCTGAAGTGGGCTCTTAAAGAAAGATGTGGACAAATTTTGCATTTTCTGCGGCTGGTAAATGTGTACTTTTTTGTTAAAAATAACAAATATTAAAAGTAATAAATATTAACAATATTCCTTTAAAGTTTCAAACAAGTTGATCAAAACTTTCAAAGTAAACATTCTTTAATACTTACTAACTTTAAGTTTTTGTTAAATCTTAGTAAATTTAAATTGTCCAAATTATTGAAAAATTAAAATGACAAAGTCATCAATGGATATTCTTAGGCTTGTTTTAACGGCATGAAAAAATGATAAAATTTAATATAATAAGAAAACGATTAATGCAGATGAAAGTAAACTTTCAGCAATTTCTACCAATTAACGCCAGTATATTTGTATTATTTTGTACAGCCCTTGCATTCGAACAAGTTTATATACACGCAACATGTTAAGATCAAAATTATTGCAGAATAAACATGCTTAAAACAACTGAAATCGTACTTCCAGAAATTATCATTCAGAGGTGCGCGCATGCATCCAATTCTTTGAATAGCCTTGTTTATTATTATGTTTATATTTTACAAACACATCTTTCTAAATATAGTTGAACTTGAAAATGTAGAATTAAATTAAAAAAAAAAAAAAAACAGCAATTCACTCTCATTCTCAGCAATTCTTCCTAGTTCTTTTGCGTAGCCCTATACACGGTCTATAGAAATCATATGTATAATATAGTATTAAAAAAGTATATCATAGTTGAAAACTGACTTTTAGCAATCATCCCTAATAGAGAATACTTCGTATACAGTATTGTATCGAGCAACTTTTATGTGCCCCTGTAAATGAAATAAAATGTGATTCACATCATATTCTAATATAAGCATCTTGTAGTAAACCTCAGTAACGTATATGAATTTCATTTTGTTTAAAATGTTGAAACAGGACTAAAACACGCAGCGAGCAGTTTTTTCTGTAATAAAACTGAATTCTTTTCTGTGATAGTGTAAATGAATGATAAATGCTTTGCAACCCCTTCAGCAAACATGTTAGCACACCTCATGAATTCATATCCATTTCGCTATGTTTGCAACAGAGAAACATTATTAAAATACGCCGTAAAACGTTTTTTCTTCATAGTCGACAATATAAAGAAATGTACTTTTGAATTCCCCTGTACACGAACCTGTGCACTTCAATAAGGTGCATATATTTTATGTTTAAATTGCTTTACATCATTAAAATACACCGCAAATGATTTTTCCACATAGGCCATAATATAAAAGAATACTTTTGAATGTCCATGTCATGAAGTATAAATTATTACACACTTCAACAACGTATTTCAGTTACATCACAATCCAAGTATATGTACGCTAGTTAGAGTACGGACAGACAAGCAGTCAAGCCCAACTCATAAACATTTTTCAACTATGTTGGAGAGTGCTAAACATCTGAGTACCCGTCCAAAAGTTTTGTGTTGGATATACATATAGAAAATACAGAGGGCGTAGAGAAAAACGCGGGACCTAATAGTAATTAAAATTCGACCCCCTCATGCTAAAAACATGACACTATAAACCTGGTAAGATGAAAACATAAACAATAAGTGCGAAATACCGTTTTAGGTGGGTTTTTTCCGTCTTTGCACATACAATTGTAAAATATTTTTAGGGGAATCTTGAAAATATTCCATTTAAACCAGGATTACGTTACAATACGTATTGAAAAATAAATTTGCTAGTTGACAGACTTTTATAAAATGCTATATTTTACCTTATAGTCTCATAACTTTTAGTTTTACATTATTATAGTTAATGATAAATTTTCTCGTTTCCTAACAGTTAAAATAATACCTTTACGTTACATGAGAACCCACACTAGTAACGGGGAAAAATATGAAAGCGCTAATGTTAAGTCTATGGGAGCGTTATTTTCAAATATCTCGTTTCCTTTTAAAAATTTAAAATGAATTTTTTTTGCATAGGATAGCTGAGGTCGCTCTATAACCGGGCTAGTTTTTAGTTTTTCGAATTTGGTTTCAGCTATTTAATATATATATATATACTTTTACTTTCATAATCGGTTGGAATCCGTTCTGAAATTTAAAATATCCTAATATATATATATATATATATATATATATATATATATATATATAAACTGAAACAAAAATCGAAAAGGTAAAAACTAGCCTGGTTGTAGATCACCCTCAGCTATCCTGTGCAAAAAACATCATTCAGTAATATTAAAATCAAAGCGAGAAATTTCAAAATAACGCCCCCATAGACTTAATATTAACCTTTTCCTTTCTTCTCGTGTCTGAAGTGGGCTCTTAAAAAAAGATGTGTTACACAGGACAAATTTCGTTCTCGACTGTTAAAGGTGTACTGTCCCCTTAAAAATAATAAATATTAAAGTAATGAATATTAAAAGTATTTCTTTAAAAATTTGAACAAGTTGATCTACAATTTTAAAGTTAACAATCTTTAAAACTTACCAACTTTAAGTTCTGCTGATTTTTAATTAAAAAAACTGTTTTTCGAAATTAAAATGTTAAATTGTCGAATATTTTATACATATACAAGAATAGGAAACTTGAAACCCAGTCTCCTGGCCAGTCCACAAACATGTTCTAGCAAATTCTGACTTCGTAATTTTATTATTTGTTAACTATTTTAACTTAAAATTACTTTAAAAACAACGCGTCTATTTTTTTTACCGTTTTACTTAATAAACCAATATTGAATTCAGGAGGTAGCACGGGGGGGGGGACATCCACCTCCCGGAGCGATGAGTTGCCCCCCCCCCCGGAAGATTCGATATTTTGCATTTTCAATGGTCAAAAAGTGCAATTTCCCCCTAGAACTCTATTATGCCCCCCCCCCCCCGGAGCCTCGGAAATCCCTCCCGGATAAAAGTGACTGAATTCAACACTGTAATAAACTCGGGCTGAAATTTTGTCCCCTAGTAACTTGTACATGTTTTACCTCCCTGTATACGGCTCTAAAATTTTATATATACAAAGTAAATGCGTAATATCCTTCGTTGTTCATAGAAATATAGAATTTGAAATATTTCATTCTTTCAAGAGTATTTTGTCAAAATTAAACAATAATCGTAGAAAAGAATAAATCCAAAGTATAAATAGGAGTGATCTATTTTATCAGGGTATAATAATCCAATCACACCAAAGGAAATATGAAATAGTTTCCATTTGCTAAAATGTGTCGGTCTTAGCCAATCAGATTTTTAATAGGGCGGTGTTTTCATGTCCGATATGGGGCGGGCAACATATCATTACGAGGCCGTTTTTGACACATGTTTCATCAAAATCTTTACAAATTTTGCTCAGCCTAATTGTAGTAGAACTATTGAAAGCATATTATTGGAAAGCTTAAACTCTATATTTTCGTTGTTATTAAAAAAATTTGCCTGAATTTTGCTGATATGAATGTTATATAACTAAAAAGGACTCAACACCTCGAATTTCACTGGATCCTAAATTGACAGGATCCTGAGAATTAAACTACAACGAAAATCGGAAAAGTAGAAAATAGCCCGTAAACAGATAGTCCTCAGCTATCCTGTGCAAAAAAAATCATTTAAAAATATTAAAAATCAAGCAAGATATTTGAAAATATTGTTCCCATAGACTTATCATTAGCGTTCGAACTTCAAGCCGTGACTAGTGTGGCCTCTTAACATCATCGTTCCAGCTTCTTTGCGTGACTAGTCACGCAAAGGGAGAAATCTTTAAAGGGAGAAATCTTTAAGGGAGAAATCTTTATACATTTCTAGCTTATATTTTAATAGTTTTAAATGATTTGTTTTTGCATAGAATACCTGAGGACGATTCGATAGATACCCATCGTTGTGCATTTCGATTTTAATTAGTTTTTTCATATGCAAACACTTTCATTTTTGGAACCTGTTCTGAAAATAAAATTATCCTCATTTAAAAAAACTAATCAAAATTGAAACAAACACGACAATGGGTATCGACCTCGGGTATCGTATACAAAAGGAATTATTTTGAATACGATAATTTAACAGTAAATTTTAAAATATTTCGAGAAATCTAAAGATTGCTCCTACAGGTTTAACATTAGCATTCAAGTTTGTCAGAGTGAAACACTCGCACGCTAATGTTAAACCTATGGGAGCGTTCTTTTCAGAATTCTCACTTGAATTTTTATTTTTTCATAAATGTTGCTTGAAGTCAACGAGTCGATAGCTACCGTTGTGCGTTTTTACTTTTTAGTTGCATTTCTTTTTTTTCTTTTTTTTTTTTATACGAGTATACTTTGCTTTTGTTTGCATTTTTCTCGGTATTTTTACAACTACCGTAAAATATGTGAAAATGAAATCCGTCTATAATGGAATCCTATTTTCAATGAAAAACATTGCATGTTGCCTTCGATATTTCCAAAAGAAAGAATACCGACAATTATACTTTCTATGACGGAAACCTGTATAAAGCGGAATTTTTTTCGGATTGATTCGATTTCGTTATTTGACAAGACTAATTACGTAGCTCAGCCTAGAGGTTGGCACGGGCCGGACGGGCAGAATTAGGACAATTTTTTCAACGGACCGGGCCGACAAAATAAACGGGTGGAGTCCGTCCGGTAAAAAAATTGGACGTGCCAGCCGGGCCGATAAAAAAATTTAGCAGGCCTGCGAACGGATATAAAAATTTAAACGAAGCCAACAAAATGAGCTATTTTCAATGAATATGACTTTCGGGAGAATAAGTATAAATGTGCGTCACGAACCAATGCTAGTTTGACAACATCAATACAGAAATGTAACATGTCCAGTGTAGAGATCGGCATCAGAGAGCTACATGATGTCTGACCCGGGCTCTTTTTTTCTTAGCAGATTTGTGCTGGTCTGAGATCAGGCTTACATTTCTTTTTATACATAGTCGAGCAGGGCCGGAATTGTTCTCAGTATGTGTAGGGTAGGCAATGTGTTTCGTAAAAATATTAATAGCGATAATGAACTTCTGTTAACGTACTTTTTAGAAATATACCTTAAGGTGATTCTCAAATTCACTGCTCAACAACTCAAAACTTTGACACATTTTCTGACTAATTTTTAACTGTGAAGGCATAAAATTGACAAGCCTGACTGTTGAAGGGATTTGGAATTGATTAGCGTTTTCCCTTTTTGATAAATAAATCACTTGTCGAGTTATAACAGATTCTTATCACGTGGCTGCATGTTTTTTTCCTTTCCCGTGCAGTCGCTTCCTGAAATTTCATTCAAAACGCTAAATTTGCCATTATCAAAGATATATTGCCTTTATCAAAAAATGCATAACGTCATTCGGTTACCAGTTTCTGAATAAGAACACCTGCCAATCTTATGCGTTTCCGAAAAGAAATGAATTAAGAAATGTGTCAGAAAGTAGCTCCTTTGGATTTGAGGAAAGTCTTAAGGGGGCTGGTCACTCAGCTTCAGAATTCTGCTCCGTAATGTTAAGTCTATGGACTTTTGAGGCATTCGTATATTTCAAATATCTTCTCGGGGAAATTCATACTTTTAACATCTTTTTTCGGTGTACTCTTCTTAAAGGATATCTCTTTTTTTTTCTTAGTTTTCAAAATATTTTTGATATCTACGCTGAATTTAATATTTTATGTGTCAAAAGCAGGCGAACTGTGAGTACGATTTTAACACTTCATACAAAATTAACTCTATACTTTAGAAATATTTTGAGAACTAAGAAAATAGACATCTTTTAGGAAGCGCACACAAAAAATAGAAGTTAAAAATATTAATTTCCCGAGGAGATATTTAAAATATACGAATGCGTCAAATGTCCATCCACATATACAGTTAAATCTGTCTAAGGCGGAATCGCTTGGGACTGAAATAAACTTCCGTCTTAGACATATTTCCGGCTTAGACAGAAAAACTTTATATAGAGAGATAGAGTTCACGGAGTATTAAACATTTCTTTGGCTAAAAATTAAAACTAACGTATCTTTTAAAAATATTTTATTTAAATAAACATGGAATCTTTGTAGATATTTTTATACATTTATAGTAATATTAATTTACACTACAAATTGATAGTACACAAACACACTGGTATAAACCAAAATTACATGTTTTAGTGAAAAAAAAAATATCATCTTAAATATATATATATATATATATATATTATCTTGAACTTAATTAGAAAAAAAAATCGAATATTGTTATATTTGTCACTCTCATCAATCAGTGTCCCTTCTGACCTCTGGTAGTTAGACTGTACAATACATATCATTATGAAAAGATAAGTTTTCTTTCCATTTATATTTCCCAGCGGAATTTTCTTCCGTCTTAAACAGTAACTTTGCTACATGGGACCCCAAAATGAATGTCCGGTTCCGCGTTACACAGATTGTTTATGTCTTAGACAGATTTGTCGAATATCTCTATGTTTAAAAATGTGGGACTCTGAAAAATTTCCGCCTTAGACAGCTTTCGGCCTTAGACAGATTTCGTCTTAGACAGATTTCACATTTTTGTATCAAACGAAAAACAAAATTTCCATTTGGCGACCTCTTCGCCTTTCGTTCTGGCGACCGGGCAAGTGTCCTCTCTGCCCTACCCTAGAAAACAACTACTCGGAAAAAGTTAGAAAATTGCCCCCGGGTGACAATTATCACTCCCTCCCCTCTTTAATTTTTTTATATGTTATAAATAATATATATCAGATTTAAAAAATTTGCTTGCGGGGTACCTCTCATCCCGCGCGCATTTTAAATACACTCAGTCGACATTGACTTGTAATATTCTAGAATGTAATCTAAGAAGAATGTAATATGTAGAATGTGTAAGAATGTAATCTAAGTTATATTTAAAATATATATAATTGGAATTGACCTACAATCCATTACAGGTTAACTGGATTATACAATTAAAAACGTAATTGGAATCATCTTGTAATCCATTACAGTTTAATTAGATTATATAAAATAATTAGTAATCAAAATCACCACGTAATCGATTAAAATTAATCAAATTAAATTTTAAAATGTTAAATAAGAATTGATTTGTAATCCGTCACACGATTATCGGGTTATACAATTCAAAAGCTTAAATTGAAATTACTTTTCAGTGCTCTGCATGTTAATCAATTACCGTATTTTATGGAGGAAACGCCGCACTCCTCAAATTGGCCTGAATAATCTTAAAAATATCGTAATCCCATTAAAAATACCGCACCCATTGTAAACGCCGCATCCATCGGAACGCTACTTTTGTCGACAGCGTCACATTGACCTAACTTTAATCAAAGTTTTCTGAGCAGTGTAGGATGCTTCGTTTTTAATATCTTAAGATGTCTGAGGTTTTATTTAAAATATTTAAATCCGATTTTAAATATTTGTATGAATTTTTAAATTGAGGAAACTCAGTTGGTATTTAAAAAATATCGTAATTCTGCCCAACACTGGTCATATCCATTGAAAATTATTCATATTTTATCGGTTTCGTTTAAATTTTTAAATCGGGTTGGACGGCCCGCGGATTTCTTTTTTTTTTGGCCCAGCTTGCCCGTTAAAAATATGCCCTAATTCTGCCGGGCCGACCAGTTTGAAAGTTTCCCTTCATTACGCTAAACGTTCTTTGAATAAAAGCAAACGCAAATTCTTGAGAATGCCCCCCCCCCCCCCCCACAGACTATTTTCTTATCTCGCTTATCTCTCTTTTCTCATCTGCGAGCTCGCCTTTCTGGCATTTCTGCTTTTGTGCCTTCCCCAACTTCCGTCTAAACCGAGGTCTAAACTGAAGACGCCCCACCAGTGGCTGAGAGGTTCTGCTCTCGAAGCTGGTAGACGGCAGGTGCTGGGCTCGAACCCAATCGCGCCCGTCGGCCTAACCGTTTCGGAGTTTTCGTGGTTTTCTTCGAAGCCTTGGATTTTCCATGCGTAAATACGGGTTAGGTTCCCTTAGAAAGACCCCCACGAAGGGCACTCCCCTTAGGGCCTATATCCCTCGAGTAGATAATCGGCCGTCAACAATCAACCCAACCCAACCCTAAACTGAAGACAGCAAGGAAGACAGAATGGCGACAAAACAGATTTTTCTCGAGATTTTTAATTCGTGATTATACATGATTATATCGATTACATGTGATTACATTAAGATTTCATTGATTACTACCGATTACATGATTACGCATGATTAAGACTTGATTACAGTATGATTTCACTGATTACAGGAACGGCTGTACGAGATGAAACCCCATTGAGAGACACCTCGGAAAATATAATGTGGAAATTGGCTATCCCTGTAATACTTAAAAAAGCGCTAAAATATTGTATCCCTTAAATGTGCAATGATACTGCTGCAATATGCATATCGCAGCGACATCTGCAGGATATTTTCTACAACTGCAAGAAATTGCTAGCCTTTACGATGAGCGCGTTCAGAGACCGAAACACGGGTAACTCGGAAAATTGGGGAATGACGTCATACTGGTTTCTCGGTGTAAGGTTGGGTAAAAACGGCTCTGAACGCTTTCGGGTGAAGTTGCGGGATTTTTTTATTTACATTTACAAACATGGCGGCAGCTGCACTTTCGACAGTGCAAATAGATTCAATTATCACTTTTTTTAGATGGGAAACTGTTCCAAAAGTTAATTTTTATGGGGAATACTATCGTAACAAATATGTATCACACACTGTTAAAAATATCTTGAAAAATTACCTCTGTTTTTAAAGGCTATCTATTTTCTGACCAATGAGAGCGCTTTATAGGCGTTTATGTAGCTTTCTCATTGGTCAGAAAATTGATAGCTTTAAAAACAGAGGTAATCTTTCACGATATTTTTAACAGTGCAGGTTTTGCTAGCCATTTTAGGCTTCCAAGCTTGAACTGATTTGTCATATGCAAAATTTACATTTATCTTCTAACTTATCTAAAAGTTAAACTTACACCAAATATGTTTTTATTATTATTTTTGTAATATGAAAAAACAGTAACAATGTGCGATAAAACTGATCAAAACAGTGCTATTCCGATTAACAGTCACAGTTAAGCTATAAAATGGTAAACAAATCAGATTTCCCAACCACGTGATCACTTTACCCAACAAAATTTTTCAGGTAATGTGGGTTCCCCGAAATCTGGGTAATCTCCGGCTCTGAACGCTACGGGGAACTCGAAAAAAAATCACGTGATGTCGGCTCTGAACGCTTCGGGTTACCCGTGGTAAACCTGGCGAACCCAGGGTGCGGTCCGTGAACGCGCTCGATGTAATACTGGTAATACGAAAATCCCGCAGATGTCGCTGCGATCGACACTTGAAATTTTAGCAGTATCGTCTCACATTTAAGGGATACAAATTTTATCACTGTTTGGATAGCATATTTCCACACTAGGTATTCTAGGCGCTGTAATCGGAGTTTAGCAAAGTGTTTCTATTAGTCGGTACACTGCAAAGTGCCTCCATATACAGTACACATAAAAGTGCCTTCTTATGTGTAGCAGCACTATCTTCGGTTATCAGATTCAGACTAAACACCTAATCATTGACGCTCATTTCTGATGTCTTTATTGCCTAAAGATGGGGAGTATTGGTATGAGAATGGTGACATACGGAAAAAAATATTTATTGATAGATTCTAGACAAAAGCTTTCGCCATGAATCTTGAAGAGTTTGCCATTATTGCCAAACTAATGCTTGTTAAATTGTCCTCCACCCTAATAATCAAACTTGTCCAAGTGAAAATCGCCAAGTTCTGGAATAGAAAATGTCTTGTTTTGCCGTAGTGTAGGCAAACACGTGTGTATAAACAGAGTCTGAGCGTTGTATGTCACCACTCTGAAATAGAGGCACCTTACATGAGGAAACAATTGATGGAGATTATCGTAAAAGAATAATAGAGTTATGGACCACATGATTGGTTTATTGAATATATCTGACCTGTGTGCTTGGCGTCAAGTCATCGTCAATACACAGGAACGAGATAGCTCAAGGAAATTTACAGCACCAGAGAATTACATGCAGGAGCTCCACAAAGAGTGTGCAACGGAGCCAGCGGGATTTGAACCTGCAGTCACCTACGCTCTCAAGCGATTAGCAGTGTGATGCCTTGACCACTCAGCCACGGTGGCCCCTTGACCACATTTTCAAACCTGACAAGTTTACAGCTTTTTGGATGCCAGTATTTTAGTACAGAAAATTTTGTTTTATTTGACAGAAGAACTTTTGAAATTTAAAAGGACACACTCTATAAAAATTACAAGTTCGCAAAAAGGTAGGCTTCTGATTGGTCAATCTCATTTCGCTAACAACGAAAAATATATCTGGGTCCTGGTCAATATACTTGAAGAGTCAATACAAATATTACTACATAGTCTGCATTTTTCTTCTTGACAACGGAGTCCCACAAAAAATAATTCTTGAATGTAGACCGTGGCTGAATGGTTAAGACACCACACCGCTAACCGCTTGAGAGAGTAGCTGGGCTGAGGGTTCAAATCCTGCTGGCTCCGTTGCACACTCTTTGTGGAGCTCCCAGATGTAATTCTCTGGTGTTGTAAATTTCCTTGTGCTATCTAGAACTCCCCCCCCCCCCCTCAAAGTCTTTGATTAACGATGACTTATAAGCGGGCCCCTTACGTCAAGCACACAAGTCAGGTGTATGTGATCAATATATAAATGATTGCAGACTGTTGTGAATATAATGTACTTGTTTTAAAAAATTTCAGAAGTATTGAATGCTAATAAAGTCAATATATTTAATGAAATTATGAATAATTTGCTAAAAACTATTTGTTTAATAAATAGTTTTTGTAAATTATAATTTCTTTGACAAATTATTTACTTATTCAGCAGATGTTGAAATCCGGATAATTATGTGTTACGGTATGAATAACTAAAAAGTAGGAAATAAAATAATCTTTTCAAAAAAATATATTAACCGACTTCAAAAAAAGCACTAAAAAGAATTGAATAATTCTTTAAACTTCTCTAATGACGAAGTGTTATCCAATAATCACACATCGGATATCATGTATCGGCATAAAAACGTTAAATTTAATGTATATAATTTAATATCTACCAAACATGGATTTTCTAGAGAATATTTTTTACAAAAGATTAATTTATATATTTATGGTTTAATTTACGAATATATACATATAAAAAGTAATAAATTACTTTTGAAGTTGGTGCCAAACATTCACAATCGATAATGATTAAACAAATAATTTGCTGGAGAAATAGAGCACTTTTTCAAATTTTGCATCATATTTTCCATCATCACTTTATTCATGGTAATAGCTACAATATATTCAAAATTTTACTATGCTTAAGATAGGTTGGCACCAACTTCAAAAAGTAATTGATTACTTTTTATATGTATATAGTCGTAAATTAAATCATAAATATATAAATTAATCTTTTGTAAAAAATATTCTCTAGAAAATCCATGTTTGGTAGATATTAAATTATATACATTAAATTTAACGTTTTTATGCCGATACATGATATCCGATGTGTGATTATTGGATAACACTTCGTCATTAGATAAGTTTAAAGAATTATTCAATTCTTTTTAGTGCTTTTTTTGAAGTCGGTTAATATATTTTTTTGATAAGATTATTTTATTTCAAATCTAGTAGGATGCATTTTCTTTAAAATATTCAATTTTTTTTGTTAAAGTTAGATAAAATAAGAAAAAATAATTATTACTTTATTTATGTATCTTAAAGTACTGCTGACTAAAGACATAATTTTGTTATAAAAAGTTTAATTCATCATAAGTAGTGGTCTTTCTAAAGTTAATTTAATATACAGGGCCGGCGCTAGATATTTTGCCGCCTGAGGCGAACATTATTTTGCCGCCCTTATGACGTAGTAGTTTTTCACTAGGGACGCACCGAATAGTGATTTTAGCTAAATATCGATTGCCGAATATTCGGTAAACCGAATACCGAATAGTGACTATCAAGCCGAATACCGAATGTTCGGCATGCCGATTACTTTTAAATTTTAGAATTTGAAAGTATGCATTAAAAAGCTAAATTTTGAAACAATTTTACATAATATTTAACACACATACTTCCCTATTGATAAACAAGATCTTTTTACAAGTAAATTCTACATAAAAAAAATTATCCTTTGAATTGCTATTTAAGAAGAGGATAGTTTTAAAGCTTAACTGATAAAATTTTAAGTTTCATGGATTCTTCACTGAATTAAAACAAATGAATAAAATTTTCTTATGTTCTAAAACAAATATTTTAAAAACAAAGGGAAATTTTGAAGGAATTGGATGAATAATTGTACAGTCATGTACTGTTTATTTATCAGGAAGGGACTGAAATCGATATTATTGGTTAATTTTCTTACGTGATACCTTTCAAATAGCAAATAGAAAATGTAAAACCCTTCCCTTTTAAATATAATTCTATTTCTAATTATTAAATAGCTTTATTAATTGACAGTTAAAAATAGTAGTTATTTTAAGGTCTTTAAAAAGATTTTTTAAAAAGGTCTTTTAAGTGTTTTTAAGCTTTTTAAAAAGATCTGGCCGAATATTTCGATATTCGGAAAAACCGATTATTCGGCATACCGAATATTTTGATATTCGGACATACTTAATATTCGGCATACCGAATAGTTTGATATTTGGCCTAACCGAATATTCGGTAGTATGGTCGAATAGCGAATAGATACCGAATATTCGGGGCATTCTTTTTTTTCACCACTACTCAAATGTTTTTTAGAATAGTAAATTAATATGCTAACTATAATTTATTTTGAAAACAAGTATATATCAAATTAATTTACATTTTTAAAATAATCAAATTACTTAAGAAATTTCGCATCTTGTAAAAAATAACAACAGCTAGCTCGAAACTGAATTAATAAAAATGTAGTCGCATCCTAATAATATTTACAAGAAAGTATCGTATCAAGAATAAAACTGACTCTTGAAAAAAACTCATTCTCCTTTGGGAAAAAACATTTATTAAATCGACGTTATGAATACTACATAAAATCTCAGTTACAGCTGGCAAAGAAATTACGTTTAAAATAAGCATTATTGAGCCATAATATGTCAAACAATTAAAAAAAATCAAATTACGTATAAAATTTGTATATAAATTACAAAATAGAAAATAATGATATCAATAACATATATCTTTTTAAAATCATATAAGCTCCCACTTTGAATAATATTAAAAAAAAATAACTTAAAAAAATAAGATACAACTTCCATATCTAATTTGTATTGATCTTTTTTAGCAAAATCATTTGTTATAATATCGAAATCAATATTATAAAATTATCACACTTTCGGGCCAAAAAAAGAAACACACAAAAAGAAATCACACATGAAATTCTTGCTTAAATTAGAAATTATGATATGATGAGATATTTACATGAAATTACATTATACATGAATTTACACATGAATTTACATTAATCATATGAAATATGATACATGACAATTTGATTTCACATTAGTGATATTTACAAAAAACACAACTATCAACAGTGAAATAATTCGATATAATTAGCTCTTTATCAAAATCGTTTATTATATCTTCCTAATAAAAATAATTGCATTTTCATCTGCACGAATAATTTAAATTTAATACTAATTCTCGATCCAAAAAGTGATTAAAAAAAGTATTTAAACAATTAAACAGTACATGAATATCTTGCATAAAAGTAAAAGTAAAAATAATTGTATCAAGAACAAATTAATTTCGTGCTTTTTTCAAAATATACAGTGTTGCCTGTACTAAAAATAATTAAATATCCAATTATACACACGTACGTTAAAAATATAATTATATATATAATGGCACTACTACTTACAGAAAATAAAAATTAAAACGACTAGCATAAATAAAACACAAATTTTAAAACTTAAATTGACTTCTTTGCAAAATTGTTTATTCTGATGGCGTAATATTTTAAGCAATCGTATTTTCAGATTCTAGAATAGCAAAATATGAAGCTTTCTTGATGTTTAATAGAATTTTTAAATCGGAAAATGAACAAACAATTTTATCACAATCAAACAACGCACTCAATAAAATAAAAATAGACCAAAGAATATGAAGCTTTCTTGATGTTTAATCAAATTTTTAAATCGGAAAATGAACAAACAATTTTATCACAACCAAACAACGCACTCAATTAAATAAAAATAGACCAAAGAATAAAGACAGCAGGAACAAATTACTAAGGTGCATACACGCCTTGAAATTTCAAAGGTGTGTGGCACCACTATTTCTGTATGGATATTTCTATTCAATATTTAAATGGCAGAATTCGAAAAATAGCATTAATTACTATTATATTTTCAGTAAAATAAAAATATACTTAACTGCAATCACCTTATTTAATAATAGAAGTCGTAATATTTTCCTGATATTAAATAGGATGAAAACTTTTATTTAAAAATTGCGGTAAAACTGTACGTACCCGGAAATTAAACATCCATTTGAAATTAAATAATAAAAATGCAATCATATATTGTTTACAATAACATATAAAAAATATTAAAGAAGCAAACATTTATGCATTAACTCTTTCATAAATTTAAACGAAAAATACAATTACATCTTAAAATCACATAGCCATTTAAATAAAATTATAATATAATTAAATGCAATCAAGTATTAGTAATAACTGCTTGAACTTAGACGTCAAGAATTAAGTAAACATTTTAAAATCTAACACGCCTTGCCTTTTCTTTCGCAAAATCATTAATTATGTCACCATAATTAATGTTAGAAGCAATTACATTTTCAATTGCCAGTATTGCCAAATTGGATAGGCGCTCTTGAGCCATTGTAGATCTCAAGTAATTTTTTATAATTTTTAATTTTGAAAATGAGCGTTCACTACTAGCAACCGTTATTGGCAAAGTTAAAAGAATTCTAATACAAATAAAAATATTTGGAAATACTTCGATTAATTTATTTTTCTGAATGTGATTTAAAATGCCAATGGCTGTCATCCCATTTTTTACGATATTCCTAAAAACGAGCAATTCGTTATACAAATTATCTAACTCTATATCATCGGTTAAATGCGTGTGTAATATTTTGCAGTTATTGAAAATATCGGTCGAGTTTACATCAGTTAATGAAGGAATATCATATAAAAATTGGAAAATGTTACTATGGTCGTTGAGCTGTTTAAATCTGTCAGTGATAGAATTTTGGCAGATATCTATAAGATAATTAAATACCTCGATTTCAAATTTCTTTGATGGGTCATCGATGGGAGTGTCTGCTCCTTCGTAAGGGAATAATTTACTTTTGCGTCTAATTCTTAGAGAGAACGAAGGTTCAAAATCGCTATTTATTTCCATTTTGTTTGCAATTTCTTTCGCGGAAGTCAAAATTTGCTGAAAACCGCTAACGCGAAAGTCTTTTAAGAAGAGACTACCGATTCTAAAACCTTAATACATTCTGGTATGATCATATTAGGACTTTGTAGAAGTTTTGATGCGATATTAATTTTTGTCAAAATTTCATACCAAAGTACTGCACTGCAAACAAATTTGAATGTAGAAATTTTATTGGCCAGCGATTTACTCCTACAAACTGTCTCACTATCTCTTGATTTATCTAATGAAATTTCTACTAATGCAGAGCTGCCAAGTCTCCGGCTTTTTGGATACCAGTATTTTAATACAGAAAATGTTCTTTTATTTAATTGGAACATTTTGTCGATTTAAAACAACAGCAATTTCTCTAAGATTATAGTGTTGTGCAAAAAGCCGGAGACTTGGCAACTCTGCTAATGCATCATATATATTGGGTAAATCATACCTCAAAGGTTTCACAGCTTCAACTCGACTTTCCCATCGAGTCGTGCTAACACATTTTAAAGTTAACGATGTTACGTGCTTTTTTAATACTGACCATCTGGGCGTAGACGTCGAAAAAAAGAGTTCTTGAATAAGTAAAAAAAAATTGCATAATTCCCCGGATTGTTTAGCAGCATCATTTATAACCAAGTTCAACGAATGACATGAACAAGGCACAAAAAAAGCTTTAGGATTTTCATTTAAAATGTGTTTTTGCACACCTGAATGACATCCTTTCATATTAGCTCCGTTGTCGTAACCCTGCCCACGAATATTTTTCATTTCGAGGTCTAAGTTTTCTAATTCTTTGACAACAAGCTCAGTTAATCCAGCCCCTGTTGAATCGATTACAGGTAAAAAATTAACAAAATATTCCTTAGGTACGTACAGTTCATCATTTTCTTTCGTTACAATTCGAATAACGAGAGACATTTGTTCGATTCTGCTGGCATCTGGAGTACAATCTAGTACTAAACTGTAATATTTAGCTTCCTTAATTTTTGAAATGATAGTATCTCGAACTTTTTGACCCATTAAATTAATCATACTGTTTTGAATGTCTTTGCTTAAATAATGTACATTGGTACGATTCTTTGAGGATTTTACTAAATGATCATAAAGTACAGGAAAAAATTTAGCTAACAGCTCTAAAATTTTTTAAAAATTACCATTATTTGAGTGAAATGGCACGTCTGAAGTTCCTCTCAGTGCAAGCATTTGGGTTGCACAAAGTTGAACTGCTTTTAAAATTTCTCGCCAGCGTTGTTTTTGAATTTCCAATAAACGCTGTTGCTCTTTATCAATCGTTTGGCCTTTTTGCAGCCTAATTTTTAATTCAATCCATTTTTTGAAACATTCAATATGATTTTTAGAATATTCGTGAGATTTTAACGCACGTGAGATATTTTTCCAATCGTTAAAACCATTTACCGATAAGTTTTTAGCAACATGATCACGATCAGCATTATTAAATAACATACAACAAAAGCAAAACACACAATCTTTTTTTACACTATATACCAACCATGTTCGTTTGAATTTTCCCCCATTGGACATTACTCTTTCGTAATAAAATTCAGAAAAATGTCTTCTATGAACGTCGCGAGGAAAGAAAAAGTCCTTAATCTGCACTGGACCTTTTTCGATTACCAATTCACGTTGTGAATCTCTTAAGTTTTTCCAGTCAGCGGGGTCATTAGATATTATTTCAAAGGTACTTTGATACGGAAGATTTTCATCTTCAAGTATGTCCTCCTCGCCTTTTTCAAGTTCATTTTCAACGCCTGAAAAAAGTTTGACTGATGAAGGTTCTCCAATATCTTGTTTATCTTGTCTCATTTCGGATACATTTTCATCTTCCATTTCATCTTCTGACATAACCTGATGTTCTGCTTCGATATTTGGACATAAAAATGCCCCGCTTTCTCTTTGTTTTTCTTGATTTATTCCTAATATGTCTTCTTCTATCATGTCCGAAGGAACCTGAGGTTCTGCTTCAATATTTGAACACGAAGGTAGTTCTATGCTTCTTTGTGTCTCTTGATTTATTTCTAGTGTGTCTTTTTCTTCTAAATCTTTTGAAAGAACCTCAGGTCCTGTTTCAGAACCTGAACCGGACTGGGATAAAATATACTTTTGCATCCATTTGGAAGATTTCTTTTTCTCAGCCTCTCTAGCTAATCTTTTTTTCCTACACGTATAGCCACTATCTTTCTTCCGTTTTAAATCGCTCATTCTAAAAAAAATAAATTATTGGTGACTGACTGATTTATAAAATACGATAACTAATAATTGAACAAAAACAAACAAAAAAAAAATGTTATTTCAATGAATTTTTTCGGGGTACTTTCCCAGTATAAGGAGGCCTTTGGTTTTTCTTTTTTAAAGCTTGACGCAATTTGGGTTTTACAAAGTGAGGTTTGTTGTCAAATGATAATTGACAACAAACCTCTATGAAAACAAACCTGGTGAACTTTTATGCTTGTTCATACATGTAAACATTTTATTTATATACTAGTCCCACCCGGCGTTGTCCGGGCCCGTAATAATATTTTTAAATGAACCTTAAATTTCTATTATTTTATATCTTTAACTCGATTTTGTCCGAAGTATGTGCCCGCTGACTGTGTGAAAAATCGGTTAAAAAAATCTTGATAATTAGCGGCAAAATGGCTCGAAAAAACTGACATGGGAAACGAAGGGAGTAGGGTGATATGTTTGCGACGACTGCGTAATTTTCGTGCTAAAATATTCATAATTAATTGTACAAATCACTAACTTACCCATAATAATTTTTTTTTTCACATCGAAATCCTGTGTATATTTTTTGTTTGTTTTCAAACTGATTGTTGTCAGAAAAGCTTGTATTTCCACCACTAAGGGGTGCAATATATTCTAAATGAACCTCCGACAGCGTCCCCGCTGATTGCGGTACCGTATAGCAGTCCTGCTGGTCATGCGCCGCAAAATATCTTAGTTCAACTTTTCACCAATAGGGGCGAATTCGGTTCTACACAGTCCAATTTCCAAATGAAACTCCACCAAGTTTCCCCGCTACCTTCGGCATCGTACAGCAAGAGTGCTGTGTGCGCGCTGCAAAATCCAAACGGGTGAAGGGAGGTTCATAACACGAAAGAGTGATCAAAGGGCTCTCCAATGATATATCACATAAGGGGTTCGGAAAATGTTAGAAAATTGCGCCTCCGGGAGCCTACTGTTGCGCCCTCGGAATACAACCCCCTCTTTGAAATGTTTATATTTTATATATATCAGATGGCTCAATAAAAAAAATCAGATCTAAAATGATATTTATTGTAGAAAACGCTACGACTTAAATTTTTTTAACCTAACCTAAATAGAGGAAGAAGCCCGTTAGTCAATAACATAATATATTTTGAATAATTTTATATAGCCTATAATAAAAAAAATCTGACTTTATATTTTTAACAATTTTATATAGCATATAAAAAAAATCGGACTTAAAATAATGATAATTAGTGGAGAAATGCTAAGATTTAAATAACGCACTGTAGAAAAGCATTTCTTTTTCATTTAAAAAATCGATTTTTTGATAACATAAAAATTTATTCACAGATTTTTACGAAAAATACATATTTGGATTCAACGTTAAAAAATATACATAGATGCATAATTTTCAAATCTATAAATGCAATATTTGTATAAATTTTATGTACCACAAAACAATCCCGATATAAAAATTCTTTTTTTTCTTTCCTTCTGTTTCTTTTTCTTTTTCTTTTTTTTTTTTTTTTTTAACCGCAGACTTTTTAACCTCTCTTTCACTTAAAAAAATCATTTTTTTTTTATAATTAATTTTCTAACTAACGAAAATTACATATTAACAAAAACTACATATTTGAAATCAGCGTAAAAAAAAAAAAAAAAAAAAAAAAAAAAAAAAAAAAGCGCATAAGTGCATAAATTTCAAATCTATAAATGCAGTATTTATAGCAATTTTACACCCCACGAAACGAGACCGATTTTAACGAAAATTTCACATTTGCAATCAGCGTAAAAAAAAAAAAAAAATACGCATAGATGCATACATTTCAAATCTATAAATGCAGTATTTGTAAAAAAATTTATACCCCACGAAACAATCCCAGTACAAAAATCTTCTGTGGTTTTTATTCGCAACCAGGCGGCTGGCTTTTAAATTGAAGTGTTTGGAATTATGTTTCTGCAATCTAATTAATGAAATAATAAATTCCTACGCTTGTAATTGACCGATTTTAACGATAATTACATATTTGGAATCAACGTAAAAAAATACGAATAGATGTATAAATTTCAAATCTATAAATACAATACTTGTAAAAATTTTAAAGGCCGTGAAAGCGTCCCGCTATGCCTGGCGACAACTGTCTGTCAGCAAAAGATTTCTGAAACAAACACCTGCGGTCGACTCGTTGGCTTAGAAAAGAGATTAAATTCAATTTATTAAAATCGATTTTTAAGGGATATTTCGACTTCTAGGAATATTCGTTGGAATATTTCAAAAAATTTTAGAAATTCTAAAAGAGAATTTTTTTTTTTTTTTTTTTTTGCGTGTGGGTACTAAATTTAGCGTTTTTAGGTGGGATACTTTCTGAGATACAGATACGGGTGTCTTTGAAAATCTCCAGCCCTTTATGGCAGTGGCAGCCGGACGAATTGTGTCAAATTCTCCCCTTCTTTCCGCACTTCTGAAAGAAAATCTTTGAGTTATGATTAAAATCAATGCTTTAGTTGAATTATGAATATTTTCCATTCTTTTAATTAGGGTTTTTAGTTAATAATTCAGCCAATTGTTAGAAATTTAAAATTCTTAATCTCAGGTACATCAGAAGAGATACACCAGATCTTCGACTACCCTCACACAAATTTTCAGCCTCATACATGCCGTAGATTTTCCTAGTCATCGCACACAGACACGCGGACACACAGACAGCGCTAAACTTTCTTTTGTTAGTATAGAAATATATTATTATAATGCAATTTACATTTGTTTGTAATAAAAATTATATAAATGGCTTCTTTAAATTAAATAAATTGTATAATGATTAAAAAAAATACTTGTGTATATGAAACAGTGAATAGGTTACCAAAAATATGCATGAAAAATTTCCTTCTCTCGCTAAAGCCAGTTTTTCTATTTCACCTATATTGGAAAAGTACTGTTTTTGTTTTATTTTTTAATAATATTATACGTAAAAGCAAAATTGCCACATTTTATTATTGGCATCATCAGAATAAATTATATTGTCCATGAATCAGTCAACTAATTCAAGTACAGGAAGTATAGTTTTATCTCATGCTTAACTAGGAGTATCAATAAATTAAACTGATAAATACTTGAAAATGATAAATGCAGTTGTAGCAATAAATGCACATGCAAAGGAAAAAAAAAGTTATAAAATTTACATTTTTTAAAAACACTAAAAATGGATTATAAATGGATATTTTTTAAAGTTATTTATGATAATCATTATTTTTTTAAAACAAATCTAAAATTATCTAATAACATTATCTAAAACCATAAAAAAAAAAAAAAAAAAAAAAAGAAAGAAAAAAAAAAGAATTATAATCGACGACAAATTCGAAAATTGTGATCAGCTACGCAAAACAAGATATATATTATGCTTTTTTGCCACATTCTTTTTTCATGGCGAAAAAAAACACAATATTTATGAAATTGAATTTTCATCTTTTTTAGAAATTATTAGATTTAAAGAAAATGTAAAGTTGTATACTTTACTTGGATATATAAAATTTTTATGCAACCAGTCTTTTTGTACAGAGAATAAAAGTAGCCAAGATAGTATAAAAATGATATAATATACGTATAAGATCGTTAGAAAATGTTTAAAATTGCAGAAAATTGAAAAATATGAAAACGGAGGTGTAGGTGGGAAGGGGAGGGAGGCGAACGGTAAATAATTGATCTATACAATATAATATTCCCACTGCAACACACTGGAAATTCTCCCTGCTTTCAGCGGAAACAGTTGAAAGTTATATAAGGAAATGCTACTAACGGTTTAAATAATCACTAATAAACAACATAATGAAACGCTTTAGTATAAAACAAAACTTAAGTGTTTTATGCGAACAGTTAGTCTGCGAATGGAATCCCGGAAAATTATTATTATTTTTTTTTATGCAATCCATTCTCAAGTAAATAACATTTTCAGTTGCATAACTGAATTTGTACACACAGTTGTAACAAAATAATGCTAATGTTACTGTTAATTCTGTTAATTTTGTAGTTTGTCAGTTAAAAATATTTACTTGAGAATGGATAGCATCCAAAAAAGCGATTTTCCCGGTAGAGAGAATTGATTGCTGATGCAGTGTAAAAAGTACTCGGAAACGTTTTCGTAAATGACGAGCAGCTAATAAAAATTTATTTTTATAAATTCTTCTTTAAATTTCTAAAATGAATGATGTTTATATAGATAAAGGAACGTTTTTCAGAATCGTGGGTGACTCGGAAGAGGTTATTGTACATTTCCGTCCGTTTCGTAGATTCAGAAACACTTGTCTTTTTTAACTGTGCAATGCAGCACAATTTCACCAAACATTCCTTTTTTTCAACACACTATATTTCGTATCGAATATTACATGGTTGAAAACATTTTTCAACATTTTGCAATAAATTCCTTGATTAAAAGCTTAAAAAAAAAAAGGAATAATAAACAAATTTGGAAAAATATGAAACAATTGGCTCTCACATTTAATACTAGGAGACTTTGTCCTATATGAACTACGTTCGCCAACCCCGTCCAAACCCAGCAGGCTCTAGAAACACGCTAATTTGCTATGTTTTAAAAAGATTACGCTATTACGGAAGATTGAAAGATATTACTACGATTAGTGGCGGTCTTCCGTAATCGGGTTGTCATCCATTTTTGTTTTGTTAAGGGGATACATTCAACGCTGTCGCGACAAATCCCGGCTGATGGAATGATTAAGTAAAGTCAATTACACGTTTGAAAATCAGCTTGCATAATAGGTTAAGTACAAATGTCACTGCCTACGGGACTTTATAACGCCTAGAAAAAAGTTTTCCTTTATACAAATTAAAAAATCGTTTTAAATTTGACTTTTTAAATAAATCGTTTTAAGGCGGTCCTCAAATAAATACTTTCCTCAACTTAATAAACAGGGACTTTTTTACCCATTTTTAAACGTAAAAGCATGATATTTGCAGGCGTAATGATTGAAGTGATTTGTACAGCAATTACATATTTTGTTTTTCATTATCCGATAAATTAATTACAGTTATAAGTGATTGTTGCCCCATCACGGCAGTTCTTTTCTTTCCTACGCCGTCGCGTCCAGAAATTTAATTGAAAACAAAACGCCAACTTTGACAGCACTTTCTGAAATATCTTCTGCCTTTACAGGAAAATGAGAAAAACAATTACAGTACATAGTTTCCTAAAATGAACACCTGCTAATTTGATACGTTTGCGCACAAAAATAATATTAAAAGTATGTCTAAAAGTAGCCAGCTTGGATTTCAGAACAGCTTTAAATTTAAGCTATAAATTATAGAAAGAAGGGAAAATTGTAAATCGAAAGAGGCGTTTTATCAAGGTCTCATTTTTTTTTTTTTTTTTTTTTATGGCTGTTTGTTTTTATTAAGATATTTTATAATTATTCCCTTATTTGGATAAAGATCCAGGACATTGAGAAATTAATGATATATGCGGGATGATTTTTAAAGCAAGTGACGGTATAACAAGTAGCGTTGCCAGGTGTCCCGCGTAAATCGGGGCTGATTTACGTGGGACACCTGGCAACGCTAATAACAAGGTTTTAATGAAATATGCTTTAACCTCTTCCGTTCCGAAGCTAAAATAATTATACAAATGCCTATTCATTGGTTTTTTCCAAACAAAATGACATCGTAAATGACATAAAAAATATCTTTTCTGAAATGGATCCTTTAGGCGCTTAGTAATTTAGGTTCAGAAATATGGATCTAAAACTACAAACCCTCTTAAAACTCCAATTTAATAACCATTAACCTAAATTAATGCAATCACAAATTTAAGAGCTTTACACAAGTAAATAATCTACAAATCCTCAAAATTTTTTATTGAAAAAGATTTAAGTTAAATACTTATGAAAATTTTTCACTTTCTTAATCATACTGTCTTTTGGGCATTTTTAAGCATTTTGCAAACTCAGAGGAAAATAACATTTATTTTATGTGGGAATCAGCTTAGAGGCTGCCATTTATTCGTTTGCTTTGAACGCAAAACACATTAAGCTATTAAGAAGTAATGTGAAAACGTAAAAAAATCGGACCTTTTAGTTTTTATAAGGAAAAGAACAGAGGTCCAGGGACCGAAGAGGTTAAAGAATACTTTTTTCAAAATTATTTGCAATCATGATCTTAAATTAAAAAAAATATATACATTAACGTAATATTTACCTGAAGTATGAAATATTATTACCACTTGTACTACTCTTTAACCATACTACTCAAGATCTGATTTTTTACAGTCAATTAATGAAAAGAATTACACCATCGAATGACTGACTGACTCACAAGTAAAATAATGAAATACTAAATACATGACGCTGCATGAATTTGTTTTGATTTGTATTCTCTGGCGCCGTCTACCCTTTGTGAATTCTGCTGAGCTGATTTCAGTATGCGGCTTTTCTTTGAAAAGAAAAAAAAAAGCATGAAATTGTTTTAGCTACAATATATTATGTCTTAGTTTAGATTTAATTCATGTTCCATAATAAAGATTGTGAACTCTTCGATTATTACTTGGCTGTAATTATATTAAATGTACTCTGTATTTTTATTCAAAAATAAGAAAAAAAAAATATCATTTTTTTTTGGCAAATATAATGGTAAAGGATTATATGTTCAATATATGCCAGGCAAATGCCGCCCTTTGTGCGTGCGCCCTGAGGCGGCCGCCTAGCCTGCCTCATGCCTGGCGCCGGCCCTGTTAATATACATTTATATTTGGAAGTAACCACTGGTGCAACATGCATGGGTATTTATATTTAAGGGTATATACCTAGATAAATGCTCATTTTGAATATTTATTATTCAATTAAATATAGAATCATTATAGTTTTGTTGCATTTATATCCACTAATGCATCCAGGAGTAAAGCATATTCGACCAGCGTTTTTTTTTTCTTTTGGTACATATCAATAATAATTTATTATTAAAAAAACATAATATGCCTTTACTTTAAATGTTAAAAAAATAGATATATTTGTATAATTTGTTTAAAAATGTAGCGTTAATTATATCTCCACTAACATTAAGATCAAGCTCTTTAAATGCGATAAGGCTGGGATTACGGTGCCTCGCTCGACCGTATCTTACGCTCGATCGTAGGATAGGCGTTCCTGCGATCAGTCGTAACTTGGTATTACGGTGCCTCGGCGCAAGTCCTTGTGCTTCGGCGTAAGTCCTCCTGCAGTCAGCCAATCACAGGCCACAGTTACATTTGTTGTGGTTGCGCGCGCATCCACTTCTGTCTTAACTTACGGCTGTTTCCAAGCTGTCGTAAGATCGCGAGGCACCGTAATGCCGTTTACGTTTTGTTTATATCGTAAGGCTGGGATTACGGTGCCTCGCTCGACCGTAGCTTACGCTCGATCGTAGGATAGGCGTTCCTGCGATTAGTCGTAACTTGGTATTACGGTGCCTCGGCGCAAGTCCTCGTGCTTCGGCGTAAGTCCTCCTGCAGTCAGCCAATCACAGGCCGCAGTTACATTTGTTGTGGTTGCGCGCGCATCCACTTCTGTCTTAACTTACGGCTGCTTCCAAGCTGTCGTAAGATCGCGAGGCACCGTAATGCCGATTACGTTTTGTTTATATCGTAAGTCTCTAAGTTGATCTTAAGTGAGGCACCGTAATTCCAGCCTAAGTCTCTAAGTTGATCTTAAGTGAGGCACCGTAATCCCAACCTTGAAACGTAAATCAACGACGGTGGGAACTCGACGCCCTCTAGCAGAGAAGCTGGTTTTTCTCCTTTCAGGGATCATTTTTTTCATTACCGTTCTATTGGCGATAAACACACTATATACTTCTAGGCACTGTAACACTAGAAAGCCCGCGAGCAGTCATTTTGACTGCTACCAAATGAATATATCTCGGTTTGAACCAGAATTTTTTTTTAATAAAACTAGTTTTAAAAAAACTAGTTAAATGGATAAGTTAATAATTTAAAATAAAAATTCTGGTGTGAAATATTTTTCTAAAATTTGAGTAAAATTCTCGTCTTTCTAGTGTTTTAATCTTTGCTTGCCTGAAACTTGAGCCTTCTCGAAGTTAATTTATAAGTTCCCGAAAAAATGTCATTGTACAAAGCATCTTTTTCCTTCCAAGAGGTACATGATTGGAGATTCTAGCACGTCATACAACTGGAAGGGAATAAACCCGCCTCCACTGAGTGATAAGACTACCAGATGTTGGCGCGAAAGCGCTTTATTTTTTTATCCTTTTCTCTTCGTTAAAAATCTCATTTCGCCAAACTTCCGATACCCTGTTGCAATCAGAGCCATCTGTCGGAAAAATTCGACGCGAGAATCCTATCCTCTTGCTCCTTAACACTAGAATGCCCGGAAGGAGTCGATCAGACTCCGACTATATGATTGTATGTCAACTGGAACCAGAAATTCTTTCGTAAAATAAGTTAAATTTAAAACACGCAGATTTACGTTAAATAAATCAGTCAAATAATTTTAAATAAAAATTCTGGTGTCAAATATTTTCATGAAACTTGAGTAAAATTTCTGGGCGTTCTAGTGTTAAACGGAAAATTTACTATGCCCGAGAATTCAATATATGTATGTATATTGTAAAAATTATCAAAACAGAATCTGTTTGTAACGGAAATTTTTCGAGATTGTGATAAACAGACACAATAAAATTATAATAGACAATGTACCTGCTAAGACGGAAACCAGTCTATAATTGAAAATTTCTGCGGTACTTAGCGGTTCGGAATCAGCACTTTTTGCTACATTAAATTTAATTATCCAAATAATTGATCAAAATATTTTTAGACAATATAATAACAAACATATTACATTTTAAAATACAGTAAAACCTGGTATTAAGGAATCGCATGGGACAGGGGAAATTTTTCATATGAGCAAGTGCATTGTCTATTCTTATTGTATTGTTTTCACCGAGACTTAGTTCTATGAAATTATTTTGTTTTAGACAGGATTCTGTTATACATGTTTTTATTTGACAGGTATTACTGTATTCTAAAGAAGTCTTAGAATTTAAAAACAATTACAAATTTACAAAATAATTTTTTTTTTCTTTTTCGTTTTATTTTTAAGGGTCATTATTTAAATTAAAAAGAGGTCTTCCTTCCTATTTAAATAGTATATGTTTTCCGATCTGAATATTTTGGAAATGATTTCGTTATTACAAAGTCATTTTGAAATAAGGAGCATGTATAAAAATCTTTGATTCATAGGATAGTGAAATGTACTATGCGAAATTCTGATCTGAGATTCACGGACATTGGCGTACGCAAGGAAGAGAGGCACCACACTAAATTTTGGAAAAAGAAGTGCTTGTGTTTCACAATCCTTTTTCAAAATGCAAGTATAAACATGAAATGATTTAACTAAGATTATTTTCCTCAGAATTCTCGCTGCAAGACATTTAGGCATACAAAGGGAAACAAAATTTGAAAATGACGAAATATTAAATATTCAAAAATAAGCTTCTACCAAAATTTAAGAAATAGGAGAATTGAAACAATTCATTCTTTTTTCTTTCGTCTGGGTGGCTTTGTCCCCCTGAACCCCACGTTTAAAATAAAATTGAAGCATATGAACATCAAAAGGCAAAAAAAGTAAAATATAATACTGTCTTTTGATAGGAGCGTATTTAGTGGGGAGGGGGGGAGGAGGGAGCAGAGCAAACCCTCCTGGCAAAAAAAACTTTGTTTCCCTTTCTTTTAATATTTATTCATAAGTCATATTTTATTATTATTATTAGAGATAAAGGAAATTTAGTTACATTGAAAATTCCGGGAGGAGTAATTGAACTGAGTTGCTCCCCTTGCCGGCGCATATGCTAAGAGAATTTACCATTAACTAGGTGCCATTGTCCTCCACCCCTTAAAGAAATCCTGCTTACGCTCCTATATTTATTGACAAATCAGTCTTACTTTCTTTTTACTTTCTTCTATCTTTACAAGAAGAAAGTATTGGTTTCATGAAAATTTTCGAATTCCAGTTTTCGATTTACACGTTTTATGGGTCAGAGATTCCAAAAAACATGTTTTTACAAAATGTCTGTCTGTGAGTCTGTCTGTATGTGACATTAATTTTGTGGGCGCTCTATCTCAAGAACTAATACACGGAATTTAATAAAAAAATATATTTAGGTATTCCTTGATATAGATTGGTGCTGATTAGTTTTTGGTGTAAATCGCCCTGCAGGTGGCGCTGCTATGTAGCATTTTGCAGGATTTCCGCAAAAGCTCTATCTCAAGAACTAATGCACGGATTTTTATAAAACTTCAGATTCCGTTAGACCTTGACATGAATGGATGCTGTTTATGTTTTGGTGTAAATCTCCCAACAGGTGGCGCTGCTATGCTGCATTTTGCAGGATTTACACTATTTTCGCAGTAGCTCTATCTCAAGAGCTAATGCACACATTTTCATCAAACTTCGGATTTAGTTAATCCTTCATATGAAATGATGCTGGCTACGTGTTGGTGTAAATCGCCCAATAGGTGGCGCTGCTGTGCTGCATTTTGAAGTATTTCCTCAATAGCTCTATCTCAAAAACTAATGCACGAATTTTCATCAAACTTCAGATTTAAGTATAACTTGATTAATATTGCTGCTGATTATGTGT
The DNA here is from genome assembly GCA_963932465.1 of Maratus speciosus. Lineage (NCBI taxonomy): Eukaryota > Metazoa > Arthropoda > Arachnida > Araneae > Salticidae > Maratus > Maratus speciosus. Next base: position 150,506,437 of record OZ010796.1, on the reverse strand, counting down.
TGTTGCAAATTGCTCAACAGGTGGCGCTTCTATGCTGCATTTGTTATGATTTGCGCAATACCTCTATCTCAAGAACTAATGCACGAATTTTCCTCAAACTTCATATTCAGTTAGACGTTGACATAAGTTGGTGATAATTAGGTTCTGGTGTAAATAACCCAATAGGTGGCACTGTTATGCTGCATTTTGCTGGATTTACACGATTTCAGTGACAGTCATACCTCGAGAACTAATTCACGGAATTTCATATTTTTAGAATTCTCATGATGAACACAGATTGCCATTTAATTTGGCACCGAGATAGTGAATTTTGAAGTATTGACATGTATGAGATAGAAGAAAGTTTTGTGATGGCCGCAACATACTAGTTTATTTTGATTCTGTTAAAATTTAACATATATAAACAAAACACCTTTTATTACCTAGTGGTGTACTAAGAAAAGTTATCTATATGTGTATCTTATCCAGATATATTTAAATGCAAATTTTGAATAAACAGATAATTTCATACTTATGATTAAAAACCCTATACAGTTAATTTAATATAAAAAATACTCTTCACTACAGTTTTAAAGGAAGATAGAAGATAGAAATATGCAATATTTCTAAACTAAATTTGTATAATATACATAAATGTTAAAAAAAACATTACCTCATGTGAGGGTTCAAGTTGGATTTCGTTTTTATGGATATCCGAACACTTTACATTTACATTTCAAAACTTTCCCGCCTTTTTCATTGAAATCTGATCCGGATTCAGTTAAATAGTCTTGAATTTTTTTGCTATTTCCCTTAGAAATTTCTAGAACACTGAAAGCTTAAAAGATAAACAACCACTAAGAAGTTAAAAATGAGAATGCGTTGTTAGATAAATTGTCGTATGCTGTTTAAACATCCTTTTCCCCCCTTCATTCTCAGATTCCAATATTTGAAGGAGGATTATAGTGTATAGAGCCCTTGCATTGACGTCACGTTGCTATTAGCAACGACTGATACTATAGCTTCTGGAGCACACACGTGGAGCACAGAACTCCCCGTTTGCCGTTAAAAGCACGTGCTATCTTTCTCTTTAATTTAGAGCTTCCTTATTTTAATTATTATAGTGCAAATAAGTCTAAAAAATCAAATGGAGAGCACCAAATTCGCCTTATATTTGGGCGCCATAGGAAGCGATTTCAGACATGTGACGTCATGTGCAACCCGTCTATAATGTTCAAGTGATATCCCGCGTCAGTAACTCACAAACTGAGACGCCTGAATGACCGCATATGCCGAATTTAATTTCCCATATCTCGAGCCATATCTTTAACGAAGTCAAACCAAATAATACTATTTCTATGTCCATACTATATACAGTGTAAGGTTACGATATACATCCTGTTTCATTTTTAGCCCATTAAAAGCTACTGTCCCCTCATATGATCTCTGACCTCTTCTCACTTTCACTTTAGGGGCGATTTAATGAGCTGCAAACGTTATAATGTTTAGCTAACCGACCAAGATTTTATGGATCAGGCGAAAGGAAGGAAAAAAATGTAATCATAGAACGTAATTATATATTTGTGGGAGATTACGATTACAGAGCTTTTCGATACAGATTACATTGCGATTACATCACACCGCGATTACGATCAGATTATGATTGTAATCAGAGTGAAATCTCTTGATTATGATTATATTGCGACTATTTCAAAACCAAAATTCCCGATTACGGTTACAAGATACAGATTTTGTAATCGATTATAATCGACTACAATTACACGATTACGATTACTCGAAGTCTGTTTCGAATAATCGGAATATCTCTTACTTTTTTCCGGCTGCTCAGAGGCAGGTGGAATATCGTTCGGAAGGTGGAATCATGTAATGGCGGATGTAAACAGTTATTGTTTATGTATTTTCATAAAATATATCTTACGTTTTACGAAATAAATCACATTAGATATGAATATTTTTTTTATTCATACCTGTTTTAAGATCAAAAATTGAATATTTTTCAGCAAATTGGTATGTAATAAATTTTATTTTCTAGGTAAAAGTTTGTTTTATTTTGTTTTGTAACATGATAAAAAAGAAATTATACTTTAGATTCTGCCTCCTTTCCACCTCGTATACTTTTTTGTTTACAGATTTGTTGATGAAGTAAATGAATCAATAGAATCAATATTTCGTTCAGTCTAAATATTGATGTGTCACCAGAATTGTTTAAATGACTTGTTAATATTTGATAGTATTTGTTTAAAATAACCATCTTTCTTATCTTTTTCAAAGATTTTTAGGTTTTTTTTTTTCTTTTTAATTGAACTTAATATTTTTGAATGACCTTTGTAGCTACGTATAACTTAAAAACCTGTACTCTAAGTATGTATACATACCTACTTGTGTAATATTTTGTATGTTTCAGTATATATTATGTTTTTATTATTATTCAAATGTACTCTAATAAATTACAAAATAGCCTCATGTTTTTACATTTCAGTGCTTAATAAACCTAGTGTCCTACAGTTTCGCATTCATGTGATATTTTACAAATGAATTTAAATTCTACGGGCTACAATAGGAGTAGCATTGCACGATCTAAAGTACTAGTTGTTTAAAATCTAAAATTAATAGTATGAAAGAGGGTTGAAAATTTGGTTTTGTGCTAGTGAATTAAAATGCCCACATGATGTAGAAGATTTGTAAATTTTAAACTAAAAAAGCTATACAGCCTTGCTATAAGAATTTTTTGCATTATCAGTAATAGCCACAAATATTTTGCTAATATATGATATTTTTTTAAATACTTGACTATTTCTATATGTCATAACTAAAATTTGAATTTTTTTTATACTACTTTGTGTATGCCATCAGTACAATTTAAGTTAAAATTTTGTGTCCAATATCATGGATTATTTGTCAATCAAAATACAAAATTAATAAAAATTATAACAAATGAATCAGTGTATGATTAAACATTGATACTGTCCAATTTAAATATTTCATAATTAACGTAAGAATAACTACACCAGGGGAAAAAAAAACTACTGAAAGTTAAAAATAGAAAAACAAAAACAATAGTAATATTTTTTTCAGCGAACGACCCCCCCATACCCTCAATCTTTTTTAGAAATATTTCATACAGCACTGAAGTGTATTTTATTTTTCTTTAGGTATTCACTCAGTTATTCGAAAATTATTATTCTGATTAAAAGCTCCTCGCTAGCTAAACGAAAAAAATAAACAAACAGAAATAACGTGACGTTTATGTTCATTCTGATTGGTTTCTTCATATTCCAAGGAATTTGTGATGTCACTTCCTTTCAAAAGCCACGGAATAAATATCGATTATTCCGAATTCGGAATCTGGCTAGGGGAGAATCACTCTTTCCATTCGATCCGGAATAATTCCGATTCCGTTCCGTTCCGGAATAAGGGGAGAATACGGCCAATGTAACTACATCGCGCTTGCGCTGCAATATCCTGAAGCGAGCAGTTACATCTGTTCTCCACCAGATGGTGTATTCGAGCGCTTGAATCGCTTGATCGTCTGATCTTGAATCTCTTGTCAGGGACGAAACTAAGAGAGGGGGAGGGAGAGGGCATGTCTCGCAGCCGGAAAATGAAAACGGAAAACTTAAACGACATGCATTCAAATTGACAAAAAGATAAAAATTCATCTACAATACAAGTTTGCAAATGAATAAGAAAAAAGATCTGTTCTCGCAGGCCATTTTTACACTATCGTGGAAATCACTTCCTCTGTTGGAAGAATAACACATTTTCATCGGCCGTATTCTCCCTTTATTCCGTAGCGGAACGGAATCGGAATTCAGTTCATCCGGAATATGCGGCCGTATTCTCGCCATGAGAGATTTCCCCCTCAAAATTCGGAATGGACGATATTCTAACTACGTTTCGATCACGTGGTCAAAGTAAAAACTTCTAGCGTAAAGAAGGGAAGACTCCGTAGACGTAATGAAAAACCCTCGCCAGCCAGTGAAACAGTTCATGCGGAAAGCAGCAATAGCCTCCCTTCTTATCAGTTAGAAGTTGTTTGGGTAAATGACCGGTATCACGTGACTTTTTCCAGTCTCGAACCCAGATTTGGAATAAAGTCCATTCAGGCATTTTGAATATCCGGAATATCTCTTACTTTTTTCCGGCTGCTTAGAGGTAGGTCGAATATCTTTCGGAGGTGGAATCATGTAATGGCGGATTTGAACAGTTATTGGGCGCGTTCACGGACCGCACCTGGGTTACCCAGGTTTAAGCATGGGTAACCCGAAGCGTTCACAGGCCAACATCACGTGATTTTTTCCGAGTTTCTCGCAGCGTTCAGAGTCGGAAATTACTCAGACTTCGGGAAACCCACATACAGAGCGTTCAGAGACCGAAACACGGGTAACCCGGGGGATCGGGGAATGACGTCATACTGGTTTCTCGATGTAAAGTTGGGTGAAAACGGCTCTGAACACTTTCGGTAGACGCTGTTGGGAATTAAAACGGCCTATAGAGACGCTGCTCGCAGCCTTCGGTACAGGAAATTTGTCCCTTTAATTTCCCTTTAACTAATGCTAAAGTGTCATTGAAATAATTTTCTATTGTAAATGCATTTGAAAGTTTTAGAGATTCAAAATCGGATAATTTTTACTTTGTCATATAAGACAGAACACAAATGTCATAGTAAATTTGAAATTGTGCAAAAGAATAATCATTCTGAACAAAATTAAAATACACGTAAGACGTAATGCTATGCGCTTGCACGGTACTATCCTAAAGCTAGCAGTTACAACTTTTCTCCATCAGATGACGTATTCGAGCGCTTGAATGTAGGATATTCCAAATATAGGTTCGAGGCTGGAAAAAGTCACGTGATACCGTTAATTTACCCAAGAAACTTCTAGCTGATAAGAAGGGAAGATACTACTGCTTTGCCTCATGAACTGTTTCATTGACTAACGGGGTTTTACATTACACGTCTATGGAACCTTCCCTTCTTTACGCTAGAAGTTTTTACCTTGACAACGTGATCAAAACGTAGATGGAATATCTTCCGAGATACAGCGCCTAGAATACCTAGTGTCATAGAGAAGGAATAGGGGTGGAGTATGCTTTCCGTAGAGAATTCCCTTGAAAAGCGGCATCAACATGACCGGCCCTACTCATGTAAAGGTTTCCAGATTTCGCTCGTTATCGCTTGCTTGGCAATTTGAAAATTACTGCCGGTCGTGACAAAAAAAATATAAAAATACTCAGCATCCACATTATGCATGTGAAGAAGTGCAAAAATATAAACGAAGTAAAACAAAGCAACTTAAAATCTGTTTTAAATTAGTAAAAGAAATTTCTCACTTTAATTTAAAGATACGGTAATTTGTTTATTTTCCTTTCGCAAACATATGCTAGCCATTGGTGGTAAATTCACGTGACTATAGTAAACACGTGACTGTTATGTTTTAGGATTTGTCCATTTTAGGATTACCAAAGCACTCTCCACCCCTGTCTCTTCTCAATGCCTAGTGTGGAAATATGCTATCCAAACAGTGCTAAAAATTTGTACCCCTTAAATGTGCGACGATACTGCTAAAATTTCAAGTGTCGATCGCAGCGACGTCTGCGGGATTTTCGTATTACTAGTACTATATTGTATAGACAAGAGCCGTTAATTCCCAAATTGACCACGCGCACTGGGCGGAGCTTACAATGTTTCCCACAAGCATCGGGGTATTTGATTGACTTTTGGTGAGCGCTTGTGGGAAAAATCAAGAAGCTGATTGGCTATAATCCATCATGACTTTGCATGACGTCAGTAATTCTTGTGGTCCATTGGCTCATCCGATCTCAGCAATCTCATCCTTTGTTAATATTAATATTTTGGATTACTTTACTGTGATTTTGATCAAATTTAACAAAATAAATCAATTTAAGTCATTATAATTGCATTCTATTTTACATTACACTACTTCATAAGAAAATAAATATAATTATCTACTATATAAATATCAGTTTTAGCCAATCAGATTGCTGGGCTCGGTTGAGCCAATTTGGGAATTAACGGCTCGTTGTATAGACTAGCAATTTCTTGCAGTTGTAAAAAGTATCTTGCAGATGTTGCTGCGATCTGCATATTGCAGCAGTATCATTACACATTTGGATACAATATGGAGGATATTCCATCTCCGTTTTGATCACGTGATCAAAGTAAAAACTTCTAGAGTAAAGAAGAGAAGGCTCCGTTGACGTATAATGTAAATCCCCGCTAGCCAATGAAACAGTTCATGAGGCAAAACAGTAGTATCTTCCCTTCTTATTAGTTAGAAGTTTCTTGGGTAGATTACCGGTATCACGTGACTTTTTTCAGCCTCGAACCCATATTTGGTATATCCTCCATTTTAGCTCTTTTTTAAGTATTACAGTGATAGCCGATTTCTGCACTATATATTCTACACTGTTAAAAATATCGTGAAAAATTACGTCTGTTTATAAAGGCTATCTAATTTCTGACGAATGAGGACGCTTCATAGGTGTTTAAATAACATTATCATTGGTCAGAAAATAGATAGCCTTTAAAAACAGAGGTAATTTTTCACGATATTTTTAACAGTGTAGGCGCTATATCCGAGAGACTTTCGGGTAAAGTTAATTGGGAATTAAAACGGCCTATAGAGGCGCTGCTCGCAGCCTTCGGTACAGAAAAACCGTCCCTTCAATTTCCCTTTAACTAATGCTAAAGGGTTCTGCCTTTTTCCTCGTGAATGAAGGTTGTCTCAAGGAAATAACGCCATTTTGTGATCATTTGAGGTCATGCCGGCAAAAGCCGTATCGAATACCCCATAGCTTAAAACTTAAAAACTAATGCTAAAGTGCCACTGAAATAATTCTTTATTGTAAATGCATTTGAAAATTTTAGATATTCAAATTCCGATAATTTTTACTTTGTATTATAAGACAGAACACAAATATCACATGAAATCTGAAATTGTGCTAACGAATAATCATTCTGAACAAATTAAAAATACATGTAATGCAATGTGCTTGCACGGCAGTATCCTGAAGCGAGAAGTTATATATTTCCTCCACAAGATGGCGTATTCGAGTGCTTGAATCCCCAATTGTGTTTTTTGTTTATATTCTTTTCTCTGACCTGAGCAACCAACCAACCAAACTTAGCATACCATAAATTTTTTGATCACATGCAAATGTTACATTGTTTATGTTGTCTTTGGATGTTGTGCTGTGCGCATAATATTCTGATTTTAAAATGGATTATTTTTTTCGCAGACATAGTGTATCGCATTTAATCGACATTTTACTACGTGTGCCTCCATTTTATGTTATGGATTTTATCTGTAGTTCAAAGCATTGCTTTACTGTGAATGGTTGGCTAACATTTTTAACTATTTTTACGTTCGTGAAAAATTTCCCATTTTACTTCCGTTCAGGTACACTATTAATGAATGTATCGTTTCCTACTTTGGAGGGAATCCTGTATTTCATCTTGCATATTCTTGGTAAGTTTTTTTTTATTGCTTTTTAGATTAAAAAATCTTATTGTAACAAGTAAAATCACGTCAGCAAGTTTCATGTTTTTACTTTTAAAAATTTTTCTGAAAATTTCGAGTTGTTGAGCATAGCAAAATACTTTTTTTGAATACCGCCTTAAGAAGGCGATAAGCTCTTGGGGTTGTCATTGTCAATAAAGAGCAATAACTTCTTTGGCTACTAATTAAATAATGCTCGCCAATAAATAGGGTAGATGTGCCAGTAATGGACACCCCTTGATGTTTTTGGTTCATAAAAAAATAACTAATAGATATTTAGCTTTAATTATTTTTTTTTATAATTCCCTCTTGTATGTTTTATAAAACTATGTTATTGTTGACACTTTTAATCAAACCAATCAGGATGCAGAAAATGTTTCAAAGTTTTGCTGTTTTTCTGTGAAAATCTTAATGAAGAGGTTAAGAGCTGGCTTCGTTTAATTAATTTATATATTATTTATTTTCTTGCAAAATTCGAATTTTTTTGTTTGAGTAGCAATAGAAAACTTTGAATTTTATATACTAATGGCTATTTACAAAATTTCATTTCTTTTTAAGGTTTTAAGAGGGGGTGTCCATTACTGGGATGGTTAATTAGTCATTTTCCAGTAATGGACACCCCATGTAGACATTGCTAAAAATGCAATTTTAGTAATGTTTATAGTGCATAAAATACTTTGGCTTAACTGCAAACCTAAATAATCAAATTTAATTTTTAAATTATACTTACCAAAATGTAATAACACCAAAACTTTTATAAATAGCTGCTTTTAAGTTATTTTATGTGATTAATAAAATTTCGATATTTTATTTTATTTATTATTTTTTTTTATGTAGTATGTATATACCTCACATATTTTACAATCTAGCAATCAAACCAGCCAGGAAGCAGAAAATACTGTTTAAGAGCACAGTCAAAGAGGGGCTCATAGGGCTTAATCCCTCTTCGTTTAAATAAAAGCAATTAAGTTACAGAAGCTATTAGGAATCCATTTTCTGTCTTAAATGTTTCCTTATTTAAAAATGTAATACTATTAATGAAAGTTATAGGTTAATATTCATGAAACTTGTAAATCTGCAGATCAGTGGCCTCAAACATCAGTTCTACAGTTTTATTTTAAAATTATTTTATTTAGTATTTAAAATGTTCAACTCACAATATCATTTCTTTCATATTTGTAATATTAATTATTATAAATGATGTATCAAGTAATCTCTGGAAGATTGTTAAAAATAGTGACACAAAACTAAACATTAATATTCCAAAACTTTTTTTTTATATATACCTTTTAAAATCCACCACTGTTTCAATAATGATAGCTGTAATTGTCTGATATTTAGTATTTTAAACTATCCATCTAAAATAATTAAAACATCAATCTTCTGATAATTACAATAATTGATGTAAACAGTAAATGATTATCACAAATATTTTATTAATTACTGGTATCCTAATTGTTAAATTTATTTTAAAATAACTATTTTGTTTCATTAGTATGTATTCATTACATTCTGGTTCTAAATACAGTCATATAAACAATTATATTTATTACTTTTTATGGGGTGTCCATTATTGGAACAGAGGGTGTCCATTACTGGGCTTTTGGGTGTTTTGATATATTTCTGTTGTTTAAAATTAAATTTCTATTCATATGGGGAAATGAGGCTATAAGAATGGTTAAATATTGTTGATAGATTAATATAATATTGAAAAAACTGGAATATAATAATTATAATTATTAATAAAAAAATAATTTTTAAAGAAATTCCTTAAGGGTGTCCATTACTGGCACATCTACCCTACATCATTGTATTTACTAAATACTCTAGGTCTAGGAGGTAAAAGAAAGAACTTGTTGGTCAAAGTCTTACAGCAGAGTGTGATGTTTCAGATCAAGGTAATTTTAAATTCTAACTGATAGACAGCAAGAAATTAGAAATATTACAATCCTTTAGACAAATAGTTTTAATATATTTTTTAGCTACAATAATTTTAGGCTGAATCCCAAAACAGCCGAGACACTTGGCATCGTTGAATTTGGCGAGGCGATAAATGGATTTTCGTTGTTACCAGTTCGTTTCGTAAATTTTTTCCACGCCTACAATGGTTTGTTCTTGAATTTGAATCGCATTAATGGGATATGTTGGATTGTTGTGTATTGGATGGTTGGCTTTTTAGGGAGATTTCGCATGAAATACTACCTGTTTGAAATGAGTTTGTTATGCGAGTTTTGTGTTTATATTTTAAAAGCTTGCGACGTATATTTGTATGAATTGATTTTTATTTTGATGTTTTTTATTCATGTATTTTACGGATATTGTTTATTTGAATAAATAGTGAGGTAGATTTGTGAGCTACGGTGTATGCTTTTTTGGAACAAAATATTCAATGATTTAAATTATGACTTTTCAATGACATTTAGAAGATTAAGATGACATATTTATGTTATTGAAAGCGCATTTCTATATCAGAAATACTTTTTCATTAGTTAAAAAACAACTTAATATTTATGCATTATTAATATATTGAAAAAAGAAGTTGAAAATTTTATCGTACAATTTCTGTACAATCTGTACAATTTTATATAGATTTTAATAGTTTAATTAGTGCGTTATTGAATGCAACTTTAACACGTTTTGCACATTTGAGAAATTGTTGCAATGCGATTTTTGTGCAACCAGTGATGATTTTTTTTGTTTGGTGTTAGTGCCGTTACTGATTGCGGCATCCACGAGTTTCGTGCATTTTAGATATTGCTGCACCGGGAGTTTCATGCATCAAGTGATGTTACTTTTCGGTTTATGATGTGCGTTACTGATCGCTGCATCCACGAGTTTCATGCGTCTTAGAGATTGCTGCACTGTGAGTTTTGATGTCATTAAATTAACGACAAGGATTTAAATTAGCAGAGTTTAGAATAATACACAATGAAAGCAAAAGCTAAATGTCCCGTTTAGGTTTTAAATAGTTATGAAAAAGATAAGAGATGTATGGTGGCAAAATGAAAACAAATTAAGTTTAAAAACAAACTAAACATTTATTAAATAAAATATAAAACAATATGATTAAATATATTTCCAACATTAATAAATCTTTAAATTCTATTAAGCACATTATATTATCAAATTATACATATCTAGAAAAACATATTTAACAATAAAAAGGAAAACTGACCTCATAACACATAAAGAAATAAAAAGATGAAATCGCTTGAATGACTGTCAATCCCTAAAAGTTCCGTGTTGTTTAGATATATCCATGAACTGCCAATGACCTTTTATGATTCACAAATATCCGTATTAAATAACACCGGGAAAATATTTCTTTACAGATGAAATCACTTTATTAAAGGACACTTAAAAATGGATGCAGTAAAAACCATTGATGATGATGAATAAATCAACTTCGAGCTTCACTTTAACAACCGCCATTCATGACTCACGACTCGGCATTTATTTGTTGTCGAGATAAAACAGAGTCCATACATTAAAAACCGGAAATGGCTGACACAAGTTAAAGCAAGAACAGGTAAAATGATGATTTGTTGAAAACCAACAGAACTTCTAAATGGACATCCTCAGCCATCGAAACTCCGGAGAGATAAAAACACTGTTAGTGGGTAAAGAAGATGAGACGAAGAGCAAAGAAAATGGATCTGTATTTATATCAGCCGGGCGTTCAAATAGCATCTCATTCTCATTACGCAATTCAAGGAGCAGCAGCAGACGAAACCATGACGAAAGATCGTACAGCCGATGTGCCGTAAACTCAAACGGACGACGCCATCTGGCGGCGGCCGTGGAACTATTATCGTGGCGGTCATTCGAATGAAATGCGTGCTCTTGAATGCATGGAAGCTGACAGCTGGAAAACGGATTGAAAAACGAAAGTACGCACGGCAAAGAAATTAAATAAACTAAAGGACTTTACAAACAGGATAACAGAAATGGATAAAAGGTAAGTAAAGAAAAGATTGACTTTATATTATTAATAAAAGATATTTAAAGAGTATTAAAAGATATTTAAATAAAGAAATATCGTGACTTTTCTAACTATCGTGATTTAAATAAAAAAATATAGTGACCTCTCACTTATATGACTTTCAAGGGACCGTGGAAAAAAGTCGTATAACTGAGAGAGTCGTATAAGTGAGAGACCGCCTTATTATACAAGTTTCAAACTTTACAAGCATTAATTATTTTACCTATACTAAAAACGATAAGTTTTGAGTACTAAGAACATATTTTAACAAAATTTGTAAAATGTATTAAAAAATTAAACATAAAATATGTTTAAAAACTTCACAAAATTGTTCATTTACCACTATGTTTATTTTAAAAATTTACAGATCAGATTTTCTCAAAAAATGAAGTGATATTAGTTTGTTTCTGTCGTAGATGGAAATAGAAAATGTCTTTCTCTAAGTCTAATAAAGCTTTTAAGCTAGTTTGGGAATAATCATTTTGATGGACATAATTCTGTAATTTATTTAAAGCGGTACTTGCTTTTGAAAAATTTACAACAGCAGGAACATTGCTCTCATCTTGGTCATCCTCCTTGTATAGGTCAAAACTGGAAAATTTCATTAGCGGCCACTGGCCGGTAGAACTAGTTTTTTAAGTGGCCACTTTTTTATTTAAAAATACTAAACAGTAAAATTTCTATAAATATTCATCTAAAACTGAATAGGCCAAATAAATATATTAATATAAATATATTGGAACCAACAAAAAGTAGAATCCTAGATGAAATGCAAGAAAATTTTATTCTCTCCTTGTAAAAAAGTAGCTGGAAGGTGGCCACTGATAGACAATTTTTCACTAGCCACTTTTTCTCATTTACTGGCCCTGTGGCCGGTGGCTAGTGCTAATTTTGACCTTTACCTCCTTGCTCACGTCTTCATTATTAATATCCTCAAAGATTTCTTCAGCAGTTCTCAGTTCTGACGGAAGACGTTTATCATCACATTCTACATAATCTTTGAAAATAATACCTTCGTCCATAAACATTTTATTCGAGTCTTCGTTATTAAAGGATTCCATATGCTCTCAATATCAGGTTCATTCGTTCAACTAGCAGTTTGGTCTTGTGGGAAAACTGAATTTCCTAAAACAAATTTTAAAATTTAATTTGCTGCAGAAACGGCAGATCTTTTACATCCGGATGTGATGGACATTGATCCATTAGAAGTAAAACCTTTCTTTGTTGTTTTTGAAATTTATCATCCATCTCTTTTAAAAAATCATTGGGAATTTCTGATGTCACCCATGCTTTTTTTAAATTTCTGTAGCCACATGGTAATTATTTTTTATTCTTAAAGTATCGAGATTTTCTTGATTTTCCTATTACTAAAGGTTCTATTTTTTCTGAATCATCACTATTTGTGCAAAAAAGGATAGTTAATCTTTATTTACTTTTTCTGCCCCTTGACATGGTTCTTCTTTGTATGATAATGTCTTATCTGTCATCAGCTTGAAAAACAGTCCGTTTCATCACAGTTAAAAATGTCTTTAGGTCCCTTAATCCTTAATTAACATAAGTAGATTTTGAAACCATTGTCTAACATCATTTCCATTAACACATGCGCTTTCTCCTGTGATGCAACGATGCAAAAGTCGATGTCTTTTTTTAGCTTCTCGAATCACCGCAACATGCTGAAAAATTCTCAATTCCATACTTCTCAGTAAGAGTGCGAGCCTTTTCTTTTAAAATCTATCGGTAAATTTGAAGCTCGCATTTGGTTAAACCACGCGATTAATGCTGATGTCAATTTTTTAAATCTGCCACATTGTATCCTAGATCTCTTTGAATCGACCAGTGCCATACAGAGACATGATCTGCAGGTAGTCATTTGGCTTTTGTTAAATGGCAGACACAAGAAAATTCCATACAATCACCCTCCCGCCATAGATTTCATCGTTAATGACAAACGAAGGTAGATAAGAAATGTTATTCATTATTCATAAACACTTTAACAATAATGAAAGGATAAATGTAAGAAAACGTGAATGATTTGTACTTTAAAGATTATCAAAATTAATTCTAGAGGGAGAAATGTAAAATCGCCTGAACCGTTTAAAGCGTCGTATAAGTGAGAGAAGCAGTCATATAACTGAGAGAAGTTTAGCATTATTTCCCATAAAGCGTGGACGGGACCGAGAGAATTCGGTGTATAACTGAGAGAGTCGTATAAGTGAGAGGTCACTGTATATGAAATGTAGAGGAGATATCTCTGGACAGTGTCAAGATAGGAATAAGGTGTTTTACACTTGTCAAATGCCCCCCCTCTTGACACTGGAACAGAATGAAAAAGCCAATGCTCAAAGAACTACCAAAAGCATGACTTTACATACTTTATAGACATGCTAGTGTCCACGAGCCAAAAAGACCCAGCAACTCCAAACACTTAAAACCAGAAGAACTTAATCTCACTTCATAAAAGCATGAAACTGAAAACTGAGAAAGGATGAACAGCCACTCAATGATTTAACATAAATTAATAAATTTATAATAAACTTAACAAACAAATAATAATAACTTAACATAATTAATATAACACATAATATACACATATATTAGTAAAAAGTAGGACACATTTCTCAGACCCCCCCTGTGATTCATCACAATAGTATTCAATCAGTTATATTTTCACATGATTGATTAAAAAATTTACAATATATTGAAGTGAAGGCATTCAGTATTAAACAATTTCTTAAAAACTTTTAAAATTGAAATTGCAAGTGAAACAACCATCTAACATACGTTCACCCCATAATTTGCCCCCCCCTAAAAAGAATTTTAAAAAAATGTGTGACGATATGTTTTAAAAGTAATTCAGCAAAAACTTAAACATGAAGCAGTCCTACCCGAACTCAATAAAACATCTCTGACTTGTCAAAGGATTATACAACTTTAAATTCAACACTAATCTTCCCACATAACCTCAACATAAAACAGCTTTGTCTCAATCAGGTAAAACCTCGTGGCCACTAACGGCTACCACTTGACGAAAGTTACAGAATGATAAATGCTCCAAGATAATGCTACAATTAATTCCAAGGTTTAAAACATTCTATTATCCAAAAACAGATTTTCTGTGCGTCCAGTGATGTTTTTTTTTCGGTTTATGGGCGCGCAGCGCTCATATGCGCTTTACTGATCGCTGCATCGACGAATTTCGTGAATTTTAGAGATCGCGGCATCGACAAGTTACGTGCATTTTAGAGAAAGCTGCACAGCGAGTTTCGTGCGTCCAGTGATTTTTTTCAGTTTATGAGCGTGCAGCGCTCATATGAGCATTACTGATCGCTGCATCGACAAGTTTTGTGAATTTTAGAGATCACGGCATCGACGAGTTACGTGCATTTTAGAGATCGCTGCACAGCGAGTTTCGTGTGTCCAGTGATGTTTTTTTCGGTTTATGAGCGCGCAGCACTCATACGTGCATTACTGATCGCTGCATCGACAAGTTTCGTGAATTTTAGAGATCGTGGCATCGACGAGTTTCGTGCATTTTAGAGATCGCTGCACAGCGAGTTTCGTGCACACAGTGATGTTTTTTTTCGGTTTATGAGCGCGCAGTGCTCATACGTGCGCTACTGATCGCTGCATCGACGAGTTTCGTGCATCTTAGAGATCGCTGCACAGCGAGTTTCGTGTGTCTGTTAGGAAATATTAACAAGCCCATTTCCCAGTTCTCAATGCCTCTAATTGTATTCAATAGTACATTAACCCTGGTAGTATAATTTACAGTTCTTTATTTATAATCTTTATTTTTATTAAGATTATTTCATTTAAATAGTATAAGTATAAAGTATTCTGTATTTAAAAGTATTCTGAAATTAAACTCACCTTTTATCTTGCGTTCATTCTTTTAATCCTTTAGTTATTTATTCAGCTTTACGTTTCTTTAGTTACAGTTCATTGATAACGCCGTATCTTTATTTTTACAACTTCAGATGTTTACGTTTTCCACGCGACATAGTAGTATTTACGAGAGCGTGTGACGTGGTGTATTTTTCTCCCGACAGATGGCAGGAACGGATTTATGAATGAATTAGTTGACGTAGTTCGTCACCGGCAAATCACCATCTCGTAGATCATTCTGGAGAGTGGGCGTGTCGACACGTGCCGTTCCAGCTGCTGTATTTAAAGGGGTTATTTGGAAGGAAATCTTACTTGTTTTATCTACCAATGCTCTCGATACGAGAATTGCTTTGAGCATTCTCGGGATGCTGTATTTGATCTTGTGGTAAACATTTAAAATCATGCGGCTTATTTTTATTTTCGTTCTGTTTTTAAAATCATCTTTTAAAGTTACGATATTTAATCTTTTCTGTTCTTCATGGCTTCTGAGTTAAAGTATTTAAATGGCTGTTTTGATTTAAAGTGATTCATTGTTTATTCATCAACATTTGGTTTATTTTAAAGACTGTTTTTATCAAGATATTTTTACTGTGAACTTTGGAACTTAATAAAAGAAGTTTAAGCCTGGAGCTTTATCTCACCTGTCAATTTACTTCATCCACTTTTAACATTTCTTCATTCAACGTACTTCATTATTTTTCTCATTTGCATATTTTTAGAAATCCATCCTCGGATCTACTTTCACTGTTGAACTCTGCATTATCAACATAATTTTTAATCAGTGTTACAAGTATAAGATGTTGGGGAATTGGTACTAGTGCTAATCCCTAACAGTGTCCAGTGATGTTTTTTTTCGGTTTATGAGCGCGCAGCACTCATACGTGCATTACTGATCGCTGCATCGACAAGTTTCGTGCATTTTAGAGATCGCGGCATCGACGAGTTTCGTGCATTTTAGAGATCGCTGCACAGCGAGTTTCGTGCGTCCAGTGATGATTTTTTTCGGTTTATGAGCGCGCAGTGCTCATACGTGCCTTACTGATCGCTGCATCGACGAGTTTCCTGCATTTTAGAGATCGCTGCACAGCGAGTTTCGTGTGTCCAGTGATGTTTTTTTTCGGTTTATGAGCGCGCAGCACTCATACGTGCATTACTGATCGCTGCATCGACAAGTTTCGTGCATTTTAGAGATCGCGGCATCGACGAGTTTCCTGCATTTTAGAGATCGCTGCACAGCGAGTTTCGTGTGTCCAGTGATTATTTTTTGGTTTATGAGCACGCAGTGCTCATACGTGCGTTACTGATCGCTGCATCGACGAGTTTCGTGAGTTTTAGAGATCGCAGCATCGACGAGTTATGTGCATTTTAGAGATCGCTGCACAGCGAGTTTCGTGCGTCCAATGATGTTTTTTTCGGTTTATGAACGCGTAGTGCTCATATGAGCGTTACTGATTGCTGCATCGACGAGTTTCGTGAATTTTAAAGATCGCGGCATTGACGAGTTACGTGCATTTTAGAGATTGCTGCACAGAAAGTTTCGTGAGTTCAGTGATGTTTTTTTCGGATTATGAGAGCGCAGCAGCACTCATATGTTCATTACTGATCACTGCATCAACGAGTTTCGTGAATTTTAGAGATCGCGGCATCGACAAGTTACGTGTATTTTAGAGATCGCTGCACAGCAAGTTTCGTGTGTTCAGTGATTTTTTTTTCGGTTTATGAGCGCGCAGCAGCGCTCATATGTTCATTACTGATCGCTGCATCGACGAGTTTCGTGAATTTTAGAGAACGCGGCATTGACAAGTTACGTGCATTTTAGAGATCGCTGCACAGCGAGTTTCGTGCATCCAGTGATTTTTTTTTTCGGTTTATGAGTGCGCAGTGCTCATACGAGCGTTACTGATCGCTGCATCGACGAGTTTTGTGAATTTTAGAGATCGCGGCATCGACGAGTTACGTGTATTTTAGAGATCGCTGCACAGCGAGTTTCGTGTGTCCAGTGATGTTTTTTTCAGTTTATGAGTGCGTAGTGCTCATACATGCATTACTGATCACTGCATCGATGAGTTTCCTGCATTTTAGAGATCGCGGCATCGACGAGTTTCATGCATTTTAGAGATCGCTGCACTGCAAGTTTCGTGCATACAGTGCGTTCATTAGAGATCGCTGCACAGCAAGTTTCGTGCGTTCAGTGATGTTTTTTTTCGGTTTATGAGCGCGCAGCAGCGCTGATATGTGTTAGGAAATATTAACAAGCTCATTTCCCAGTTCTCAATGCCTCTAATTATATTCAATAGTACATTAACCCTGGTAGTATAATTTACAGTTCGTTATTTATAAATCTTTATTTTTATTTAAGATCATTTCATTTAAATAGTATAAGTATAAAGTATTCTGTATTTTAAAAGTATTCTGAAATTAAACTCACCTTTTATCTTGCGTTCATTCTTTTAATCCTTTAGTTATTTATTCAGCTTTACGTTTCTTTAGTTACAGTTCATTGATAATGCCGTATCTTTATTTTTACAACTGCAGATGTTTACGTTTTCCACGCGACATAGTAGAATTTACGAGAGCGTATGACGTGGTGTATTTTTCTCCCGACAGATGGCGGGAACGGATTTATGAATGAATTAGTTGACGTAGTTCGTCACCGGCAAATCACCATCTCGTAGATCATTCTGGAGAGTGGGCATGTCGACACGTGCCGTTCCAGCTGCTGTATTTAAAGGGGTTATTTGGAAGGAAATGTTGCTTACTTGTTTTATCTACCAATGTTCTCGATACGAGAATTGCTTTAAGCGTTCTCGGGATGCTGTATTTGATCTTGTGGTAAACATTTAAAATCATGCGGCTTATTTTTATTTTTCGTTCTGTTTTTAAAATCATCTTTTAAAGTTACGATATTTAAGCTTTTCTGTTCTTCATGGCTTCTAAGTTAAAGTGTTTAAAATGGCTGTTTTGATTTAAAGTGATTCATTGTTTATTCATCAATATTTGGTTTATTTTTAAAGACTGTTTTTATCAAGATATTTTACTGTGAACTTTGGATCTTAATAAAAGAAGTTTAAGCCTGGAGCTTTATCTCATCTGTCAATTTACTTCATCTACTTTTTAACATTTCTTCATTCAACGTACTTCATAATTTTTCTCATTTGCATATTTTTAGAGATCCATCCTCCGATCTACTTCCACTGTTGAACTCTGCTTTATCAACATAATTTTTAATCAGTGTTACAAGTGTAAGATGTTGGGGAATTGGTATTAGTGCTAATCCCTAACAGATTAGGTTATGGGCAGATAAGTCCAGATTTGAGGATATGGATTAATGGAGAGGATTGAATTTGATAATCTTCAGTTGGCCCTTTACCCTTTATAGAGGTCTATGAGAAATATTTAAGTTAAAAAGAATGACGCAGCGTGATTAAAAAGAGGGGGGGGCCGAAGATTTAGTACGTGTCTGAAAAAAAAAAAAAAAAAATTTTTTTTTGAAGAAGATTATGAAGAGAGTTTTATATTTTTAAATTCTAGTTTTATCATTCATCTTCATTTATTTATTTTTTTTGTTGATGAAAAATGGCCGGCAACACAATAGAGAAGCTGAACTCCACGAATTATGCTGGATGGAGTATTGACATGAAATATGTCCTAATTGACAAAGGACTATGGGACATTATAGAATCTGGTAAAGAGGAGCTGGTCCCGAGTAGTACAGTAACTGAATCAGTTGCAAGCATTTTTAAACAGCGTTCAAGGCAAGCTCTTTCGGCAATATTTTTGAATATTGAGGGAGAATTTAAGCGTGTAATTGCTGAATGTACAAATGCTGTTCAAGCTTGGAACAAAATTAGGTTACATTTCCATCCCGACTCTAGGTCATTTTTGATGAAGTCATTTAGTGAGTTGATAGAATGCAGAAAGAAGGAGAGCGAGTCGATAAGTATCTTTGCAACTAGATTAAGGAGGTTTATGAGTATAATTAAAGAACAAGATAAAGGGTTTAACGAGATTTATTTAAGTTTTCAATTAATACGGTATTTACCACGGAAATATGATGGTATTGTGCAGAGTATCTTGAGGTGGTCCGAAGACGAGTTTAAGTTTGAAAAGATAGTTTTAGAATTGGTGTCTGAAGAGACCAGATTGACTGTTCGTGATCAAGATAGTTCTAAGTACGTACCATCAGCTAATAGTGTAAAATGTAAGAAGAAACCTCGTTTTTATAAGAAATGTTGGCATTGTGGGGTTTCTGGTCATGTTCGAAGCAAGTGCCGCAAGTATCTGAACTCTCGTTATAATTCTGATCGACAGAGCCATCCAACTTATGCAGAATCTTCACCAAAATCCAGGAGTTCTTCTGATTTTTCTCCGACTGTGCCCAGAGGTAGAGGATCTCACCGACGTGATTATCGTGACTCATCGACTGATTCCACTGCTGGCCGGAGTTTTTCTCGTGATTCCAGACAGTATCCTAGATCTCCATCGCCCAGGCCTTACAGAAGATCCCGTAATTTTGGAAAGAATCATGTATCCAGACAACAGCCCAGAAAGCATGGAGCAGATATAGAGGACTTTCCTGACAGCTCACGTAAGTCAACTTATGTTGTATCTCAAGCCAGTTTATGTAATGCATCGGATGTTGACACCTGGATCTTTGATTCAGGTGCTTCACATCATTTCTGTTCTAATCGTAGTTTATTTGTTAAATTTTGTAATGTTTCAGATGAACAAATGAATGTGGCTGTTAAGGATATATCTTTTCCGATTGAGGGTAAGGGAGAGGTAAAATTACGCTTTGGACAAAGAGTGTTCACCTTTACGGAGGTGATGTACTCGAGCCAACTAAGACGTAATCTAATCTCTGGCCCTCAGTTGGATAAGAGAGGCTTAACATTTCTGGGTGGTGGAGGCGTAATTGGCATCATGAGGGGAGACATTATTTTATTCAATGCATTTTTGAAAAATGGGTTTTATCAGCTTTTCCCTAGGGCTCCTAAACCTTTGAAAAATGTGTCTTTTGAATCTAATTCTGCGAGTAATGCTAAACGTATAAGTAAAATGCAATTATGGCACCGCCGATGTGGGCATATTAGTCCCTCTGTTTTGATTCATACATGCAAAGAAAATGGGGTCCGGGGATTGGTTGATCTGAAAGATAACGATTTTCATTGTGAAGTCTGTAAGTTGAATAAGTTTATAAGACCTTCATTTAAACCCATTGGCAGCATTCGTTCTGAACATCCCTTAGAACTTTTATTTGCGGATGTTTGGGGACCTTGTAGAACTGTTGGGAGAAATGGGGAAAGGTATTTTCTTTCAATTATGGACGACTACTCCCGTAGGGTTTCAGTATACCCAATGAGATTAAAATCGGATGTTTTTGATATTGTCAAATCTCATATTACTCGTGCAGAAAATTTCTTGGGTAGAAAAGTGAAGAATTTTAAGTCTGATAACGGGGGTGAGTTCGTCAATGATAATTTTGAAATATATTTTGATGAAAAGGGAATACATCACGAGTTGACAAATCCATTTTCTCCCCAACAGAATGGGGTCATTGAGAGGTTTATGCAGACAGCTGTCAATGGAGTCCGTACTATTTTGGCTGAAAGTAAATTGAATCCCAGGTTTTGGCCAGAGGCCTTAAAATATTTTTGTTATACCTGGAACCGGGTCTGTCCTAAGTCTTTAACGAAGACTCCTTTTGAATTGTATGGGGGCCGAAAACCATCTGTAAGGCATCTTAAACCTTTTGGGACAACTGCTTACGTGGGAATTCCTCACCAGAAACGTGATTCAAAGTTAGATCCAAAAGCAAAAAAGGGCTATCTTGTGGGTTATGCTTTTAATACCAAGGGTTACCGGATCTGGATACCTGAAAATGATCGAATTGTTGAGACTATTAGTGTTACATTTAGAGAGATTCCTGAGGATGTTCCTGGAGGCAGTGGATTCGTGATGGGCCCGGGATCTTGTGATCCTTTCTCCATTGACTCCGGTGATAATCAGGGTGAAGATGCTGGAGGAGTAGATTCTTGGGGACCCTTGAATCCTCCCGGCATACCACCGGATTCCCGGGTTAATGGGGAGGGGGTTGCGGATTCCGAGTCTGATTCCGAAGCTGAAGACGTTAAGACCCCTATTTCCTCCAAGCGAGAAGTTAGGTGGTTACGTAAACCCGTAGTGCGATCTTCCAGGGACAGAACAGATATTTATTATTTTGAGGAAGGTAAAACTAATAGATTAAGATCACCTGCAGAAGTTGAGAGGTATTGTAATGTAAATGGTATTAAGTATGATCCAAATCTTTTTGATTTCAGTGGCTCAAATACGTATGCTGGTTTAGTCCCTATACATTCTGAATCTGATGACGAGAACTCTGATAATCCTGAATCTTCAAATATATCTGCATGACTAGACAATATAATAATTCCTAACTCTTTTAAGCAGGCTCAGAAATCTCCGCAGCGTGCGATGTGGTTTGATGCAATGCGAAAGGAAATCGGGGTTATGAACGAACGGTCGGTTTGGCATTTGGAAAGTTTGCCAGGAAACGTGACCCCAGTGGGCTGTCGGTGGGTATACACGGTCAAGAGGGACGAAAGAGGACGAATCGCTCGTTTTAAGGCCCGTTTGGTGGCCCAGGGATTTAAACAAGTGAAGGGCGAATCGTATGAGGAGTCCTTCAGCCCTGTTGTAAATTTTGGAGTGATTCGATTTTTCTTTTCCCTCTTAGTATCGTGTTGCGGATGGTCACACGTTCAGTGTGACGTAACAAGCGCCTACCTATACGCCCCGCTACGGGAGTCTGTTTTTATGTCACAACCGCCCGGTTTCGTTATCCCCGGTAAAGAGCATATGTATTGCAAACTGGATCGAGCGCTGTATGGGCTGCATCAAAGTGGCCGGGAGTGGTATTATGAGATCCATAAAGTTTTATTAAAGATTGGTTTTAGGAAATTTGAGTCATGTAACTGTACTTACCTTTTTGATTCTGATATAGTTCTGCTACTATACGTTGATGACTTCGTAGTTTTTGGAAAATTTAAGAAGAAGATTGACATAATCCTGGATTTGCTTGGAAAGAATTTTGACATCAAGCTTTTAGGAAGAACACGTAAACTTTTAGGGGTCGAATTTGTTGAAAAGGGGAATTCATTATGTATACACCAGTCTAGTTATATTGATGAGGTGTGTGATAAATTTAAGAATTTTCGAATTCCTATTTCATCTCTCCCTATTAGTAAGGGTGTTATATTATCTAAAGTTAATTGTCCTTCTTCTGATTCCGAAAAGGGGTACATGGCTCGTTTTCCTTACAGAAGCTTACTGGGTTGTTTATCATTCATTGCCAGTAGAACCAGGCCAGATATTAGTTATGCGGTTAATATATATAGTCAGTTTCAGTCTAATCCGGGTATTTCACATTGGGACGGGTTATTACGGGTGCTTGGTTATTTAAAGTATACTCGACACTACCATCTCCGGTTACGGTGTAACGAGGAGAAGTTGGTTGCCTTTTCTGACGCTGATTTTGCGGCGAATCGGGATGACCGAACATCGGTTGGTGGGCAAATAGTCATGGTTGGCAGTTCCCCCGTGGACTGGCGTACCTTTAAAGAAAGGTGCGTCAGTTTATCCACAATGGAGTCGGAATTTGTCGCCATGACTGAGGCCTCCAAAAACCTGGTTTGGTTTGACCGGATCCTGCAGGAGTGTCGGGATAGAGCAATCATACGCGATTTAGGTATCAAGTCGAAGCTTTATGCAGATAACCAGGCGGCCATTAATTTTGTAAAATCACCTATAGAAAACTATAAATCTCGTCATATAGATGTCAAGTTATTTTTTATTAGGGATTTAATTTACAGTGAAGCTTTTGATTTAGAATATATTCCTAGTAAGTCAAACCTCAGTGATGTCTTTACGAAGCCTCAGACCAAACACGATTTGTTAATTTTTGTTAGAACTGTATTTGATACAGGTTTTTAATGTTTAAATAGTTTTTCAGATTGTTTTTAGATTTCTGTTTGAAGTTTTTAGAAATCATACTGCGTACCACCATTTTTCTTCAGTATAAGATTTACGTGTATTAAGATGTATAAAGTTTGTAATCCTGTGTACGTGGTGAGTGGCCATAGCCATTTACATGGTTTAAGCAAACGATGTTTAGCAAGTTTTTATCTAGCTTTTTATGAAGTCTCTTGATCACAATTGTTTTTCATTACCTTTTTCATCTAGCTGTTAAGCATTTAATTCCCATCCAATGGTGGAAATGGTGCCTCTTACCATTCTATTCTTGGGGGTTCGAGCAGCCCACAGTACCGTTTCGGGTGGGTGGTCCCTTGGGAGACAAATGCCAGAGAACTTTCTGAGGTAGTTTGTGTGAGAGGTAACCGCCACTGGCGGATCTGCTGCGGGCATTGTATTTTTGATTTTGTGAGTCCCTAGTTTTTATATATGAGAATGTCACTAGTCCCCGTTTATCAGCTGGTTGAGAGAAGTATATGTAACTTAATTTTTAAAATATTTGGATATATCTATTTAATAGTTTAAAGTTTCTGATTAATCTGTTTGAAGTTTAAATATATATTAAATTTAAGTTAAAGTAATAGAAATTAAGAATATGAATTTTTGTTTAGGAAATCCAGTTTCTCTCCTTTGTAGCAATAGTTTTTTTTGAGGTTTTATGTTTTTAAGGTTGTTATACCTTTGTTAAGTCTTAAGTTGGATTTAGTACTGTTATTTTTATATAGAAGTTTTGTTACAGGAATATATCTTATGATAATGGACTATTTTTGTATTGATTATGTTGTTTCTAATAGATCTTTTTATTTGCAGGCATCTGATATCTTCAATGTGAATATTTGTGCGAATGTAGGTAGAGAAAATGGATATTGCTGTAAGATGTTGTCTGTAGATGGATAAGTGTACAGCTATTTATTGTTATGTCTTATTAATCAGATGCCAAGTTATTGCTTAAGTTTGTCATTTTTACTGGATTTTTGGAAGCTACTGGGAGAGACTGATGAAGTTACTCTAATTAATTTTTCTATCTTTGTTCTTGTTAAATAAAAGTTATTTAAGTTTTGTATAAATTTGCATATTTAGCTGTGGTCAAGATGACGGAGTTGGCTAGTATGTATAGTTTCAAATTGAAACGTTACTTTTGTAAGTTGGTACGTATGTTGATTTTTCATTGTGATATTTTTCAATTTGTTAAATGTTTGAATTGTGTTTATATTGTTAGAAATTTAAATTTTGAATTTTTGTAAAGAGGCCATGAATGGATTTAAGCAAGTTTTTATGCTGGATCTTTTGGCTTTTGACTTTAAAGTTTTTGATGGTTAATTGGTGGGATTTCGTTTGGAAATTTTTGTTGGGCATTTCTCGGTTTTAATGTTAGTTGTTAAATTTAAAGCATTGGGAGTTTATTAATGCTTAATTCTTGTTAGTTGTTAGCCATTATCAGGCATTTCGCATGTTAAGTGTTAGGATTAATATTTTTCTTTTAGTTTTGTTCGTTGTTTTTAACCGTTTTTATAGAAAGAAGGTGTTCCATGGTCAGTGAAGATTTTTTTAGATCTTTTATTTTTCGTTTTCGATTGAGACATTGAGAGGGGGGGCACTTGTTAGGAAATATTAACAAGCTCATTTCCCACTTCTCAATGCCTCTAATTATATTCAATAGTACATTAACCCTGGTAGTATAATTTACAGTTCGTTATTTATAAATCTTTATTTTTATTTAAGATCATTTCATTTAAATAGTATAAGTATAAAGTATTCTGTATTTTAAAAGTATTCTGAAATTAAACTCACCTTTTATCTTGCGTTCATTCTTTTAATCCTTTAGTTATTTATTCAGCTTTACGTTTCTTTAGTTACAGTTCATTGATAATGCCGTATCTTTATTTTTACAACTGCAGATGTTTACGTTTTCCACGCGACATAGTAGAATTTACGAGAGCGTATGACGTGGTGTATTTTTCTCCCGACAGATGGCGGGAACGGATTTATGAATGAATTAGTTGACGTAGTTCGTCACCGGCAAATCACCATCTCGTAGATCATTCTGGAGAGTGGGCGTGTCGACACGTGCCGTTCCAGCTGCTGTATTTAAAGGGGTTATTTGGAAGGAAATGTTGCTTACTTGTTTTATCTACCAATGTTCTCGATACGAGAATTGCTTTAAGCGTTCTCGGGATGCTGTATTTGATCTTGTGGTAAACATTTAAAATCATGCGGCTTATTTTTATTTTTCGTTCTGTTTTTAAAATCATCTTTTAAAGTTACGATATTTAAGCTTTTCTGTTCTTCATGGCTTCTAAGTTAAAGTGTTTAAAATGGCTGTTTTGATTTAAAGTGATTCATTGTTTATTCATCAATATTTGGTTTATTTTTAAAGACTGTTTTTATCAAGATATTTTACTGTGAACTTTGGATCTTAATAAAAGAAGTTTAAGCCTGGAGCTTTATCTCATCTGTCAATTTACTTCATCTACTTTTTAACATTTCTTCATTCAACGTACTTCATAATTTTTCTCATTTGCATATTTTTAGAAATCCATCCTCCGATCTACTTCCACTGTTGAACTCTGCTTTATCAACATAATTTTTAATCAGTGTTACAAGTGTAAGATGTTGGGGAATTGGTATTAGTGCTAATCCCTAACAATATGTTCATTACTCATCGCTGCATCGACGAGTTTCGTGAATTTTAGAGATCGCTGCACAGCGAGTTTCGTGCATCCAGTGATGTTTTTTTTTCGGTTTATGAGTGCGCAGCGCTCATACGTTCATTACTGATTGCTGCATCGACGAGTTTCGTGCATTTTAGAGATCGCTGCACAGCGAGTTTCGTGCACACAGTGATGTTTTTTTTCCGGTTTATGAGCGTGCTTCACCCATACGTGCGTTACTGATCGCTGCATCGACGAGTTTCGTGCATCTTAGAGATCGCTGCACAGCGAGTTTCGTGCATCCAGTGATGTTTTTTTTCAGTTTATGAGCGTGCAGTGCTCATACTGATGTCATATCGCGGCATTTCTTGTCGATATCGAAATACGGCATAGATATCAATGTTTAAAGTCATTTTGCTTTGCGGCCCAATTCTGAGACTGCTCGGTATCGATGTTTGTTTTCTAGTTTAGCTACGAAATCTTTTTAGCTTTTAACTTATGAGCGTTTCGTTTTTCTGACGATATGACGTCATACATTTACGAATTCCATGCATCTGGAAATGAATGACTGAATTCCAACTTAAATATTGCGTCATCGTGCTGATGACATACACTGGTTTCTAATTGGATGATTTATATAACTGCATATTTCACTGCTGATTATGAAGTTGATTTTTGTTTGTATGGTATATATTGGAGCGACTTCATGTTCAGATTGCTTGTTTAGTATGTTATGTTTTTCAGTAATGTAACTAATATAAGTAAAGGTTCTATAAATGAGCTGTTTAAGTTCTTGGCCGAAGTTATGGCCATATATTGTTATATTTAATATATTTAATCGTGTTTTTAATTGGTTTTAATATAGTTATGTTTGAATTATATCCTAACTTACTTCTGCATGTCAGGTGACACTTATTCTTAAACTCTGCTTTAAGTTGTTGTGGCTTCTAGGCCTAATTTGCCCTAGCAGCCCGTTACATACGTGCTTTAGTGATCGCTGCATCGATGAGTTTCTTGCATTTTAGAGATCGCTGCACAGCGAGTTTCGTGCGTCCAGTGATGTTTTTTTTTTCGGTTTATGAGCGCGCAGTGCTCAAAAGTGCGTTACTCATCGCTGCATTGACGAGTTTTGTGAATTTTAGAGATTGCGGCATCGACGAAGTTACGTGCATTTTAGAGACCGCTGCACAGCGAGTTTCATGCGTCCAGTGATTTTTTTTTTCGGTTTATGAGCGCGCAGCGCTCATACATGCATTACTGATCGCTGCATCGACAAGTTTCCTGCATTTTAGAGATATCTGTTAGCCATATTCCCACTTTTCTTATCAATTGCATTATATCTTTATTTTATTCAACTAAATATATTTTTATCTTGAAACTTCTTTAGTTATGACTTACCTTTCATCCTTACAGCTAATTTGTTTTTATCCATTTGTGCAGCTATTTATTTGTTTTAAAGAGAACTTATGTCGTGTCATCGGACTTTCACATCGCGATGTTTTTCCAGCCGAGCTCTATCGTATATCGTTTTCGAACTGAGCGGTAACTCCGTTGGCCGGTAGGTGGCATTGCCTGTCCACGAGTGCTCTTTTCGCCTATGGCGCGGCACATGCCTATGCAAATCACTTTTTCCACGTGCGATGGAAGGAGGGCGTTTCCGATTGCGGCTTCTCTGCGGAGCAGCTCTCGGTGTTTGCCGATATAGACCCCTTGCATTGACGTCACGTTGCTATTAGCAACGACTGATACTGTAGCTTCTGGAGCACACACGTGGAGCACAGAACTGCCCGTTTGCCGTTAAAAGCACGTGTTATCTTTCTCTTTAATTTAGAGCTTCCTTATTTTTATTATTGTAGTGCAAATAAGTCTAAAAAATCAAGTGGAGAGCACCATATTCACCTTATATTTGGGCGCCATATAAAGCGATTTCAGACATGTGACGTCATGTGCAACCCGTCTATAGATAAAAGGAACGGCGTGATAGCTGTTGGTGGAACGTTTGTTTTTGATGCATGCTGGTCGTCTCTCTTTCGGTGTTTTGATGTCTGCCGTTCTGATGTTTATTTAATGGATGTGAAGTTTATGTTGTTGAGTTTTTACGTACGATAGAGTTGCTGAGAGGATGTTTTTAATCTTTGGATTAAAGGTTAAAATTCCCGGTCGCCACCGGCCACAGGGCGACTAAATGTAAAAAATTGGCGACTTTATGATGTGCATCTGATCGCCACAGTGGCGATCTTTATTTTTCATGTAATAGTACATGTCAGAAATGCCACTTTTCCGGGTTTTTTTATTTTTTTTAATCGATCAGCGATTTCCGCAGAATCGTGAAAGAAAAAGAAAATCGCGTTGATGTTCACATTGAAGGCATTTGGTTCCGAAAATTAAAAAAAATCGGCATAAAAGTATCGCGACAAATGGTCGCCGAAAGATATCAATTTCGTCAATCGTTCGCAAAAAAATCGTCAAAGAATCACGGGAAAAACAAGAATTTCATAAGAATCTCGAAAAAAGACGCGATTTCCATCAAAGAATCGCGGAAAAAACACAAATTTCATGAAAGGAATGTGTAAAAATCTCAAATTTCATCAAAGTATCACAAAAACTCTCAATTTTCGTCAAAAGATCGCGAAAACCCCTTAAATTTCGCCAATAGATAGGGGGAAAACCACAAATTTCGTCAAAAGATTGCGAAAAAATGGTAAATTTCGTCAAAAAATCTCACAAAGACCATAAATTTCGTCAAAAAATCACGAAAAACCACAAATTTTGTCAAAAGATCGCGAAAAACCCCACAAATTTCATTAAAAGAACACGAAAAACTGTAAATTTCGTCAAAAGATCGCGAAAAAACCGCAAATTTCGTCTAAAGATTGCAAAATAACGTAAATTTAGTCAAAAAATCACGTAAAACTGCAAATTTTGTCAAAAAATTGCGAAAACCCCCGGAAATTTCGTTAAAAAAACCCGTAAATTTCGTGAAAAAATCGCAAATTTCGTCTAAAGATCGAGAAAAAGTCGCAAATTTCGTCAAAAGTTCTCGAAAAACCGCAAATTTTGTCAAAAGTTCGCGAAAAAGTGCAAATTTTGTCAAAAGTCGCAGAAAAACCGCAAATTTCGTCAAGAGATCGCGAAAAAAAGTAAACTTCGTCAAAGGATCTCGAAAAGACAGGAATTTCGTCAATCAGGTGCAGAAAAAACACAGCTCCACCCTTCTGTAACTTTTCAGAAAATTTGCTGTGAATTTCAGAATCGCGGAAAAAAAAACGCAATCAGAAACTCGCTGAAAAAACGCAAATTTCGTGAAAGGATCGCGTAAAAACCGCAAATTTCATCAAAAGATCGCGAAAAATCTGCAATTTTCGTCAAAAAATCGCGAAAACCTAGTAAATTTCGCCGGAGGATCGCGAAAAAAAACTACACATTACGTCAAAAGATCACGAAAAAAACACAAACTTCGTCAAAAGATCGCGAAAAAAACGCAAAATTCGTCAAACGACCGCGGAATAAAATCGCGAATTTTGTTGAAAGATCGTGGAAATAAAGTCGCGAATTTCGTCAATTGATCGTGGAAAAAATCGCGAATTTCATCAAGAGATCGCATAATAAAATCGTCACTTTCGTCGAATGATC
The DNA here is from genome assembly GCA_963932465.1 of Maratus speciosus. NCBI lineage: Eukaryota > Metazoa > Arthropoda > Arachnida > Araneae > Salticidae > Maratus > Maratus speciosus. The sequence goes on along the minus strand of OZ010796.1, from coordinate 150,476,732 downwards.
GCGAAAAAAAATTGCGAATTCTGTTGAACGATCGGCGAAAAAATTGTGAATTTTAGCAAGAGGTTGCGTAAAATAATTGCAAATTTCTTAAAACAATTTCAAAAATTAATTGCGAATTTTGTCAAACGGGAAATATTTTAGGCCTATTTTCAGAAAGAATTCTGATCTCGGGCTACACAGTGACGTATTGGAGATGTGAACCAATCTTTGACCTTGGTCTTGTACGACATTGTTCGATAAATTCTCTCTTTTTTTTAATGTAATATAACTGTTAATTGTTTTTGTTGGGGTAAGTAAACTGACACTGTGGATAGTTTTATTTTTATATATTTTAAAAGATGTCTTCGTAACATAAATATTTTAAAAACATTACTTGTAAAACTATTTAAATCTACAAACTACGATAAGTAGCCACTAACTTGACAGTAGTCGCTACTAAACATACAGCCTCTACTGGCCACTGGCTACTAAAGCAAATATTGAATTTTAACCTTTACTTTGGATCTTCGCTAGTTCTACGATGTTTTTCTTCAAGTTTAAAGATGAAATAAAGTGATGGATTCGTTTACTACAGGTGACATTTTTCATTTGCAATTTGATTTAGAAGGAATATATTATGGCATGAGCTCCGGAGGGATTATCTTAAAGTATTGTTTTATTACGTTTATTTTTCTGCACGATATAAAGTTAATCAATATTTGTTTGTTTAATTTCAAAGCATTTATTTTTATACTATCGTATTTTATCATGAAGGATTTTTAATAAAGTTAAGTTTTTCTTTTATTTATCTGGTCATCATTTCTTCTTACACTTACTGCATAAAACAACCATTTCTCTCTCTCTGCATATTTAGGGTTTTATTTTTCAGCGGATGCTTCTTACTGCAAATTTATATCTGCTTAGTTTTAGGATGTATTATTGAAGTGCTTTATAAAAGTAATAGATCATTTTTAAGCACTAGTTATATGAGTAGTCTCATATAACAATATCGGCATCGACAAGTTTCGTGCATTTTAGAGATCGCTGCACAGCGAGTTTCGTGCATACAGTGATGTTTTCGGTTTATGAGCGCGCAGCACTCATACGTGCCTTACTGATCGCTGCATCAACAAGTTTCCTGCATTTTAGATATCGCTGCACAGAGAGTTTCGTGCATACAGTGATGTTTTCAGTTTATGAGCGCGCAGCGCTCATACGTGCATTACTGATCGCTGCATCGACGAGTTTCGTGCATCTTAGAGATTGCTGTTCAGCAAGTTTCAAGCGTCCAGTGATGTTTTGTTTTCAGTTTATGGGCGCGCAGCGCTCATACGTGCGTTACTGACCACGGCATCACTGAGTTTCGTGCATTTTAGAGATTGCTGCACAGTGAGTTTCGTATGTCTAGTGATGTTCTTTTGGTTGTTGTTTTAATGAGCTGCAGTGCTCATACGTGCGTTATTTTAAAATTATAGAAATTGAAATGTTTGATAATTGCCCATAATAAATTTTAGAAATAAAATATATTTGCAAAATTCAGGAATGGAAGTTGTAAAATCTAAAGAAATTTGTACAAATCTCTTTCTTAAAATGTTAAAATTGCTTTTTTTTTTGTTTTTTTAATTTTATAATGCGAAAGTAAAAATTTTATGCAAATTTTTAAGTAATCAAATCTTTTTCTAATGTAGGAAAAGCATTTTAAATAACATTATGGCATTAGATTAATATTTTAAAAGTTATTGTTAAATCATAATTTGAATCATTGAATGTGTACTTCGAGAAAATAGGTTAAACTCTATGGATTCGTTTGACGTGGCGCATAAAATATTTGATAAGTGTACGCTACTATTTATTGAAATAAACAATATCTGTAAAGCACGTGAATAAAAAAAGTCTTCAATTTATAACTTCGTATAAATATAGGTACACAATGCGCTTTTAAAATCCATTTATTGTAATTTTTTTAATGTGTAAATATTTCTTTTAAACTGATTTTTAAGGGACAAAAAAGTATTTCTCATGTAGAAGGGCACTTTATAAGATCCAAACATTGAGCTTAATTTGAGAAAAGGTTTGAAATTCTGTAATTTCTGAATCGTCTGCTGCAACGCGCGCCATCTGGCAAGGAGAAAGAATTCCTTTTTTGTTTGGATGTTTCTGACGCGTGATTTATTTCTAAATTAGATTAATATTAGAACATCTTTGTAGGAATAAATAACTTTCGGTAAACAGAAGTAAAGGTGTGAATTTTCATTGGTTTTATTTGATGAGTATTGTATTTTGTGTGTTAGAAATTGGTGCATATGGAATTTTGAATATTTTTTGTTTACATTGTGTAAAAGTTGTTAAAATCTAAAATTTCGTAGTGAAAAGTTCGAAAAACAGAAAATAATCGTGAGTAAAATGTAAGTAATTGTAATTTTTTTTATATTTGCTTTGTAGAATATTTATTTTATGAAAAGAATGGTCTTTGGTACTTTATTACGTGCAGGCGTTGTGATTGGTGAGAATTTCTAGGTTGCCGATAACTCGGTTGGTGCGCGTATATGCTTGGCGTGTCTTGAAAAATCGCCAAAATCAGGTGTCTCGGCTGTTTTGGGATTCTGCCTAATTTTATTATAACAAGAATTAAATGCTTTCTTAGAATCCCACACTTTTTTGTTTAAAATATAACTTTTGGCTACCTTTCTAAGAGGAAATATTGAGTGTAAATTTTGGTTTGAAATGGACCATATTCTCCCTTTGGGTTCGAGGCTACAAAAATTTGTCTGCTTGGGAATAACATTCAGAATCGCGCTATTGAAAAGCATTGTATTTACAAATATTATGCTTATACTTTCTATACTCATATTATAAAGAGGAAAAAATTGTTTATTTGTCGGAGATAAGGTCTGGAACTACCGAACCGATTCCAAAAGTAATGGTATCAAAATGATGGTGTTAGTCCAACTTAGAACATAGGCTATATCTTATGTCCGCGCCACTGGCCAATAAAGATGAAAATAAGGAATTTTGCTTAGTGGCCACTGGCCGGTAAGTTAATTTTTTTTAGTAGCCAGTTACTGGTCAAAGAGAATAATTTCTTTAGTTGCCAGTAAGTACATTTATGTCACTGAATATTTAATTTAAAAATATATAAGTTCACAGTAAATAAGTAATTTATGTAATAAATAAAAATATTTTAATTCATATTGTTTTGAATAAACTTGAGATACTAATTTCCAATCTATTTTAAATTAAGTTAACAGCAAAGTTATATGTAATATGCTTATATAGCTAACTACATAAGTCAACTATACTTGGGTACTTTTCAAAATTTAAAGAAAAAAAAAATCTGAAATTTACAACAAATTTTCTGAAATGTAAAGGGGGGGGGGGGGCTCTCCTGGAACTAATTATGTATTTTTTTCATGATACTTTAACAAAATTCGCATTTTTCTGCGATCTATTGGGGCAATGTTTCTGTTTCTTCCGCGATCCTTTGACAAAGTGTGTGCTTTTTTTTTCGCGATCTTTGAAAGTGTGCTCTTTTTTCGCGATCTTTTGACAAAATTCGCGTTTTTTTCACAATCTTTTGACAAAATTCGCACTTTTTTTCATGATTTTTTGATGAAATTCGCGTTCGTTTCCGCGATTCTTTGGCGAAATTCTCTTTTTTACGTGATTTTTTGACAAAATTCGTTTTTTTTCTGCGATCTAATGACGAAATTCGCGTTTTTTCGCGTTCTGTTGACGATATTTTGCGTTTCTTCTGTGATCCATTGACGATATTTTGCGCTTTCCCGCGATTTATTGACAATATTCTGCGTTTTTTCCCAATTCTTTGACAAATTTAGGGTTTTTTAGCGATCCTTTGACGAAATACAGGTTTTTCTACGATCCCTTGACAAAATGTGTGGTTTTTTTCACGATCTTTTAACAAAATTTTCGTTTCTTTTCGTGATTCCTTGACGAAATCCGCGTTTTCGCGATCTATTGATGATATTTGCATTTTTTTCCGCGATACAATTCACGATATTTGGGGGTTTTTCGCGATCCTTCGACGAAATGTACGTTTTTTTTTCCTTAATCTTTTGAGGAAATGTGCGTTTGTTTTTCGCGATTTTTTGACGAAATTCGCGCTTGTTTTTCGCGATCTATTGACGATATTTGCGTTTTTTCCGCGATCCATTCACTATATCTGCATTTTTCCGCGATCACTTGACGAAATTTGGGTTTTTGAGCGATCCTTTTACGAAATGTGTGGTATTTCCGCGATCTGTTGACGGTATTTGGGTATTTTCGCGATCTTTTGACAAAATTCGCGGGGTTTTTTTCCACGATTCTTTGACGAAATCTCTTTGGAAAATCCTGCATTTGACCGGTACTTTCCATATTTTTAGTCGCCAGTTTTTCATATTTAGTCGCCAAGTGGCGACTGGCGAGTGCTTATTTTCATCTTTACTGGCCAAAAGGGGGTGCAGAAGCAAAAAACGTTCTAAAAACGCGATTTTTGTGTTACTGAAGGGCCTAGAAACATGAAATTTGGAATAGTAGTTACTTATAAGATACTAATGTTCTGTAAGGACATCTCTTAAAAAAATCGAAATTAAAAAGGGGTGAAAATGCGCAAAAAGCGTTCTAAAAAACGTTCTAAATGGCGATTTTTACGCAATCTCAAGGAGTACCAAACCGATTTCAAAAATAATGGTGTCAAAATGATGGTGACAACCCTTGCTCCAATATAGGCTACATTTTATGTCGGTGCCAATACCCCTAAAGGGGGTGCAGGAGCAAAAAACGTTCGGAATTGCAATTTTTGTGTTACTGAAGCCCAGATACATGGAATTTGGAATGGTAGATACTTATAAGATATAAATGATCTCTAAGAACATTTCTTAAAAAATTCGAAATTTAAAAGGGGTGAAAATGCGCGAAAAGAGTTCTATAAAACGTTCTAAATGGCGATTTCTACGCAATCTCAAGAAGTACCAAACCGATTTAAAAAATAATCGTGTCAAAATGATGGTGACAACCCTTGCTCCAATATAGACTACATTTTATGTCGGTGCCACTACCCCTAGAGGGGGTGCAAGAGCAAAAAAAAGGTTCGAAATTGCGATTTTTGTGTTACTGAAGGTCCCAGATACATGGAATTTGGAATGGTAGTTACTTATAATATATAAATAATCTCTAAGAACATTTCTTAAAAAATTCGAAATTTAAAAGGGGGTGAAAATGCGCAAAAAGAGTTCTAAAAAACATTCTAAATGGTGATTTCTATGCAATTTCAGAAAGTACCCAACATATTTCAAAAGTAATGGTTGGAAATTGTTGATGACAGCTCTTGCTGCAACATAGGCTCTATTGATGTCAGTGTCACTACCACCTAGAGGTTACAGAAGCAAAAAACGTTCTAAATTGCGATTTTTGTTTTACTGAAGAGCTTAGAATCCTGAAATTAGGCAGGAGAGTTATTTATAAGGTACAAATGATATCTACGAACATATGAAACCGATTTCAAACAGAATGATTGCAAATTGATGGTGATGAACCTGCTCAAACATAAGCTATATTTTATGTCGAGGGTTGCAGGAGCAAAATCTTTCAAAATTGCGATTTCTGCAGTACTGAAGAGGCTAGAAACTTTAAATATAGCACGTTAGTTACTTATAAAATATTAATGTGCTCTAAGAACAATCGAAAATAAATTCAAAATTAAAAAAATGTGAAGCAAAGGGAAGGGGCGAAAAGCATTTTAAAAGAGTCCTAAATTATGATTTCTATGGAATCCCAGGAAATAATAAACATATTACAGAAGTCATTGGTTGCAAATCAAGAGTGATAGTCCCTGATCCTATACGGACTATATTTTATGCCGGTGTCACTGCCACCTGGTTAGCAGGAACAACAAGAAAGCATTTAAAAATATCTAAATTCTGTTTTCTATAGAATATTAGGAAATAACAATCGATTTCAATGTTGATGTTGGCAAATTAATGGTAACAGTCTCTGTTTCAACATTTTTCGAGATATTCTGTTTCAACTCTGTTTCGGCATTTTATGTTGGTGCTACTAATACCAGAGAGGTGTTAGACAAGAAGCTTGGAATTTGACATGATGGTTAATTTCAAGATGTAAATGTGTTAAGATGGCTTCTAAAAAATTCAAAACTTCAAATTAATACTGAAATGAATGTATGAAATGAGCATAAAAGTCTCAAAATTCTTTCTAAATTATCATTTAATTGGAATTAATTTTAGTTCTTCTTATTAATTAAAATCTCATTTCTGTCTGTTGCACTTTTATAATGAAGTTTAGTTAAACTGTGACTTAATTCGTAATTTATGAATTATTTCAAAAAGTGTTGTTCTAATAAAAAATAGTCATGCAACTATCACTTGGCATATTTCAACTATTACGCGAGCAAAGCCGCGGGGTTTGCTAGTATTTTATACGGAATTTTAGACATTTTCAGGGGCAAGTTTGTGTTATACATGAATTCTTTTCTCTATTTTAAAGTAATGGCATGCATGTTTTTCATTTTATTTTTTAAATAATTTTTTTTAATTTTAGTTAATACGTATAAATGGATTTTAATTAATATGTATATAAGTATTGATTGAAAACAATCCGAACAAAATAAATCTGCACTATCTTACACATGCATTTACCTGTATTTCTGCTACATCAAATGACGCAATAAGGTAAACAAAAGCGCTAGCCGCTATTTTTACACCACATGATTCCCACTGTGACGTCACAAGAATACTGTCCATTGCCATTTGATCCATTGAGTAAATCAAAATCACATTGCTATTACTATGTTCTTTAAGTGGCAGTGTTTTTTTTTTCTGTACTTCATTAAGCTGGGAATATTTCGCATGCAGGTAGTAGTATAGTACAGGTAGTACTTTTGTAATTTTTCTTGTAGTATATTATTCTAAATACTAATATTTTATTAAAAAATACAGCTTAGATTATAATTTATTTTTTTATTTATTTATAGTTGTTTTTTTTTTTGGGGGGGGGGGGTTCTAACCATAATGATGTATATTGAATGAATATTCAGGGGTGATTGTGTTCCGGGTGTAACCTGGATTTCCGGGTTTTTTGATCGATCCTTCTGGGTTTATGGGATCGTTACATTTAGTGGAAAATTCAGATATTAAAAAATATTGCGAATTTCGACAAATGGTCTTCGAAAAAATCAATTCCTCAATCATTCGCTCAAAAAAATCGACAATTTCGTCATAGGATTTTGGAAAAAATGCGAATTTCGTCGAAAAATCTCAAAATAAACAGAAATTTCATCAAATGATCGCGGAAAAAAGTGCAAATTTCGCAAAGGATCGTGAAAAAACGCAATTTTCGTCAAAAGTGTTGGGATTTGAATCCCGTTAATCAGGCGTGAGTAAGTGATAAATTGGGACTTACCCTTTTCTAGGTTACTTATCTGTTTCGGTGTAAATCCACACTTTATTTTAATCCAATATGTATTAGTTATCGTATTTGTTAATGCACCACTCTTTATGCCTCCTTTGACAAAAGAAATTGTAGACTATTTCTTATATCAAATGAATAAGCAGTAACACTTTAAGCTATTTAATTCACATTGTTTAAATTGTAAAAAAGAGAGCATTTAACATGCCTCTTCTCTGGATTAACTACATGTTCAGAATGAAAAAATGTTTACATTATAAGTTACATAACAATAATAATAATAATAAATCAGTTACTGTAGTTTATGAGTCTTAATTCATTCACTCAACAAGTCATTATCTTTATCAAAGGATTTTCAAGGTTAAATACATTTGAAGAAATTTATGGCTAAGTTGAAATGTTATATTATGTAACTGAAGAAATTATTTTCACACAGTTATTTAGCTTTATTTATGTCCATCAACTCCTCCTTAATTTCTGAAGTTTCACTGTCACACAAATTTAAGTTCCTTCTATGAGTTTGAAAAACAGGTTTGTAAACTGGTTTCGTAAACAGATCTGCTATCATCAATTTGGTTGGGCAGTACTTTAGGTTGATAGTCCCTTCTTGCTTTAGTTGTTTTATCAGGTGGAACCTAATTTCAATATATTTAGTTTTACTTGAGTGCTTTTCTAATTCTATCATCTTGATCGTGCGTTGGTTGTCTTCATTTAGGTCTATAGGTAAGGTTTGCTTTAGGTTTAATTCTTCCACTATATTGACTAGCCACTTTATTTCAATTGCTGCATTTGCTGCTGACACATACTCGGCCTCTGCCGATGATAATGCAATGCAGGATTGTTTCCTGGTCGACCATTGTATGAAATTTCCCCCTAATAGATATAGGTTCCCACTCTTTGATTTTCATGAATCTACATCTCCTCCCCAATCTGCATCCGCATAAACTTCAAGTATCGGTTTCTTTTCTCTGCTTAGAACTAGACTATAATTTTTTGTAGTCTTTAAATATCTTATCACTCTTTTTACTGCATTCCAGTCTTTCATTCTTGGTGATTCATTTCTTCTGCTAAGAATGTTTACTGCTGCACAGATGTCAGGTCTGCTTATAGTTGCTAGATATAGAAGTGCTCCTATGGCTTGTCTGTAATATGTGTTGTTTGGTAAAATGTTATCTTCATCATTAAAGCAAGCATGTGAAATTTGTTTCCATGGGTGTGCTACACGGTTTTGCATCTTTCAAATTAAATTTATTGATTCCTCTATTTTCTGAGTTTGATTTATCATGTAGCTTTTATTTACTTTTTTAATGTTCATAGATAGGTAGTTACTGATGTCACCTAAATTCTTTAGCTCGTATTCTTTATTTAAGCTCGCGATTACTTCCTCTATTTCGTCTTTTCCGGCAATTAAAATGTCGTCTACGTAAGTTATTATGTATGTTGTGTTATCGCTCCTTTTTCGCGTAAAAAGGCATGAGTCAAATTTGCTCTGACTGAAATTCATCTTTTTTAGTGTTTCTGTAATTTTATTATGCCACACTCTCGTGACTTGTTTAAGTCCGTATATGGCTTTGTTTAGCCTACATACTTTATTTTCCTCATTTGGTTCAGCGAAACCTTCTGGTTGTGACATACAGTGGTGGTCAGAATTATAAGAACAATTGAAAATTGCACAGAAAAATATTATTTTTGAAGTAAATAAAGTGAAATTTATACATAAAATGCTTTTTTATGCTAGAAATCATTGTAGAATGCAAAACATTGGAAAATGCAAAATATGAATGTTTTGCCATAATTAACAAAATATGCCATTGTAAAAATTGGACAAAATTATAAGGACAATGAATGTTTTTGCCTGAAACACACTAATAATTAATAATCTCTCACATATTCTCAATCACTTTGATCAGTCTTGACGTCATAGAGTTTGACAGTTCCTTAAGAACGTTCTTGGAAATTTTTGACCAGGCTTTTTCGATGGAGGACATGAGCTCTTGCTTGTTTTCATATTGTATACCATTTTTGTATACTTTGTGTGCCAGAATACCCCACAGATTTTCCATTGGATTCAGATCAGGGCTTCTGGCCGGCCAATGAAGTAGTTTCACGAAATTAGCATCAAACCACGATTTTGAAGTTTGGGAAACATGTACTGAGGCATTGTCCTGCTGGAAAAAACAGTCTCCACTCGTTATTAACGGTGCCTCCGGTAAAAGATTATCGCCCAATACATCAACATAACTCTCAGAATTCATTCTAGCCTGCACAAAAACTATTGGAGTAGTTCCACCAGTTGTGAAAACCTCCCCAAACCATTACTCAGTCACATTACTCAGCACGCTTTGAGAAAATTTCTTTTTCTCTACGGATATCATAACAGAAGTAGCGAAAACCATTTAATCCATCCAAATTAAACTTTTTCCCATCTGAAAAGACAACATCATCCCACTATTTTTGCATAGTAATGCATTTTTTGGCAATCTCCATCCTCAGTCTCTTATGAACTTTTGTAAGAGGCGGTTGTGACATATGTTTACCATAGCGAATCTTTTTTTTTCTTTTTGTAAAACACGTCGAACAGTTCGAGCACTGATTCTAAGTTCAATTCACGTTTTATTTCTGTTGACATTTGTTTTTATGAGCAAGCTCGCCTTATTATCATTCTTTTCTCCCTTACGGAAACAGAAGATGGCCTACCTGTATGTCTTTGCCGTCCATATTTACCGGGATTTTTAAGATAATTGTAAATAACCGTTCTTGATCTATTAAGCTTTGTCACAATTTGGCGTGCAGAAAGTCCTGAACTTTAAATGCATCCACTTTCCCTTTCTCAAACTCCCAAGGCTTTGTACCCAGCGGCATGACTGAAAAACGGAATATGACGATCCCAAACGCTTACTACGCATTTATATCGTCGCTGAGTTCCGTGTGCAGAGCAAAAAACATGCAAATTTTACTTTTTAGAACACACAAATACAGTTGTTCTTATAATTTTGTCCATATCAGATGGCTGTATAAATCCATAATACATTTTATGAATATAAATTTTCCACATATTTCCATAAAAACTTATAAAAATATTCTTCATTTTTCTTTTAGTTTCCATCCATTAAATTTGCATAGGTTTCCGGCGAAATGTAGCCAAGATTTGGCGATTTTTGCCTTGTCCTTATAATTTTGACCACCACTGTATATCTCCTCCTCAAGCTCTCCATGTAAGAACGCGGTGTTAATATCAATATGTTTTACATTTAAATTTTGATGCAATGCTGCTATTAATAATGCTCTTATTGTTGTATATGACACGACTGGTGCATAAGTTTCATCATAATCCTCCCCAAATTTTTGTGAATAGGGGAGAGTGGGGATACTTGAGCCACCCCTATTTTCTCTACAGTACGTTAATTATTCTTTCTAAAATTAGCAACATGATAATACAACCAACTCTGTGAAATTCGCCGATGTATAATCCGCCAATATCTATTATCCGCACTACCTGTTGGAATGTAAACATTGAAAATATCATTAACAGTTAAACTCTTAGATAAAGTTAAATTTTGTATTTTTTTCATAAATTATCAATTTTCCAATGAATAATAATATTTAAATATAAATTGGGTATAAATATTGAAATTTCCCAGGGCAATAAAATTTTATCTCAGAGCAAAAAGTAATGAGTGTTCATAGACTATAGAAAAAAAATTATTGACAACAAAGCAAAACTGAAATTACCAGTATGTTGTGTCAATGTTTAAAAAAATTAATACAATCAGTAAAATAATGATGCATTATGTTTTTCTTTTACATTGTAATTGTAATTTGTGTGCAGTTGTTTGTAATTTATTGCCAGGCTCTAAAAAATAAAGTGTAAATAAATGGATGATCTATAATCTGCAAAAATGTGTTCGGAAATGTGTGCGGATTTCACAGAGTTGACTGTATATTTATAGTTCTGCACATATGTAAAAAAAAAAAAAAAAAATCACATATCTTGGAACCATTTTGAAAGTACAGTGATTAATAGTTGCTTTTTCCCTATCTGAAGTAAATATTTAGGTGAGTGTTTATTATATATTTTTTTTGTAATCAAAGTTTTGTTTTGAGCTGCAACAATACAGATAGATTTAATAAGTATAATTTCAGTTGTATTTTGAATCTAAAATAATTCAAATAGCTGCATGCATTACTTAATAAAAGCCTGATAAACAAAAATGGTAGTAGCGGGGATACATGAGCCATGCTCAACCATCCCTACTAGGAAATTAGACATATGAGTAAAACAAAAAAATACATCTTTTTCATGTTCACAGATAGATTTTTTTTTTTTTTTTTTTTTTTTTTTTTTTTTTCTGGGTAAAGTGAGGAAGAACTCTTTTTATTTTATTTTTCATTAAAAAATAATCAATAGGGGCTTAATTTGAAAACATATGTTTAAAAATGTATATTTTGTTAATGAAAATACCATTTTTTTTTTTTTTCATTTTGACTAACAAAATAGTCTGTCTAGATAAATGTAGGCATAGTTTTAAATTTAACTTTTTGACTAATATTAAAATCACTTTTTTAAACTGATTTTACTGGTCATAATCTCTAATATTTTAACTAGTTAGGCCCAAACTATTAAAATATTTATTTTGATAATGTAATATTTTAAGATTAAATATTGTATACTGAAATTGTAACCTCTGTTACTGTAACTTTTTTTTAAAAACTTAACCACTTCACCATTTGCCCCAAGATAACTCGGGGGTAAAAGCACTGTTTCCCTATACCTGTCGCCGGTGAAGTGGTTAACCATCAACTGAGGATGTTGCTATCATCGATGAAACCCCAGTTGAAATGATCCTTCGACTAGTGTTCCCGCTAAGCCATTTTTGAAGGGCGCAGCGCCCTGCCCCTTTTAAAATCGGTAAAACGCGCCCTGCCGTTTTTTAAATCGGCAAACTGCGCCCTTCATATTTCAAAAATAGTCAAATGTGCCCGGAGTCGTTCTCAGCGATCGCTTTAAGCGATGCCGCGGACGCGCTATAGCGCGTAAATCACGCGAAAAATCGGAGACGGGACGCAAAAAAATAGTTATTACGTGTCCGTGGGACGCGTAATTTCGTCAAAAAATCACGGAAAAAAGCCGATTTTCGTCAAAGGATCGCAAAAAAAAAGCGCAAATTTCATCAAAATATTGCGAAAAAAACGCGATTCTCGTAAAAGGGCCGCGAAAAAATAGCGAATTTCTTCAAAAGATCGCGAAAAAATAGCGAATTTCATCAAAAAATCGCAGCTAAAAAGGCCGATTTTTCTCGAAGGATCGCAAAAAGCGCAAATTTCATCAAAATATCGCGGAAAAAACGCGATTTTCGTAAAAGGGCCGTGAAAAAATAGCGTATTTCGTCAAAGGATCGCGAAAAAAAAGCGAATTTCATCAAAAAATCGCGGGAAAAAAGCCGATTTTTGTCGAAGGATCGCGAAAAAAGCGCAAATTTCATCAAAATATCGCGGAAAAAACGCGATTTTCGTAAAAGGGCCGCGAAAAAATAGCGTATTTCGTCAAAGGATCGCTAAAAAATAGCGAATTTCGTCAAAAAATTGCGGAAAAATGTCGATTTTCGTCAAAAGATCGCAAAAAAGCACAAATTTCATCAAAATATCGCGGAAAAAATGCGATTGTCGTAAAAGGGCCGCGAAAAAATAGCGTATTTCGTCAAAGGATCGCGAAAAAATAGCGAATTTCATCAAAAAATCGCGGAAAAAAGCCGATTTTTGTCGAAGGATCGCGAAAAAAGCGCAAATTTCATAAAAATATCGCAGAAAAAACGAGATTTTCGTAAAAGGGCCGCGAAAAAATAGCGTACTTCGACAAAAGATCGCGAAAAATTTGTGAATTTCGTCAAAGAATCGCGGAATAAAGCCGAATTTTGTCAAAGGATCTCGAAAAAAAGATCACATTTCGTCAAAGTATCGCATAAAAAACACGATTTTCGTAACAGGTTCGCGAAAAATAGCGAATTTCGTCAAAGCATCGCGGAAAAATAGCGAATTTCATCAAAAAATCGCGGAAAAAGCCGATTTTTGTCGAAGGATCGCGAAAAAATCGCAAATTTCATCAAAATATCGCCGAAAAAACGCGATTTTCGTAAAAGGGCCGCGAAAAAATAGCGTATTTCGTCAAAGGATCGCTAAAAAATAGCGAATTTTGTCAAAAAATTGCGGAAAAATGTCTATTTTCGTCAAAGGATCGCAAGAAAGCACAAATTTCATCAAAATATCGCGGAAAAAACGCGATTGTCGTAAAAGGGCCGCGAAAAAATAGCGTATTTCGTCAAAGGATCGCGAAAAAATAGCGAATTTCATCAAAAAATCGCGGAAAAAGCCGATTTTTGTCGAAGGATCGCGAAAAAATAGCGTACTTCGACAAAAGATCGCGAAAAATTTGTGAATTTCGTCAAAGAATCGCGGAATAAAGCCGAATTTTGTCAAAGGATCTCGAAAAAAAGATCACATTTCGTCAAAGTATCGCATAAAAAACACGATTTTCGTCAAAGGATCGCGGAAAAACGCGAATTTCGTCAAAGGATCGCGAAAAAAAGGCGAATTTAGTCAAAGCCTCCAATGCACCAAAAAAGATGTGCAAACCAAACTTATCGGTAGAACATTCATAAAATGGGATTTAGTTTTTTTTAAATGAGATTCTTAAAACTACAGCATGATTTCAGTGTACTTTAATAATGTATTCAGTATGTAGACCAGTGAAAACTTCCCCCCCCCCCCCCACACTTCTTACTGCGGTATTACTATTAATCGATTTATTACATTAATTTTACAACAAGTTATTTTAATGGTACTTTAAAGTACCATTGGTGCATAAAGGGTTAATCAGCCCCACAGTTCAGTTAAATATTTAAAATTATTTACTTTATTACTTTTTCTGTTTTGTTTGTTATTTTATTATAAAAGAATTTGAACTCTTAGAATATTATAATTTTTTCTATTCTAATTGTAAATTTTAAGTATAAAGTAAAAAAAAAAAAATATATATATAAATAAAGTATAAATATAAAGTATTGTAATAAATGCAAAGTATAAATAATCAATCATCCAATCGAATCTACCACTTCTTCCCCTGCCTCCCTCCTTCTTCGAAGGTTAAAATATTTAAAACTCTAATTTTTTTTTACTTGCAACTCTGCCACTTCATTGTGACAATAAATAATCAATCATCTAAATTCTGCTTCTGTTTCTTATCAAACATACCAGAATTTAAAGGCTTTTATTTTTTCTGTCCTAATTGTTAAAATTTTACTAACGATAAATAATTCATTATATAATCAACCTCCTCCCTTTCCGCCCCCCCCCCCCCCCAAAATCGCTTTTGTCTCTTTGCCCCCACCTTCACAGCTCACAAAGCTTATGATCTTTAAGTTATATTTGGTGATTTATTGTAATAATAATTAATTGGTCACCCATCTAAATTTTACTACCCCTTAAAATCTCTGCTTTACCCTTAAAACTGCTAGTTTATGGGACTAATAATTTTTTAGTTTTTTTATTTGAAACAAAATTACTTACCTAGATCTTTGAAATATCAATTTAAGAAAAAATATATCGGGTCAGGTGGGGGAAAGTGGTGGTAATCTAAAAAAATGCACTTTTTCACAATAAATGTACATATTTTTACTTTTTTTTCAATTAATACATAATTGGAGTTTGTGACAAATATTTCTATTAAGATTTGTAAATCTGGCAACAAGTTTACTGCTGTTTATCTTCTTGTTTACCTATATGTGCAGTTTGTTCTTAACACATGGTATTGATAAACTTTGTTCTTGATCTTTTCTCACTTGAAAAAATTAGTATATTTTGATACATTTCAGTAGAAGAACTTCTTAAAAACAGATTCATGCATCAAGGTAAGAATTATTTTATTATTTAAATTTTTTATGATTTTTTTTCTGAGGTGGGGGAAAGTGGTGGTATAGTTAGGCTTAGCTCAATGTTGTATGATGATTCAATTTTAGACTGTAGATGTGATTAATTTTTAAAAATGGGCTGTAATAAAAGTATTAATCTAAAAAAATAGGCTTTATTAATAAATTTTAATCTTAATATGATAATACATTTAAATTAAAAGTTATTTTTTACATAGGGTCAGGTGGGGGAAAGTGGGCCCATGGGGTAAAGTGGGTGTATATTGAAAAAAACCTATTTTCTCTTTTAAATTAAGATATTTTGTTAATTCTTTTTTAGAGACATATATTGAGATTATGGCAACTATTCTTATTTTAGTTTTAGAAACTGGAAACAAATTTAATGTTTACAAACTATCTTGTTTATGCTCATTGCATACCGTCAAAAAGTCGATCAGCTAAAATAATCACCCAAGTGATAAAAATTAATACATTATATCACATAAAGCATTTGAATAAGTCACCATTGGGGAACTATTAGGCTTTTCTTGCTATTTAGTGGTGAAGATTATATAGAGTTCAGCAATATATGCTACATACTAAGTGAACCTAATTTTGATAGCCATGGACATTATTTCTTAATTAAATAATATCTGAAAAATATTTTTTTTGTGCATTTGTACCTTTAAAAATAATTAAGATACATTTATTTCAGTGTATTTTTATTTAAAAAACAATATTTACACATTTTTATTTAAATATACACTAATTTTGGAACTACCCCCACTTTCCCCCACCATGGGGTAAAGTGGTGGTATCAAAACATGCTCTTTTAAATGTATCACTGTCAGAAAACAATCGAATAAAATTAAATGGTTATGCTTCATGTTTAATCTATATGAATCCAATGTATAGAAAATACATCAAAAGTTTCATTAAAATAAATTTAATAGTTTGATTTTAGGGCCTTTTCTAAAAAAAGCTTGATTTTACCACCACTTTCCCCCATCTGACCCTATATATAATCTGTTACTAAATGTGCGCATAAACAATGATGAGTTTGTAGTAATGTATAATTCTTATATCAGTTTCGAAGATCTACATTTTCTCAGGGTCGAAACTGGGGTGGAAGGGGGGGGGGGGGCAGAGGAGGCATGTACCCCAGGCGCCAGTTGTTGATTTTTCTCACGTCCATGTTTAGCACTATTTTGTTGAAATCGTCCTGTCTGGGGTATGCCAAAGCACAGAAGAATCTAAGGATATGGCATAAGGATGCTGTATAAAGCGGAATTTTTTTCAATTCCGTTTTCAAGATTTTAATGAATCAATATTTGACAAAGTAGATTAAAGTAGTTCAGTATTACATATTTTATGATTACATAATTTAAATTTTAAAATATGTTGGCTATTAGAAAATTAATAAAATTTTCTTTGTAAATATACTTTGCGGAGGAGGGGGGGGCACCAAAATCCATGTTTGCCCCGGGTGCAAAAATGGCTAGTTTCGGCCCTACATTTTCTGAAGAAACAATGCCCTTTTTCGCTGAAAAAAGTGCCCTCTTTCAGCTTCAACTGTGCCCTTTTTGTGGCTAGCACCCTGCCCCTTTTTTTTCCTAGAGTGAACACTACCTTCGACCACGAATTATCACTACAAAAAATGATCGTGTTACTAGTTTTGTTTTCACAACTAGTTTCGAAGGACTTAGTGTATCTTAATTTATCACTATGTAAAACATTTATAAAATAATAAAAAGAAACATATTATTTTTGTAGGTATTTTTTAATATTGGGGGATACTTGAGCCACAATGTAAAAGAAAAACTAAAAATTTATTAAACAAAGAAAAATAGTTCAAAATTAACTGAAAATGGTTTTCAAATGAAGAAAAAATATCAAATTTTCAACTACAATATTTTATTTTATTCTAAGAAAGTATAAAAAATTTTAAAAAATTAAAATTTAAAAAGTGGCTCAAGCCCAGTAGCAGAAAGTTATGGTTGTGTCTGCGACAGCAATTTAGTGGATGAAAATTGTCTGCAGGAGTAGAGTGAAGTTACATTTTCTTATGCACAAAGATTATGAGTGTTAAAATAAACAGCGTTCTTACTATGATTAATACCAGGGGGGATTCTGAGTAAAAAAAAAAAAAAATTCTGAAATTCACAGCAAATTTTCCGAAAGGTTACGGGGGGGGGGGGGGGGACAGGGAGCGAAAATCCACTACCGGCACTAATTATGTGTTTTTCTTCACGTGCTTTTGATGAAATTTGCGTCTTTTCACGATCTTTTAACGAAATATGCCGTTTTTCACAATCTTTTGTCGAAATTTACCGTTTTTATCGATCTTTTGACGGAACTTGCAGTTTTTTTGGTGATCTTCTGACGAAATCTGCTTTTTTTTTTTTTTTTTTTTTTTTGCGATCTTATGAGGAAATTTCTTGTATTTTTGCGATCTTATGAGGAAATTTCTCATTTTTTTAGCGATCTTTTGACGAAACTTGCCGTTTTTTTTCGTGATCCTTTGCGAAATTTGTGTTTTTTTCCTTGATTCTTTGACGAACTTCGTGTTTTTCCGCGATTCTATGACAGAAATTTGCGTTTTTTCGGCGCCTCTGGGACGAAGTGCACGTTTTTCCCGGGATCTTTTGACGAAATTCGCGTTTTTACAGCGATCTTTGGCAAAAATTTGCATTTTTCGTGATCTTTTGATGAAATTCCGCAAATTTAATTCCGATCTTTTGACAAATTTTCTTTTTTTCGTGATCCTTTGACAGTAATGTGCGTTTTTCGTGATCCTTTGACAGAAATTTGTGTTTTTTCGCGATCGCTTTACAGAAATTTGCATTTTTTCGTGATCGTTTTACAGAAACTTGCATTTTTTCCACGATTGTCTGACTAAATTCTTGGATTTTCCTCGATTCTTTGATGAAATTCAAGTTTCTTCTGTGATTTTGTGACAGAAATTTGCGTTTTTCTCGCACTTCTGGAACGAAATTCATGTTTTTTTCGGGATTTTTGGATAAAATTCAAGTTTGTACAGCGATCTTTTGGCAGAAATTTATGTTTTTCGAGATCTTTGACGAAATTCCGCGTTCTTTCCACAATACTTTGACATAAATAATTTGCGTTTTTTCGCGATCATTTGACTAAATTTGCTTTTTTCCCACAATCGTTTAACTAAATTCGAGTTCTTTTACTAAATTCACATTCTTGCCACAATCATTTGACGAAATCCGTGTTTTTTCCGCGATCCTGTGACAGAAATTTGTATATTTTCCACAACCCTGGGATGAAATTCATGTTTCTTCCGGGCTCTTTTGATGAAATTTCCGTTTTTATAGCGGCCCTTTAGCTATAAATTACCAATTTTTTATGCGAACGATTGTCGAAATTGATATTTTTCGGCGACCATTTCTCGAATGCGCAATATTTTTTGTCAGAATTTTCGTACTTTTTTTTAAAAAATGGAAATACTTTTTTCTTTTTTTCCAAGTTGGAAATTTATCTGCAACGTCCAAAATAAATCTGCGTCGCGCACTTTCTGCTACCGGGGGCTCAAGTATCCCTATCTTCTCCTATCCTTTTGCAACTAAACGTGCTTTATATTTTTGGATTTTCCTGTGTTGTCGCGTTTTAGCTTGTAGGTCCATTTGCAACCTATTATTCTCCTATTTGGTGGAGGTTCTACAATTGACCAAGTTCTATTTTTCATAAGGGAGCTCATTTCGCTTTTCATTGCATCTATCCAATTTTGTTTATCCTTAAAATTTTCCATGTTTTCGATTTCCTCATAATTTTTTGGTTCAGTAGCGTTTTCGTTCTTAACCATGTATATTAACTTATCAGGAGATACACCTTTATTAATTCTTTCTGATCGTCTAGGTTCTGCTACTGGTTGATTGGACGTGGATGGTGTCTCATTGCTATTTGAAATTTCTATTTCTACAAGGTTTTCACTAACCCGATTTTCATCTGGTTTTGGTTTGTTTTCTACTTTCTCGTTTCTATATTTAAATTTGTTTTCGAGAAATTTAATGGTTCTCGCGATCTATATTTCATTTCCTCCTATATATATTCTGTATCCTTTGGATTCATTATCATATCCGACGAAAATTCCCTCTATAGCTTTATTGTCTAATTTTTGTCTTCTGGCTTTACTGATATATGCGAAGGCTTTGCAGCCAAATACCCTAACGTAGCTTAAGTTTGGCTGTCTGTTTGTCCATAACTCGTATGGTATTTTTTCATTTGCTTTTGTCGGTAGTCTGTTTTGCAAATGACTTGCTGTGCAAATTGCTTCCCCCCAGAACTTTAATGGTAAATTTGATTCACTTAACATTGTCCTTGCCATTTCAACTAACGATCTATTTTGCCTCTCTGCCACACCATTCTGGCTTGTGCAATATGGGACTGTGTGTTTTATCTCATTAGCCCTGAGGTAATTTTCTATTTCATCTGATGTGAATTCCCCTCCGTTACCTGTTCTAATTGCTTTCGGTTTTTCTCCAAATTTGTTGCTAATTAGCGCAATGAATTCTTTAAGTTTTTCGTAAACTTCACTTTTTCTAGACAATAAGTATATGATCGTAAATCATGAGTAGTCATCAATAAAAGTCAAAAAGTATGATTTCCCCCCTATTGTCAGTGTTTGAAAAGATCCACACACGTCGGAGTGAATGAGCTGGAGTCTTTTAGTTGCTCTATACTCTGCAATTTTTGAATAGGGTTCATCAATTAATTTTGCCTTAATGCACGGTTCGCAATCTATGTTATGCTTACAGTTGTTTATTTGGATTCCTCTAGCTAATTCCTTTTGCGTAATTTCTTTAATTGATGTTAGATTTCTATGTTCTAACCTACGATGCCATAATTCTAGGCAATTTTTGTTGTTGCAGCTAGGACTGGGCGATATTAGGATTTCTACATCACGATGTATCTTTGTGGTTAAATCGTGATATATCACAATACATCGCAATATCAGACTATAGGTATTGCAAACATTGTTGCAATTTTAATATAAAATTTAAGTTTTACATACTCAAGCTCGTTTTATGCTTTGAAAAAACTTTTTTTTATAAGTAGAGGTTTATGTGCAACAAATTTTAATTAAAATTTGTATAATAAATACTTTAACTAACAAATTGATTTTACGTATCTTAGGCTTACATATTAATTCCATATACTTATGTATTACTGTTTTGTATTTTCAGTAGATTTTTTGGCACGGGTGGAATGGGTGTGTGTGTGTGTGGGGGGGGGGGGGGTAATAATATTGTCATAAGACATTGTTTTATTAAAATAAAAATATTTTTATCTTTAATTATGATTTTCTTTAAATGTTTAATTTTTTAAAATCAATTAAGAAATATTTTTTACATCATGAAAGTTAAGAAAATATTTTAAAAATTAGAAAATAGGAGAAATAGGGATATTTCTCCTTGTATCTGCTCATTACTCAGCTTAACTCTTTCGAGGGTGGTGTCCTTAAAAACCTTCAAAACTGACAAACGGCACTAAGAATATTTAATTATTATTTTTATTTTTTTTATAATGTACGTAAAAATAAGCAAGTTTATATTTTCTAATAAATTCCTTTATAAATTCTGGTGTCAGTCCATTATTTTATTAGTTTATAAACTCCGGGCCGAAAGTGTTAAATAATATGCAAAGTGACTTCTTTGCTTTGTTTTTTAAAGCAGTTCTACCCCAAAGTACCAGATTTAGAATTAAAGATAATATTTATATTTTATGAATTTCGCCAAAGGATCTCGATAAAACGCAAATTTCGTCAAAGGATCGTGGAAAAAACACTAATTCTGTCAAAAGATCACAGAAAAACACGAATTTTTTCAAAAGATCACTTAAAAATGCAATTTTGTCAAAAAAAATCACGGAAAAATGCGAATTTCGTCTAAGGATTGCAAATGGAGGAAGTCATATGTTTTCAGACCAGGGGTGATTCTGTTCTGAATTTTCCGAAAAATTGAGGCAGACATTTTGAAAATTAAAAAACAATCAGTCATAAATCTGAAAATTCGGGCATAAAATATAGCGCAAATTTCGACAAATGGTCGCCGGAAAAATCAATTTCGTCAATCTTTCCAAGAAAATTCGTGAATTTCGTCAGATGATCGCAAAAAAAAACGCAAATTTCGCCAAAGGATTGCGAAAAAACGAGTAATTTCGTCATAAGATCGCGGAAAAACGGCAAATTTCATCATAAGATCGCGAAAAAACTGCAAATTTCGTCAAAAGAGCATCCAGGAGGGATTTCTGTGGCTCCGGGGGGAGGGGGGGGGGGGAATTGCACTTTTTGACCATTGAAAACACAATCTCAAATCTTCCGAGGGGGAGCATCTCATTGCTCCGGGGAGGAATGTCCCCCCCCCCTCCCCCCAGGCCTCCTCCTGAATTCAACACTGGTTTTAATCTAATGATTTTTATTTATTTATTTTTAATTTTACGTACGTATTTTAATATGTAATTCTGATTAATATGACTGAACTCAAGTTTTTTCATTAAGAAAATACGCATTTATTTCCGAAATAAATAAAGATGGTGCTAATATCATCGGCGATCGCGATCGTTTTCCAAAATATTTTTTAATTAATCAAGCTTTTTCGTTTATTAAATCTGGATAAACATGGCATAAAATTTCGTTATTGATGCAGATTCTTCATCAGAAACTGAATCTGATGAAGAACTTGAAAAAATTAATCTTGAAGAAGGTCTAGCCATAGGAGAAATATATTTGAGCTTCCTGAAGCAGCAGAGCTTTATATCTGAGCAACAGATAATGAATCATCAGCAGCTTCAGAATGCAATAACAAAAGAACGGAACAAAAAATTAAAGCAAACAACCATTTTATCCATGTTTCAAAAATATAAAATAAAAAAATAAGTAAAGTTTGTAAAAAAATAAGAAAAATTTATTTTTCCTCATTATGTATATTTAGTATTGTATGTTTGTATTTAGTGTTATTTATATGTATATTTATATATTATATTATATTTATATTATATTGTATATTTATATGTGCATTTAGTATTGTATCTTAATTATTATTTACATGACTTAATTTTTAATATTTTTCTAAATTTTTTATTTTGCATAATTATTTTATTTAATAATTACTTACTTTTAAACTAATAAATTATTTTAATATTTTACTTAATTATTTTAATGTTTCACTTTATTGTAACCATTCATTATAATTTCCATTGCTCAACTACCAATCAAATTAATGTTCAAAAATGTAAACAAATAAATGACCAGAAATCTGCAAAATTCTAAAATCCGCACAACCTCTGGTCCCAAGCTGTGCGGATTTGAGGGAGTCTACTGTATTGATGTTTTATAAAAATGAAAATAGTGACTTTTACAGATTTTTGCCAGTGGTTGAATATAAAAAAACAAATTTGCCATTTTAAACAGATTTTCAGGAATATGAAAATCGAGGTAATGAAAATATTAATCTTGAAACAATTTTAAAATGATTTTAACAAATTCCTGCTGTGTACTTTCGGTATCGGTCCTAGCCAATTAAAAAACAAAAAGTCTGAACTTATCTCTAGGATGAAAATGAATGGTTGTATTTTCCTTGTACAAATCTGTAATTGACGAAACTTGATATGCGAATCATTCTCAGATAATGGGAAATTTTATGTCCTTGTCTAAAAAATGTGAATTAATCAAGTCAACTATGAATGTTTGAATTTTTTGTGAACATTTCTGTTCGATTACTCACTATATTATGCACTTTAAATACGAAAAAAAAAATAATAATATCTAAAAAAGTTGTAAACAAAGGCTTGTCCCAAATTTCAAATTTATTAATTGAAACCCTTGTTTTTTAGATTTGGAAAGCTTTAGAACAAATGGCAGTGATTATGTGGGTCTATTTTTTACACATTTGACATTTTAGACAAAACGGAAAAGATATCAATTAGTAATTATCCGGTAATTGTCTATCAATCTTGACTACCATTTATCCTTATTTGAAGTTTGTCACTATTGTCATTACCAGGATGCACAGTAATTTTCCATCCGGCTCCCTGCTAGGCTCCCCTTTTGATACGACTCGACAGCATTTTCACATTGTACAGTATCACAAGTTCTAACAGGCAGTAATGTCTATTTTTGATTAACTATGCAAGAAATTGTAGTGTGATTTTTTTTTTTTTTTAATATAAACTAAGTAATGACTATATGTATTAGAGTAATGTTGTAAATGAAATTATCTATGAAAATTTCATAATTTTGACGCTAACCTGGAAAAATCATGGAAATATCAGGGAATTTTAAGATAAGAGATTTCTGACCACCCTGCAGGGCCGTGCGAAGAGAAAACTGCGCCCGGGGCAGCGTGTCAATTTGGCGCCCCCCACTCCCTCCTTCAAAATTGATAAAGGGCAGAAACAGAAATAAATTATATTGAATAAATAGTTTGCGTTTATTTTAGAACTTTAAAAGATTTAATTTTAATTCAGAAATTCCAAACAACTAAATAACAGAAAAGAAAATTGCATTTATTTGTTAATGAAATCATGATGCTTTGCGACAGATTTTTCTTAACCTTTCTCACATATTTTTCTAGCCATTTTTAGTTCTTGTTAGTCTTTAAGCTGCAGAAAATGGGTAAAAATCGCTAACAATCAGATTGGAAACAAGCTGTGCCTTCAACCAATAAGTACTAAAAAAGCAAAACAAACAAAAAACCTGCAGAACATAATGTAAAAGATAAGAATAAATTATAGTTTCAGCACATTAATTAAGAAAGATAACTGAAGCAATGTTTTAATTAATACAAAATATAATATCAGGCAAATAAATTTTCTTGCATTTAGGGTAACAAAATCGTTTATTATTTTATGTGTAAAGATTGTGACACACTGAATTTTATAGAAAGTAAATTCAGGTTGCTTAATCTCTCGACTCATAGTAGATCTTAAGTAGTTTTTACTATTTTATTGTTACTGGAATACTTATAAATTATGTACGCTGTCTCCATGTTTTTGTAATTCCTTGTTTTCCCAAAGTTAAAATTATGGAGCAACTAAAGGATTTCTAAATGATCCATTTTATAAAAGTTTTTATCTAATGGTGGAAATAAGGTTTTCGCATTTAAAACCTCGCTTAACAAGTCCATTCAAGTCAGCAATAAAGGGCAAGGTCCAGGCAATATTAACAGATTTTCGATAACTGATTTTAGATTCGCACCAGCCAGAAATTCAAATGCTTGTTTTACATTTCTCAGTTTCTCAAACCTCCAGTTCAGTTGCACGGTTACAGTGTCTCTAAGTAACACGAAATCCTTCACATTCATATAAATTTCCACTTTCATCAGAAGCTTCGTAGTCAAATTGTTCTGCGAATTTTACGTTTTCTGTTTTGCTCAAATAAGGACTCTACATTTACAGACATAACCAAGTCTTCGCTTTCTTGTTCAAAAAATTTCCTCTCTTATTGTCTGAAATGTGTTTTTTATTGTTTCAATCAGTTTGCTGGCGATCAAAACATTGACAGTTTTTCCTTCTTTTTTTTGTGAGAATAATATTAACTTTTTCTATTTCATTTAAAATGCTGTGTCAAACTAGTAGGCCGTAAATATAGGGGAATTTCTTTGTTTGCTTTATTAAGCTTTTTGCTCCTGAGTAAGTTTACTCATTTTACTTCATTTCTATAAGGTCTTCCAGAGCTTTTAAAATCTGTGGCAATTGCTTGTAAACTGCAGATATAGCTTTATTTTTTCATGACCAGAGAGTATCGCAGTGTTTCTTTAAATAAACTGATAAGTGGGACATAAGTATATCCCATCTTTCAGTAGAAGAGAAGAAAAAGCAAACACATTTTATACAGCTCCGCGGGCATTTTTGGTCATACACCAGCAGCACGAACTCAAAGTTTAGAGAATGTGCAGAGCATGGTAAAAAATAGACGAATTAATTTACTTCGACGATTCAAGCTTACACAACATTATATTGGGAAGCCATATTTGCACCATATCACAACATAGAACTCTGAAGGGTTGATATTGGTATTGTTTATGACGGCCGATTATCTACGAGTTGGATATAGTAGGCCGGAGTGGGATGGGAGCGTCCTCCTGTAAGGTCTTTCTAAGGGAACCTAACCCGTATTTACGCAAGGTTCGAAGAAAACTACGGACAATTTCGAACGATTAGGCTGACGTGCGTGATTGGGTCGAACTCAGCACCTGCCGTTTACAGTCTTTGAGAACAGAACCTCTCGTGCAGCTGTGAATGTCGAGATTGTCGGACATTAGCTTATCTTAAATTTCTTATGCTAATTTTTTTCCTTTTTTTTCTTCTTTTTTTTTTAACTTGATGTAGTCAAGAAACCTTTCCACGAATGAAAATTTTCTATTTTCGGTATCGTATAATTTGTGTCATTTGTTCTTTGTGAGGTGTAATGCATTCCTAAACTGGACTGTGTTTAAAATTCAGTAACTTGCAAATGGTTACAGTTATTAAAAGAAATTCTTGCAGTGGAGTTATGTAAGATATTAGAAGTATTTTTACTGCGGTTCTCGGTTTTAGTTCCAAATAGCAGAGATAGATGGCAAGCAATAAGCACTCAATGGAGGTTTAAACTGAAATCCCCTAGCATCATGCGAAGGAAGAAGGTTAAATATATAGAATAGGCCTCTAAAAATAAGATTGTATTGGAGAATGAGACCCACTCCATACATTTAGCCTCCTCTTTTCGCATCAGCGTTGGCGATTTTGGTTTTGGCCTTGATTGAGCACCTATGGTGCTAGATGTTGCCTTTATAGTGCTTGTGTGGTTATACATTGCAGGCAAAATTGTCAATTCAGTATAAACTTGATTGATTTTCACGAATATGGTTTAATAAAGTATACTGCTGTAACCTGAATTGACTATAAACCTGTTTAATTCTTCAACAAATCATCGATATTTATGTTGTAATGTGAAATTATAAAACTGCAGTATAAGAATTGAAAAAGTCATTTGTAACGCGAGCAGCTAGTGATTTGGTCTGCCCCTCGGCATTGCACTATCACTCTAAAGCGTAAGCTGAGTTCCCGAAGTGGTCATCGCTGCTTGCAGCGCCATCTATAGTTGCTATCTGGAACTAAAGTCGGGAATCGAGGTAAAGAAAAACTGACATTTTACATTACCTTCCCGCAATTTTTTTTAAATGTCTGTCACCATTTATAGGTTATTGAATTTTAAAAACAGTCAGTCCATTTTAGGACACTCGGTATATGGAGCGCGATCGAACGAAATTGAAAAATACCTTGCTCTATTAATTTCTTCTACAATCGTTTTCCTTACTTCATTGGCAAGAAAGTTCATAATTTCATCCTGAATATATTTTGCCATTTATCTTTTTCACTTTCAATAATTTTCACTTTAGCTCTTTTCAAATTTGCTGTCGGTTATATGATTTAATTTTAAACGTCTCTCAAGTTTCTTTTAGCGAATGCATGCATTCCTGTGTTCTAGAGCATTTTTATGCTCAGGAATTTTATGATTTAATTTCTTCCACATGAAAAACCCGTAACCTGGATGGGCTAACTGTGGAGGGTGATTATGATAATTGGTGAATAGTAAAAAGACAAAACAAAATATAGTGATTCCCGTAATTAAGTTATCCAATAAGCCGCAATCACTGTTAATAATTTCTCCACTAGGTATAATTTTCTTGAACGTTAGTTTGGAAAATTGTAGTCCTTATGCAATCACAGATTTCATGTAATCAGCATTTTCATCCTGTGCTGGACCTTTTTTTAACAGCAAAGTAAAGCCCGAATGACTATAAGAATGATCTCATAGTGGAATCAGAATAGGTTAGCAATTCATATTCACTGAGTGTGGCAGGTGGCAGAAACTTCCGTATACAATGTAAAGGGCCCGCAGAGTGCAAAAGTTTAAGAAACACTGCAATAAAATATCACAAAAGCATATTATGAAATCATCAGATCTAAAGAGCTCAATGAAAAGTAAATGTGAACAATGCAATAATTTTGAAATGAAAAATGTACATACTTCCATTGGGAAAAATATTCCCGATATGTAAATATATACATTTAGTTTTACAAAAATATAGAATATCGAAGAGTGAAAAAAAAATTCCAATGAAAATGATCGACGACAATTAAAAAAAAACGGAAATTGCTAGTACAGTACAAATTTGGCGCCCCTAAATTTCCGCGCCCGGGGCGACCGCCCCCTTCGCCCCCCCTTTCGCACGGTGCTGCCACCCTGTAACAAGCATCGCATAAAAACCCGTGAATTTCGTCAAAGGACCACAGCAAAAAAAAAAAAA
Organism: Maratus speciosus; assembly: GCA_963932465.1. Classification (NCBI taxonomy): domain Eukaryota; kingdom Metazoa; phylum Arthropoda; class Arachnida; order Araneae; family Salticidae; genus Maratus; species Maratus speciosus. The sequence continues at coordinate 150,449,116 of OZ010796.1, read as the reverse complement.
AAAAAATGAAAAATTTGCCGAAGGACCGCGAAAACACGCGAATTTCGCCAAAGGACCGCGGGAAAGAAAACTAATTTCGTTATAGAATTGCGGAAAATGTGAATTTCATCAAAGGGTCGTGATAAAAACCTGAATTTCATCAAAGGGTCACGGAAAAAGGAGCACACATACAAACATCTATATTTATTATTATAGGTATAGATTTTAAACAGAAATAATGTACTGAATTAGCTTTTTAAAAATCTGATTAACCTGAACCCAACTTGCAGGAATGTACTGTCAGTCTGAAATCGACCTAAAATGAATACAGAGTTAACCCAGCCTGCAACAGAAATAATTATTGCTGGGAAGGGATTTCCCCCTTCTGATGTAACCTTTCAGAAAATTTTCTGTGAATTTTTAGATTTTTTTTTTTTAGAGGGGGAATGGAGCTACAACCTCGTAATCCCCAACCAAATTGCCTTCTTTGGGTACTGTATGTTTGGCATCACTGTGCACTAATATATGGGACTAATGAGAATGGCTGTATGACTCAAAAGAAAGAAAAAAAAAGTCAGGAATTTTTTTAGAGCCGTACCGAGTACTCTGTAAATACTCGGTATTCGGCCTAGTCGGCCAATTTGCCGAGTACTCGGTACTCGGCGAAATTTTGGCCGAGTACTCGGCCAATACCGAGTAGTTGTAAGAATTTCATTTTTTAAGTATATGAATTTAAAACTGATCTGTAAAAAGTTATTCGAATATCAATGTATAATATATGCAATAATTCATAAAAATATTTACTCGCTATTTAACAATATGTCTACAAATACAAAATATAGAAAAAGTTAAGAACAAAAACCCTTATAAAATAATTCCAGATTAAAATTTAGTTTCACATTTATACAAATAAAAATAAGTTCTTTTTAAATATATAGGAAAACAGAAAATACTATTATTTTGGATAAAGAAACTGAAAATACAATAAATGTAATAAAAAAATTAATAATTAAATTTATTATATTTCAAATTATGGTTCAGAAACACCTAAGGTTCTACATTATCAGTGGACAGGGCATTTCTTTTACTACTATAAATTTGGCTTGCCTCTGAAAATATACGTTCAGAATAAACAGTGGTTGAAGGTGCACATAAGAATTTTTTTGCAAGGTTGCACATAATCGAAAAAGTTTTTTTTTCCCCGCACCATGCAAATGGAGTGTCAGTTTTACATAAGTCTTCTGTTAAGAAAGCCTGTATCTCTTTTGTACCTCTCTTTTTTTATTTTTCTCTTTCTTAATTTTAATCAAAAGAAAATAAGGTACAGTTACAAAATAAATATGAAATGCTTTGTGTTATTCAATGAATAGTTTTGTTACAGTAACCAATAAACATTTTTATTTTTGATAGACAGATTTCAGGTATTGGAATATATTGGAAGGTTGAAGAATGCTTTAATTTTTTATTGGTTAATAATTGTACTTGTTATCTGTCAATTCTCCTTTCTTTGCTACTGTTTCGAATTGTCAGAAATTGTCTTTAAAAGGTGCACAAATAAATTTCAAATTTAATTAGTTAATTTATATATACTATATATGTATATTATATATATGTACACACAGGTATTATATATGTATGTACACAGGTATATTTATATATATGTACATACATATGTACACCTAAGCTCACATTATGTGCACATCAGTGTTTTTCTTCTTATTACACAACTACTCGGTATTCGGTACTCGGTACTCGGCCGAGTAGTCAGTGGCCGAGTACTCGGTACTCGGCTACTCGGCCAAAGTACTACTCGGTATACCACTAAATTTTTTTTTCATTTCATTTTTTTTATTATTTCGGGAAGGGGAGCTATAACCCAATCAGCCCCTCCTCCTTCTTTGGAATCAATTTGGACTACCGTAAAATCCCGTTAATCCGCCCTTCCCGATTAAGCGCCCCCCTCCCACTTTGTAAACAAATTGGAAAATTCAAGAAATCCCGAGAAAGCGCCCTCCCCGCAAAAAAATTTCGGTGTGCACGTCAAGATCAATTTCAATCATTTCTTTAATTTTTCTTTTCAACTAAGTCTATTATTCTACTTACCTTTGATTTCATTTATTTCTTTCAGTTCATTCAAATCTCCTTTCGGCGTTTTCACTTCCCTTTTGTTTTCATATCATCGTAAACCTCAGAGGAAGCCGTAAACGCAGTTCAGTTATTCGTTTTAAGATTCGATTAATAATCGATTCACGTCATCGAACTACCGATTATACTTCCATTCTGTACAGCTACGTAACTTCATATTTATACGTATAATTAATATTTTTTATAATACCATTAGCCTTGTGTATTATTATTACTAAACATATAAAATAATAGTGATACTAAAAAAAAGGCTGTATATTGTTATTAACTTTCGGAATTTTATATCGTGTTGGTTTTCTTCTAAGTTATGGTAGATGGCGCGAAAATAACGCGAAATCGGGTTTATTGGTATTATTTATTTTGTTATTATTATTATTAAGTATTGAATTGGTGATTTAATTTGATATTTGAAGGTGATATACATAATATTTACTTTATATATCACTATTTAAAATGAGTTAATGTAGTGATAAAGTTATTTTTTAAAATTAATTCCATGTCAGTCTGATTTAAATTTCTCATTATAACACATAAAAAAAAAAGTTTCATTTGCAATATTTTTTATGTTATTATTGTGATTTGTATTATTTATTTATCCTTTATAAATAAGAAATGATGATTTAAAAAAAAATGGTTATTTAATGCCCCTAATTTACAACAGATGGCGACACGGCATAAAATGTTACTAGTCTTGGAAAGAATTTTAGGGCATTTTAAACGCAATTTCTTAGTGTTTATTAATTATTTTAAATTATTAAGTTCCTTTTATTTTTCTGTTACCATATTAATGGCAAATATTAGTTTTGTTATTAATCTTATGACAGATATTAATGTTTTATTTATCTAAATGCAAAGTTTCAAAGCTGCAAAAATGCTGTTTCAAAGCTTTTGAAATCCAGAATTTTCTATAATTTGAAATCGCCGTTAATTGCAAAGTTATACTGTTTTTCTATTTTGTATATAATTTTTTTTAAATGTTTTTCTTTTCACACTTTATTAAAATAATGCATATCTTGCGACGATAGGCCATTACCATCCCTCACCCCACCAGCTTCAAAAGTCCCACCACCCATAGATATCATTACTACAATTTTAATACCATGTAAGCGCCCCCTCCGATTTTTTTTTATGATTTTCCGTCGTGTTTGGGGGGACGGATTAACGGTATTTTACGGTATAATGACAATAGCTAAATCCGCTGTATCACAGAAAATTAAATTACAAATTTATCTAAAACAAAAGAAACAGCACTTTTCCTTTTCGACTATTCCGGGACGGGGCTATAACCCCATTAGCCCCAGCTGATTGGTTATACTGCGGTTCCACTGTGCACTAATATGGGACTAAAGAGAATAGTGTGGCTAGTCCGCTGAATGATAGCGGTCAAAATTACAGATTTCTCTCAAAAAGAAAGGTTAACAAATCAAAGTTTTTTTCATGTCATTTTCGACAATTTTGGAAGGGAGGGGGGCTGTAACCCCATCAGTCTCCTTCCCCTTCTTTGAGTATACTGTAGTGTCAATGTGAACTAATATGGGGCCAAGGAGAATGGCCTCTGTATAACAGAAAACAAAATTACAAATTTATCTCAAACAGAAGAAAAAAAAAACACCTTTTTCATTTCATTTTTGACTGTTTCGGGAGGAGAGCTGTAACCTCATTCTCCCTGTTCGACCTCTTTGGGCAACTGTGCACTGATACAGGACTAAAGAGAAGAGCGTGGCTTGTCAGTTGAATGATTGGAGGGAAAAATATTACAAATTTCGCTCAAACAGAAAGGGAAAAAATATATCGTTTTTTTTTTCCATGCCTTTTCAACTATTTAAGAAGGGTATGGCAGACTGTAACCCCACCCACCAGTCTCTTTCCACTTCTTTGGGTATGCTGTGGTGTCTATGTGGGCTAATATGGGGCTAACGAGAATGACTAATCTGCAGTAAAACAGAAAACTAAATTACAAATTTATTTCAAACAGAAAGAAAAAAAATATCACCTTTTTCATTTTCAACTATTTCGAAAGGAGTCCTGTAACCCCATCAGCTCCCTTCCCCCTCATTGGATATACTGTGGTGTAAGTGAGAGCAGATATGGGTCTAATCAGAAAGGCTAGTTCGTTGTATTTCAGAAAAAAAGTTACAAATTTATCTCAAACAAAAAGACAAAAAGGCATTTCATTTTAGACTAATTTGGGTGGGGGCTGTGACCCCATTACGCCCCTTTCCACTTTTTGGGGTATAATGTGGTGTCATTGTGCACTAATGTGGAACTAAAGAGAAGAGAGCTGCTAGTCTGTGAAATGATAGAGGGAAAAATACAAATTTATCTCACACAGAAATAAAAAAGCATTATTTTTTCATTTCATTTTCAACTATTTCAGAAGGAGGGGGCTGTAATTCCATCAGAACCCTCACCTTCTTTCGATGTGCTATGATGTCAATGTGGATTAACATGGGGCTAACAAGAATAGCTATTTTGCTGTATGACAAAAGAAAAAATTACTGATTTATCTAAAAAAGTATGGATTGCAGAAATCAAAATTACAAAATTATCTCAAACAACAACAGAAAATTAGCATTATTTTCATTTCATTTTCGACTATTTAGGGAGAGGGCTGTAACTTCATTAACCCCTTTCAACTCTTTGGGTATAATGTGGTGTCACTGTGCATTTCTACGGAACTAAAGAGGGGAGAGCAGCTAGTCTGTTGAGTGATGGAGGAAAAGAGACAAATTTATTTCAAACAAACAAAAAAAAATCATTTTTTTCATTTCATTTTTGACTATTTTGGGAGGGGACTGTAACCCCTTTAGCCTCTTTCACCTCTTTGGGTATAATGTGGTATCACTGTGCACTAATATGGAATCAAAGAGAAGAGAGCAGCTAGTCTGTTGAATGCAGACCTGCCAACCTTTGAAAATGAGAAATCATAGCACACAAAATTTAAATTAATCTGGAGGTTGGTTGGTTTTTCGTGTTACACAGCCATCTTTTGACATCCTTAAAAGGAATAAGGTTTCAGTCTTTCAACTCAATATAGTAAATTTTTCCTTTGAAAATTTTTATACAGTTTTTAGAGTTTCTGTTCGTTTCCCAGTGCTTTTTACATTTGTAAGAGGAGCCTGGTTCCAATTTTTTAGCCCAGTGCAGTAAATTGACGGAATTTGGGATTTTTTTCCTGCGATCATTTCAGGATATTCACAGTTTTTCCGCAATCGTAATTCACATTTTTCTATCACAATTCTTTGTTGAAATCCACACTTTTTACCATGAACTTTTGATGAAATTTGCATTTTTTTACCACGATGCTTTGTCAAATTTTGTGTTTTTCTCCGCGATCCTTTTGACGAAGTTAGTGTTTTCATTCGGTGAAAATTTGTGTTTTCTTACCGATCTTTCGATGAAATTTGCATTTTCTTACTGATCTTTTGATGAAATTAGTGTTTTCTTACTGCGATATTTTGACAAAATTCACACCGTTGAAAACACAGTATCAAATCTTCCAGGAGGGGGGGGAAGCATTCCCCCTACCAGGCCACCCCCTGAAATCAACACTGCATTTTTACCATGATCCTTTGACGAAATTTATTTTCTTCTGTGACCAATTGACGAAATCGATTTTTTTTTTTTTGTACGGGCATTTATCAAAATTTGCGGTAGTTTATCGCAAATCATGCAATTTTGCACACTATTTTAAACCTTGTCCCTCAAAGAACCCCTTTCCAGAAATCCCCTTCCCCGCTCTTTTCCAGAAATTCTTAAAATGACACCTTGTTTCTAAGGAAGCAAATTCCTGTATAAATATTTACAAAAACACGATTCACTCGTGGTTAATATGCATAAAGAGAGTGTTTTATGGTAAGAAATTTGTTTTACAGCCCAGGTTTTTTTTTTTTTCTATGAGCATTTTTTAATGTCCGAATTTTCGGACTAATGGCCAATTTTTTAAAACTTTCCGAAATGTATACTTTGAAATTTTGGAAATTTCACAACAGAATCACTCCTGAAGAATATGCTGTGTGGGATAAAAATCGCATTTGTGTCTTTTGCAAAAAATCGTAGTTTAAGACCGATTTTCATAGCATCGTAGTTTATAGGTCCAAATCGTAGCAACTACGATTTTTTTCATAGCAGTTGGCAGGTCTGTGAATGATAGGGGGGAAAAAAACAATTTTATCTCAAACAAAAAGAAAAAAATCAGCATTTTTTTACCCGACTGAAAAAAAGGGTTATGTGTTTCACGCGTATCTGGGTATGTGGATTTCTTTATACCCTCGAAACATCCCAATGGCTGGATGGATTTTAATGAATGAGGTCTCTATCTTAATGGCCCGATGGTTATAGGCTAGGTTTTGTTTTTATAAATTCAAAATGGAGGCCGTAAAATACAAAATGGCGGTAGAGACAAAAAAAAAATTTATGCACCCTATTGAGTGGCATATCATTGGACAGGTCTTTCAAAATGAAGACAATGTTTCATTGACTATTTTACAGTCAGAAGCTCTGTTAAAATATTATACAACCTGGAAGTTGTGTATGTAGGATCTCTAGCTTTACTGCAACTCTAACCATCATAGACATCTATAGACCTCATGAAAGCAGTGTTTATAGATAGGAACTAACAATTAAACACAACTTAAAAGTCATCAATACAAGTAAATAAAAAAAATAGGTAAGTAATATAAACAAGTAATATAATAAAAAAAAAATTTAAGTCAATTCTTACTTAGGTCAATAAGAGAATTTTTTTTTCTCCCATTTTTCTTTCCTCTTCAGTGGCGCTTAAAATGCCTTGATCAAAAAGAGGGCTCTCTCGGTCTTAAAATACCTTGATCAAGATGAGGGCTCTCTCGATTATTGAAAATTAATTAATTTAATTTAATTAATGAATTAATATTTGAAGAAAACTGGATTAACATCAAGTGTCATCCACTACAAGTTTTCAAAAATTTATTTGAGCTTGATTGGATGAATAATAAGTATTTTAACGATTGAAAATTTGAACAAGAATATATATAGTGAGAGTGTGAGCTAATAGTAGGAATTGAAAAAAATAGTTTCACATTGATGAGAAATAATTAATTAGTTCGCTTTTCACACAGTCAAGTTTTTTGATTTTTTAAATTGAATTGATTATTTCACTTCATTTTCGACTATTTTGGGAGAGGATGGTAAGCCCATTATCCCCCTTCCACCCTTTGGGTTTAATGTCATGTCACCGTGCACTAATGGGCGATTCCGTGGAGAGTGTCACGCATGTAACGTAGGCTTTAATTTGTATTTATTAAATTTTAATGTTAATTCTGATTTTAAGTGGTATGGTAAATAAGTTATTAGCATATTTTTAAATTTAAATGTGTGGCAATAAAACTCACAGAAGTATATCATTTAATTTCATTACTCAAAATGTGCTTTTTTTCTACTTCAGAAAAAAAGCACATTTTGAGTATGAAATTAAATGATATATTTCTGTGAGTTTTACTTACACACATTTAAACTAAAAAATATGTTAATAACTTATTTACCATACCACCTAAAATCAGAATTAACATTAAAATATAATAAATAATTGAATAAATGCAAATTAAAGCCTGCGTTACGTGTGTGACTCTCCGCATGGAATCGCCCTAATATGGAACTAAAGCGAAGGGAGCGGCTAGTCTGTTGAATGATAGGGGAGAAATTGCACATTTATCTCAAACAGAAAGAAAAAAATCACCACTATTTTTTCATTTTTGACTATTTTGAGAAGAGGGGGCTGTAATTCCATTAGCCCCCCCCCCCCCCCCTCTTTGGGTATGCTGCAATGTCAATGTGGACTATTATGGGGTTAACGATAATGGCTATTTCGCTGTATGACGGAAGAAAAAAATGCATGTATATGTAAAAAAGTAAGGAAAAATCACCTATTTCATTTAATTTTCGGCTATTTTTGGAGGAGGGAGGGGGAGCTGTAACCCCATCAGCCCCCTTTTTCTTCTTTGGTGTCAATGTGGGCTAATATGGGATTAATGAGAATGGCTAGTCTGCTTTATGATAGAAAAAAAGTAATTTTTTTTCCAAAAAAGAAAGAAAAACATCAGAACTTTTTTCATATCACTTTCGAAAATTTCGGGGGAGGGGGGGGGGTTGTAGCCCCATCAGCTCCCCCCCTTGGGTACGCCCATGTACTTCGAGGAATTCTGAAATGAAAGTAATAGAAAAGAATTAAAATAAAAAGATAGTCTTTAAAAGAGTCTGGGATATTATAAAAGTTTCTTGCTTCTAAGATTCTCACATGTAGCACCCTCGCTGAATCGCCGGAACAAAGAAAGTTTTATAAGTCAATTACAGTTTTTCTGTGAAGCACGGATCGAGGCTTGGGTGGGGGTTTTGTCAGCAGGTCAGCTGACATTGCTGCAGTTTCAAGGTAAGTCATAGTTATTACCTCTTCCTTGCCAAGGTTTCTGAATAGATGATAACGAAGAGATATATGCTTGGTTCTTTGATGATGCTTGTCGCTTTCGGCAAGTTTAATGGAGGACTGGTTGTCCTCAAACAGTTGTATAGGAAGTTCTTCCTCGAGGTCCAGTTCCTTCAGGAGTTGTAGAATCCAAATTGTCTCTTGTGCTGCACAAGCGGCAGCCACATACTCTGACTCAGCTGATGGCATGGCAATGCAAGCCTGCTTTTTTTATGTCCACAGAAGTGGTCCAATCATAAGTAGATTTCCTGATACTGACTTTCTGTCAGTAGGATCGTTTGCCCAGTCTGAATCAGAATATGGTCTCAAGACAGGTTTCTCTAAATTAGTGTATGTTAATTTTAAGTCAATTGTAGTTTCAAGATATCTGATTGTTTGCTTAACAGCTTCCCAGTCCTTAGCCCTTGGACGCTCGTTTCTGCGACTTAAAATATTTATGGCGGCACTAATATCTAGCCTAGATACAGTTGTGATGTATAGTAGAGCTCCTACGGCTTGTCTGTAATTCATATTATTTGGAAGGAGATTTTCATTATCCGCTAATTTAACGTATCCCAGTTCCATTGGTATATTAGTTGACTTCGAGTTTTCTAAGCAGAATTTGATTATCAAATCATTAATTTTATTAATTCAATCAAGTGTCATAGTATTTTTGTCAGGCCGATTTATATTTATCCCTAGATAATATTTTGCTTCACCTAAGTCAGTTACAGGGTATTCTTTGTTTAATTCGTTTACAAGTTTATTAATGTTCTCATCTTCCCCAGCTATGAGGAGATCATCTACATAAACGATTACGTAAGTTGCTGTGTTACTGGTTGTTTGTTTATATAAACATTTATCGATCGAACTTTGGTGAAAATCTAATTTAGATAATGATTTATGTAATGTCAGGCTCCACACTCTGGCGGCCTGCTTTAAACCATAAATGGCCTTTTTGAGTCTGCATACCTTATGCTCCTCTCCCGGAACTGCTTAGCCTTCAGGCTGATGCATATACACAATTTCTTGCAATTCCCCATGAAGGAAAGTGGTCTTAATATCTACATGTCTTAAGTTCAGATCCTTATACAATGCCATCGCTAAAAAACTTCTAATTGTCATATGAGACGCGACTGGTGCAAAGGTCTCATCATAATCTGCCCCATATTTTTGGGAAAAACCCTTTGCAACCAGCCTAGCCTTAACCCTTAAATGTTGGGTGTTGCTTTTTGGCAACATACCCAATTTAGGCTCTAAAATACTATTAGAATAATATTGAAGTTATAATGCTTAATGTTGCCAATAAAATACATTCGGAAAATATTATTAAATCGATTTTCAACATGTAGATGGCAACACTTGTGCTGTTTAAGAATAAAGATAGATTTATTTTTTCAATTGTTGTTATTTGCTCTTTTTGTTTTGTTTGGAAGCTTGCGAAATACCCTATTTTGTTCTCCCGTTAGCAAGTAAAATTTATTTATTATTATAGTTCCTAAAATTCTTGTGTGTTTAATAATTGTAGAATTTTATCAAGGAAAATTATTTTTTCAATTAAAGACCAGTATTGCCAATTAGTAACAAACTGTTTTTTAGCCGTAAATCATACTTAAAACAAAATATGATTTTTTTAAGTATTTTTCCCATGATTTATTTAAAAAATGAAAGCCGAAAAACATTATTACAATGATTTTTGAAAAGTCAGGCATTTAAGGGTTAAACTTTTCCAGCAAACCCTTGCTATTGTATTTAGATTTGAATACCCACTTGCAACTGATCACTTTTGTTCCTGGTGGGACTTTGACTAATTCCCATGTATCATTTTCGTGAAGAGAATTCATTTCCTCTAGAGTCGCTTCTATCTACTTTTCCTTTTCAATCAGGTTTTGCATATTTTTTATATCGTCCCAACTTTTCGGATCTTCTACTTTAACATTATTTGTTAAGAATGCAAACCTATGGGGAGGAACTCCCCTGTTCGGCCTGTTTGATCTAAGCGGGACGTTTTGCATGGCATCTAAATTTCCATTTTGATTTTGTGTTGTATCTTCGCCGCTGTCAATATTATCCTCGATTAATTGTAATTTCGGAACCGGATTTTCAGAATTCAGTGTTTCATTGTTTTTATTTGATATGCTATCCTCAGTTATGTTTTTACTTTGTCTCCAGAAATTTTACGGTTCTACTTATTACGATTTTCTTACCATCCATACAAATTCTATAGCCCTTACTCCTATTGTCGTAACCTATGAATATCCCCTCTATGGCTGCATTATCCAATTTTCTTCTATGAGTGTTTTCTACATAAGCAAAGGCTCAGCAACCGAAGGTTTTAATATTTGAAAGATCTGGTTTGCGACCAGTCCATTTTTTGTAGAGAGTGCAGTCGTTGGATGAAGTTGGGAGACGATTTTGTTTGTACGTTGCAGTGCAGATGGCTTCGCCCCAGAATGAGTTGGGTAAACCACTGTCTTTAAGTAGGCAGCGAACCATCTCCATCAAGGTACGGTTCTTACGCCCCGCAACCCCATTTTGAGGTGCGGAATACGCAACAGTAAGTTGATGGTTAATTCCCTCATTTTTCAGATAATTTTTAATTTCCTTCCCTGTGTATTCCCCTCCATTATTGGTATGGATAGCTCACACCTTCCTGCCAAATTTATTCGCGGTCATGGCAACATATTCTTTAAATTTAGGGAAAACTTCATCTTTGGTTCTCAGTAAGTATGTTATGGTAAAGCGGCTAAAGTCATCTACAAAAGTCAAAAAATAATATTTTCCGCCAACCGTCGCTGTTTGCATAGGCCTACACAAATCCGAGTGCACTAATTCTGTAGGCTTTGTAGCTCGAAAACTAGTGGCTTTGGGGTATGGAACACTAGTGAGTTTTGAAATTATGCATGTTTCACATGTATCACTGTGTTTACATTTGTCAATTTTAATTCCTAACGCCATATCATTATTTACTAATTCCTTAATATGATTGACGTTTTTGTGGCCTAATCTCCTATGCCACTTGTGTAGACAATTTTTATTTTCGCATTCCTTTATAATATTTACATTGTGAGACATATTTTGTTCTATTTTACATTCATATAAATTATTGTTTACATAGCTCTCGAGGTACGTAACACCTTCGTGAGTTATCTTGCAAGATTGTTTTTCAAATATGGCTTTACAACCATTTTCAGTAGCCCTTTTTATAGAAATTGTAGGTAAATTTTAACATAATTTTCCCTCCTTTTGCCAATTTTTTTTCAGTTACAAATTTTCTCTTTTTTTTTTTTAATCATAAACGTAAGTCTATTTAACTATATTATGGATAAATTTATCATGTATTATGTAAGTAAACTGTTTCCTTTAACTTACGTTTTATTCAGGCTTTGTTTACCTTTATCGTCATCCATAAACTCAGATGATTGGTTGGTTGTCACATGGAAGTCTGCTATGACGAATGTAAAATGCAACTGTGTCTCCCTGCGTGGAGATTTTCATATACAAACGTAATGGACGGGTGGACTTCACAAATTGTGAAGTCTTCACCATCATAACTCTTAACCAATCGGAGACCAGTCCTCGTGATCATTAAGTTTCTTTTTAGCTTTTGACAACCCTTTTTCTAATCAGCTGGCAAAATAAATACTGGCGTTTTTTTTTTCTTTGGGTGTGCTCATGTGCTTCTTGGCTCATCTCTCGTATGCAGAGGAAAACCTTTAATATGAAAGTTGTTAGCTTATCTGAATATGCAGAAAAGGCTTGTTAATATGGAAGTATGCTATTCTATTAGAGTAGTGAGTTGTCTCTGATTGGTGAGAAATTTTCAATTTAAAATCTGACTTGACTATGCATGTTGATTGTTTTATTTTTATGATTTTACTGGCAGTTAGTCAGCTTATTTCTAATTATGTGTCAATTTTCAAGTAATAAACTGTGCTGTTCATTTATAGATTTCTTAATGAAGCCATCTTACATAGCTATTATACACCAGTTAGACAGTATATTTTTTCCTTTAGTTACAAACAACCGAGGGGTGTCATTTTTTTTTTGACGTATTGACGTAAGTCCAAAGCCCCGAACTTCTGTGTGCATTATCTGATATTAATGTATTTAATTTTATAGTCCCGTAACTCTCAGAGCAAAGCTCTTGACCGTTTGCGATTGTTACGCTAGAAGCACTGTTATGAAAATCATTAAACTTGTTTTTGTTATTACAGATATGAGTTGAAGACCCTGAATCAATCACCCAGAGATCTTTTACATTATCCCCAACAAAAAATGTAACATTTCTATCATTTGGTGTTTCTTTTTCAAAATTCCTATTTTTGTTAGTATTCGCATTTGCGCTGCCTTGAGAGCATATAGCCGATTTTTGTGACTGGTTGGGAAAACTATTAGGGTGTTGATACTGCTTTGGATTATTTTTATTTTTCAAGGTCCAACAATCGTCGATGTTGTGTGAATTTTTCTTGCAATACCGGCAGAATTTATTTTGTTTGTTTTTATGGAATTTCACCTTTAAAGCGGAGTGACTGTTCTCACTTTCGCAGTTATTTTCTATTCGTTTGGAATGTTTGTCAATCAGTTTAGTGCGAATAAAACTAGCATTAAGGTCATGCTCATCCCTCGCCTCCAAAACGGTAATGAGACCGTCATAACTGGAAGGGAAGAACGTTAAAGCAGAAAGATGTTGATCGCTTATATTTTCTCCTATAGCGGCTAGTTTATCGCGAGTTTGATAGATTTTGGTAAGGTGATCAATCATATTACCACCTTCGTTTAATTTTATGGAATAAAGTCTTCTTAGAAGAAATAGTTTACTACTTAGATTAGTACGTTCATGTACTTCCTTTAAAGCAAGCCAACACTCTTGCGCGCTTTCTAAATTCTTCACATTGCATATCTGATCATCATCAATCAACAAATTTATAATGGCACGGGCTTTCCTATTTTTATTCTGAAATCATCTGTCATTGGATCGGGCAGGTCCTGACTGATAGCACTATATAGGTCCTCCTTCTGTAAATACATCTCTAATCTGTACTTCCAAACATCATAATTGCTTGCGTTTAATTTTTCAATCACAGTATCCTTTAAGATACTCATTTTTCATATGGACTACAATCTTATATATATATATATATATATATATATATATAAATATTATGTCAATAATTCAAATTATATGAATAAAAAGGTTTTAAATAATAATGTTTCAATAGTATCGTTGAGTTGCTTACACTTTTTTAGGCATAGCAAAAATAAAATATTCATTATAAAACATATTTCACACATTTTTCAGAGACCATTCTTAAATAATAAAGTAGTAATAATTTTCCTCTGTAGCAGTGCAACAAATCAAGTCGTATAATCTGTTAATATGGATAAATGGAGTGACCTCTTTAGATATTATATGCATTCAAATAAATCATTTTCACAAAATTAGATAAAAGAAATAAGAAATTTATCTTACCTCAGAATATCCCAGGGTCTGCCCAGATCCTTGGTTGATCCTCATCAGTGAAGTTTTCTGCATATTTCACTTAAAAACCTATAGTGTAATTGAGAGAAAGTTGGATAATATATTGCTTAATTTTTTTTTTTTTTTTTTCATTTAAATCCATTGTGTGCGTGGTTGAACCATTAAAGCTGATTACTTTTCACTTAGATCATTTAATTGTTTCTTGATTAAATAAATTAGTAACAGAAATGGAGGGAGATAAAAACACCTCTTCCCTTCCCAAAAATACATGATAGAAGACGTGCAATAAAGTGATACAGATGCACAGGGCAAGTCCGCACACATGCCCAATGTAAGAACATCATCCACAGCAATTTTGGGTTGGGCACTTACACTTACTTCGATGAACTCTGAAATGAAAGTAATAGAAAAGAATTAAAATAAAAAGATAGTCTTTAAAAGAGTCTGGGATATTATAAAAGTTTCTTGCTTCTAAGATTCTCACACGTAACAATTGGTCCATAAAATATATAACTGAATGTTTGTTTTCTATTCTATCCTGCTTAAGCCAACTGAAGTTTCAGGTTCCTTTTTCAAGAAATTTTGCATGAACTTCAATACGGATATTTATCATAATACACAGTATAATAATCATGTTCCTCTATTGCATTATGTATATTTTTAAGCACCATTTTGGCATTTTGCAATGAGATAGTATTTCTACTTAATTGTTCAGTCATATAATGTCTTATCCTCAGAGCTCTTACTGCTTTCCTCCTTTACAATTACAGTTAATTATGCTACTTTACACTTATGGTTGAAATAAGTTGTAAGACAATAGTTTTTAGGGTGCACAGTTATAATAGGTAAAATACCAAGTATAAATATTGTAAAATTATATTAAGCACTGACCAGGAATTACCCTACAGATATGGGCTTAGTTTGACTTGCTCATATAAAAATATTTGATATAGAATAGGAAAATTTTATAATCAATTTTAAAAACTGTGATATGTCATGGTTGAAATGAAATAAAAGTAAAATAATTAAAAATTTAAGAATGACCCACATCTTTGTTAAATGTGTAAAAATCAAGGTCAATGTTGTTTTGCAGAAATTTGAGTAGCAGTTTTGAATTTTTTTTTTTCAATATTAAATTTCAACTAAATCAATAATTAAGGCATACATCTCAAAGCAAAGGGTTCAAAGTATCTTTCAGATTTTTTTACAGTTTGATAAATTGTTATTTTGATAACAAAATGGAAATGACCAAGAATTACCCAGAAACTCAGTAACCAGGAATTTCTCTGGGTGACTCTATGATTTGAAATTACATATAAAAAATTAACTTTTAAAAGGGGTTTATAAAAAGTATTTTGAATGAATCAGTAATTATTTTTAGCATTGCATTTTAATTAGTTTTGTTTATGTATATCGTAATAAGACAATAAATATACTATTAGAGATGGCACTGAATGTGATTGTTGCTGAACACAGTCGGTTAAATAATCGGTGCTGAATAATCGGTTAAATTTTGAACTGGAAATGTGGTATTCGTCTAACATTTAAATTTCAAGGTTAATGTTTCTTTCTGATGCAGTAGCATTTAAATATTTTTGACATTCGCTCACTATAAAGAAAATACAGTGTAAGGCGGAATCGATTGGGACAAAGAAAATTTTCCTTTGCATACAATATTCCGCCTTAACAGCAAAAAAGAAAATAATAATAATAATACAAATAAAACAAAATTGAAATTTTTAATGAAATTAGATTTGTTAGTAAATTTACTGTTTCCCTCAGATTAAAAAAAGGGCAGGGTGCTCCTTAAAAGGCACTTCAGCTGAACAAAAAAGGTACTTTTTTAAAGAAAAGGGCATTTGAAAATTTTGTTTTGATTGCTGTTTAACTGTAGAGCAATTGTTTTGATGTCTGATGGACATCACATTGTGGTTTCCTTTCTTATTATTCTAATACATCTTAATGAACTAGTATGTTGTGGCCATCACGAAACTTTCTTCTGTATAAATCACGTCAAATAAATCATTTAAATAGTACAAGAAATTACATCAATTTAGCACCAATTTATATCAAAGTATATCTGAATTTAAAGTTTGATGAAAATTTGTGCATTAGTTATTGAGATAGAGTTATAGTGGACATGTTGTAAAAATTTATTTAAAAAATGTTTTTCGGAATCTGACCCCTAAAACGTGTAAATCCATCGAAAACCAAGTCAAAAATTTTCATGAATCCAATACTTTCTTCTTGTAAAGATAGAAGAAAGTAAAAATAACATGATTTTAAAACAAAATCAACTTGGAGTCTAACAGACATCACACGACCTTGGATGTACTTTTTGAGCAAAAAAACTGCTCAAAGTTTAATGTTTTTCAATATGAGGAGGAAATAATAAAATTATAATTAATTTTTTTTTTAAGAAAAACATAGAAGAACGAAACCCACGAACTTTACAGCACGCATTTAAAGTAAACCTGATCAGCAAGTTCTGAGTGGCGCCACTAGCGCTACACTTATGCGCGAAGCGCGAAATTTCATTCGATGTCATCTTTCAGATGTATAAACATGCCTACCAAATTTCGTTTATCTAACACAAGTCTTTCTTGGTGTTGGGATTTTTTTTTCCGCCAGTGTATATTAATTAATAATTATTATTGTGTTTATGTACTACAACCTTGTACATATTAAGGAGTTAATGTTCTTGAGATCAATTATAATTATTTACTGTAAAAACAAAACAAAACAAAAATAACTTATATATATATTTTTTTTTTTTACATAAATGTAGAATTAAAGAAAACTGTTTTCATGAAATTAAATCACTATCCTGTAAACAGATAGAGCTTAAAGGGGAATGCTTATGTATTTAGATATGAACTAACAACTACAGTAATACACAATTAAAAATAATAACAAATTAACGATAGGATTATTTTTGAAATTTTGAAATTTTTCTTAAATTGAATGCGAATTTTTTTCTTTTATATATAAAACCGGTCACGGTTTATTTATTTTTTTCTACTTTTAAAAGTTAGAAATTTATTTATTAAGTAACTTCTTCGTAAATGTACTTACCAGAGGTTGCTCTGAGTAAAAAAAAAAAAAAAAATCTGAAATTAAGAGCATATTTTCTGAAAAGTTACCGTGGATATCCAGTTTTTTTTTCATATGAACATGAGTGAATTTCATAATTTTTTTTCCGCAATCCATTGACGGATTTCTTTATTTTTCCTGTGAGTGAAGGGCAATTTTCTCTGCGATATATTGTCAAAATTCACGATTTAATTCCTGCGACTGACTGACGAATTTCATAATATTTACCTGCGATCGATAGACCAATTTTGCGATATTTTCCCACGGCCGATTCTAGAATTTCACATTTTTTTCCTGCAACCAATTGCAAGTTTGTAATCGAATTTTTCTCTTGACCTATTCGTAAAATTCGCTAGTTCAAATATGCTGACGGCAAAATTTTGCAAACACAAAATGGGCAGAGCTCATAAAAAACAGGCAGAGGTAATTTGAATGGAATGATGCACTGGAAATTATTACAAATGCTGAAAATAAAGTAAAATTTTAAAATAATAAAGCAAAATAACAAAGAAAAAAATACATTAAATTATTAAAAGTAAAAGTCAAGTGAATAATTTATAATGCAATTATGTAATATGCATAATAATGATGAGATAATTTTTTAGTGAATTATTCAATGAAACTCACCTCATAAGGGTACAATAAGAATTTACATTAAAATTGTAAAATTACAAAGTTTTATATTTGGACAGATTTAATAACCAAAAAATGCATGATTAATTAAAAAATGTATTTGATAAATCTTTTCTCCCTTCTTTGAGTGGTTATTCTTCTTTCACGTGGAAATTCGGTTCAAAACGCCCACTTTGACAATATTTTCTGAAAGATCTATGCATTTGCAAAAAAAATGAAAAAAAAAAACAGTTTGATTACATAGTTTCTTAACAACAGCACCTGCTAGTTTCATGCATATGCAAAAAAAAAATAAATAAATAAAATAAATTTAAACTTATGTCATAAAGTTACCCTTTTGGATTTGAGAACAGCCTTAAAATGAAAAAATGAAAATTCAATGAATTAAAATTTCTAATTTATTTTAAAACAAATAAGCAAAAATAATGCTTTTGAATTTAATAAAGTAGCAATTTTCTCCTTCATTTAAACTTATTAGCAATTTATTTTTTAGAGTATTAAAAAAATATCCGCATGTAAAATATATTCTAAATGAACGCATTTAAAAAATATATAGTAGTTCAATCAAGTTTAAGAAGTCGTTTTATTCAAAAAAGCAAACATTTCTTCTCAAATTTAATTCAAAATATAATATTCATATTTTAAATCTTAACAATCAAATTATGTCTTATTAAAATTGTCTAATCTATACTAATAAAAGAGCAAATCACTCTGTGTGTGTGTCTGTCTGCAATGGCTAGCAAAATCTACCGCATGTAGAAGGCTGAAAATTTAGGGGTGATTAGTCCAGGACAGGTCCTGATGCACCTGAGGCTCAGATTTTTAATTTTATTAAGGGTCGGGGCTCCTGGGCCCCTTTAAGTTCTTATGCACTAAATTGTTAATAACATGCCTCTTTTCTATCCGATCTTCTTCATTTTTGGTGTGAATTTTCCATTCAGTTTCTACCCCATTTCTACATTTCAGTTAAGACCCTGGCACCCTTGGGGCCCGGTACATGGCCCCTTGAAGTTTTAGTGCACTAAATTGTTAATAAATTGCTTCGTTTTGGGGATACTTTCTTTATTTAGTTATGCTCCCGTTTCTACATTCCAGTTATGACCATGGGTCCGTCTAGGGCGCGGTTCAGGGCCCCTTGAACTTTTTGTGTGCCATGCATTTTTCACCCCCTAATTTTCTCACCTTCTCAGTGCATAATTTTAATGTTGAGTCTTGAACTCTTCTTCCTAGACCAACACCGTCATATTTTTATTAAGGCCCCTTTTTAAGCATTTCCCCAATTTTTTGCACATTTCTTTCAAATTATATTTAGTACCAACAGTGCTTCACATATACTTAGTGCCACCAGTGGCAACTTTTCCGCACTACCCATCATCAAAAATCGAAAAAAATGTTTGTTTTTTTCGGTCCACCCTGTTGTACAAGTCTATTACACAACTCTCATTCAGATAATGCCATTTATTGAAAGCAGGAAGAACTATTTTGTATGCCTAATATTATTATTCAAATATTGCATTATTTATTTATTTTTTAATAAGCTTATGCATGGAAATATGTTAAACTTTTTATATATTTTTTTGTTTCTTCACAGGATTCATTGCTTCATTGTTATTATTTATGCAGAGAACAAGCCATTTGTTGTCATTCTATTTATCTATTGCTGCCATTGGAGTTATTATCTGGTCTTACATTCTGAATGAGGAATATGTAAAGTATTGCTCAGAACTCCTTCTTCATCATACTAGTTTACAGCATGAGATGTTTTTATTAAATAAACCGGCCATTCAAATGTTCTTTTGTAACTATCTTTCACAAACATTTTTAGCTATAGTGTTTTGTTTTTCAACAATGAACTTGCCATGTTATCCTCAGAAGAAGTTTCTAATTGCTGTCCTGTTTATGTCTCCTACTATAATAAATGCTGCATTACCTTCTAATGTTTTAATGTTTACTCCTGCTTTAGTTGCCATAAGTACTTTATTTTTTTTAGCGTGGTATTTTGTAAGTTTCATTTCAAAATTACCCAGGTACATTTGGATGTATTTTGTATCTCTGCGCTTTTCATTTCAAGTGTTTCAACTTTCTCATATAATATCTTTTGCTTGGAGAGATTATCATGTTTCATCAGTGTTGCAAGTGTTTGGTGTCACACGTCTGCTCAAAGATTTTGTTTTCTTTATGTACGATGATGTTTTCACTGAATATCTAGAAAGTGGCAGCTTTACTCTTAGTGCAAAGCAGATGCAATTTATTTTTCAGGTCCTTCTTACTAAAAGTTGTGATAATATTATTTCTGTTTGTGGAATTACATCTGTTCTTTCTGCTTTTGTAGACAATCTGATTTATAAGCCTGTACAAAAATTTCTTATGGTGCCTCAAGATGAAGAGAAAAGCATATCAGTAGTATTTTCTCAGGTATTAATAATCTTAACTTTACAACTTGGTGTAACTTCATTAAAACCTGAGCAACGTCTTCTTGCAATTGTTAATATATCAATGTTAATGGGTGCTATTATTTTACACCAAATTCATCTACAAATATGTAACATCTTAACAAAATTAAGTGTACAAGGAAATGCATCTTATACCAGGCATTTTAGAGTGCTACTTATTTCACTTGCTCTTCTTTTTATTTGTTTTTCGTGGATGACTTTTTTGTTAAAAAAATATTCATTCAACCCCTGGTTAGTCCCAGTTGCTTTGTTTAATATTGAAATTGTTGTATCACTGATTATTTCACTTGTTATTTATATTTTAAATATGATTAATGTTCACAGTCATACATTATGGTATGAATTATATGACTATATTTATTATCTTGAAAGTATGAATAATGTAGTTAGTGTAATCTTAGGTATCTTTTTATTTATTAAAGGTATTTATACCTTTTTTGAGACTGCAAGTATGTTAAAACTTTTCTTTCTTGCTGCACATTTTTATCATAATATTTGGAATCAAATAATTTGTGGTTTAAGAAATGTAAAACGCAGGCAAAAAATAACAAATTGTGTCAAGCATCTTATAGTAGCATCAGAAACAGAAATAGCAGAGGTTGGTGGTTTATGTGCTATATGTTTTGAAGATATGGGTAGTCATATTACATCTATTACAAGGTGTAATCACTTTTTCCATAGTTATTGCTTAAGAGAATGGCTATTTCAAAGAATAACATGTCCAATATGTCATAGCAAAATACTTCGTGAGGAATATGATTTGTACAGAGGTGATTTTCATATTCCTTAAATAATAAAATTTTTGCTGCCTAAGTATCTTGCTGATTTTAAAACCCATTTTTTCTATTTTATAAAAATGGAAAAAAAAAAAAAATAATGCAATCACACAAGAACAAAACTCTGGGTGCTGTTTTTGCTTGTAATGTTTAAAAAAAATATTTGTGTTTTATTAAGTGTGTTTTGCATCAATAAAATGCATTTTTTGTTGTTACTTATAGTAGGTTAATTCATGATAATCTACTTTTTGAACACTAAATCTATTATGTATTTGTCCCATACATTTCTTTTTTAAATTATTATTCTGATGTGAGGTTTCATAACGAAGAATCTTCCATCGTGGATAGTTATCCGAATAATAGTTAATCTGAGCAACAAAAAGAAATTCTTATGGAATGTAGAACTATTCCTATTGTTTTATTAACCAGTTTGTGATGACTTTAAGATGAAGTTTTATTTATTCATTAACTAAGAAAAAAACCTTTAATTTTATAAGTATATTTTATGTAAGTTTGTTTCATCCAATTTTGAGCACAATTTTCATTTCTTTAATCACAATTTTCACATAAAGTTTATATTTTTGTTTGAAAAAGCTTTACATATTCAAAAAATGTAATAAAAAAAATTTATTTACATAAAATATGCTGTTCAATATGTATATGTATTGTCATTTTATGGAGAGTTTCTCAAGAGCAGAAGCACACAATTCTCCAATTCAGTTCTTAATCTTTGAAGTAATTTGCACTAAATGTGATTTTTATATTTCAGGAAGAGAAATAGGATTAGTTATATTTTTTAATTCATGAAATTTTTCTGTATAAATTCTTTGGGTTCAAGTATTTTCTTTGAAAAGAAACTTCTCAAAAAGTTTAACCTTTTCAGGGGCTAGTAATTGTGTTTCTGCAATCTAGAATTCACACCTGGATTCTCCCCACCCCCTCCCCAAAAAATTGAAAATAAGGAAATGTAATTTTACAGCATTTTTTCACCAAAGCCATAAAAGTAAAAAAAAAAAAAAAAAAAAAAAAAAAAAAACCAATTCTGCTGCAAATCTAGATTAAAATTAAGTTGTATTAAAAATATCCCTATGCCTTTCAATGAGTTAACACTTAGAAGTCTGATGTTTTCTATATAAAATAAACCTTCTTGTACCTTGCACTGAAGTAGTTTTTGCACTTAAGTGTACAAATAAAAATTACTTATGGCTAGAAAATGGCATGTTTCATTTAGATTAGTTGATTTGGGGCATTGTATCTACTTGTGTCCTTCATCTACTTTGGAATACTTTCTTGTTTAACTAATCTATTATAAAGAACACACTTGTGAAAAGGCTCAACTAAATGTGGGGAAATGCAGAGATAGAAAAATAGCTTTGCTAGTGTTTCAGTATATATAACATGATAATGATTATTTACTAATATTGATTGATTTGTGATAAACTTTGTTGCTAATTTTATTGAAGGGAATGTACAAGTAGTAATTCATGTGCATTAGAGATACGGAGGAAAGAGATAGATGGAGATGCAGTATGCCGTAAAAGTGGTTTTCAATATGATGTGCGTTATCGCTCAAATTTAAATGCTCTCACTCGGCCCAAACAAAACAAGCACCTGAAACAAATTCTTTGAAATCACCTGTGCATTTTTTTTTTTCTCTAAATGAAAATGATCTGCTTTTTTTAAGCATTCTAAAGCAGCATTCCATTATATTATGAATTAAAAACTGTATTACTAAAAGTTTTCTTCGTGAAAGAATGTGCTTGTGTTTGGGCCTACTGTAGCGGATTTTAGGATTACTTTTTTGGCGTCATCCCCAGCCACCTTACTGCATCTCCATCTATCTCTTTCCTCCATGATTAAAGGTCTGCATTGATAAAAATTTTCAGGCCTGGATTAAATCTATTTTGGCCCTGTGTAAAAGAAAAATGGGTGACCCTGCCTGGCCAAATTCAATTTCTGAAAAAAAAAAAAAAATCTTAACCAACATTGTCATAAAGTCAAATTCATTTATCCCTTCATGTTTTACATAAGATAACACTCTAAAACTTAATAATGGGATCCCAGAGATACCCAAAGTGGATTTTAAAAAATTAGTGCTTTTTCCTGTTGACTACTTTTAAGGGTGTGGGCGTGCTGAACTCGTCCTCTTGCAGAAAGATACACAACATATTACTACATTCATATACTTCATGAAATAATTTCAATACTATTCAACTTCATAATTTTTGCGTAAGGTTGAAAATTCTCAAAAATGGCCATCATCTTCAAATTTTTAAAATTCGTATTTGATTCAAGGCAGCTGATGCTACATAAAAATTCCATATGTGTTGCTTTATAATTATAATATTATTAAAATTTTTATGTTGATATCATTATTTGGAAGTAAATGAAGAATTTTTAATAGATGGCTGTCAAATAAGTTTAGGAATGGCAAAATTCATGAATATGCTTCCTCACATTGAAAACAATTCATGGTTAGGGATTAAAAGATTATTGCATACTTATTTTACAGCATTTCTTGGATATGTCTGCAAACCATGGAATTTGGAATAACAACATTAATGATTGTTTAGATAATTATATTCAAATGAAGACTTGTTAAAGCAATTAACATAGTTTAGAATGAATGAAGAAGTTGGTTAGAGAAATCATAATTTTAAAGGGGAAACAACTAAATTTTTAAGAATTATTCTAATTTATTAAGTCAAAATTAATTTCTAAAAATTCTAATAAGCAATTTTATAATATTGTTATTAATTTTGCAAAAAATATTTGAAAGCCTTACATGGCCTGATTTGAAAGAAAATCCAGGCTCAGGTTTTTCCAAACCTGTAATGTATATGTATACATATCAGTGGAGATTTCTCTATGCAATATTTTCTAGATTAATATATTTTCTTTTTTCAAATTTTAGCATAAATTACTGAAATTACTAAAATTCTCTTTTATACTTTTAAAACAATACGCAATTGAGAACAGACAGTTTGAGTCATTTGAGTTACACAGTAACAGTTAATGTAAAATGTTTCCACAAGCATGATAAAGAAATATGAATATGATAAGGAGCATGCCTAACTTTCATGACCTGAATTCGCCGTTGATACATAAGTCACTTATAAATTCACTCTACATTTTTCAGAAATAGGTTGTAAATCAAATTTTTTGCAGGTGATCTGTCAGAATGTTTTCAACTGAAGAAAGAATAGTCATTGTTTGTGCTTGTCTATGTGAATTTACTTATGAGTATTGGTTTTTATTCTCCACAGCTTCTAGCAAATCCTAACACATAGCTTCTCAAGCTACATTCACTCCAGATTCAAACTTATGTACATTTTGAATGTGGTCATCTTGTTTGTTTAATTGATGATGATATAATGTAAAGTTTTCCAAACAGTAAGATGCACAATAGTAAAGTCCTGGCTGTCTTTATGAGTATTGATTTTTATTCTCCACAGCTTCTAGCAAATCATAACACGTAGCTTCTCAAGCTACATTCACTCCGGATTCAAACTTATGCACATTTTGAATGTGGTCATCTTGTTTGTTTAATTGATGATAATATAATGTAAAGTTTTCCAAACAGTAAGATGCACAATAGTAAAGTCCTGGCTGTCTTTATGTGGATGACTTGACATGCAATTGTTTTTTTGTACTCTTTCTACAACATGTGATGTTATCAGATGTCTTCCTAAACCGATCTTCATCTTTAACTATAGCAGTTCACTTGAATTTGTTTATCAAGTGACTAATAGCTATTAAAATAGGTGCTGATCTTTTCAATTTATAATTGCTGAACCTATTTATACATTAATTCACATTGACAAGCACAAACAAAGGCTATTCTTTTTTTTTCTATTGAAAGCATTCTATCATATTATTTGGAGAAAAAAAAATAGATCTTATTTCTCAAATATATACAGAGACTTTATAAACATCCTGTGTGTGTGTTATTAAGCATTTTAATTTTAGTAAAAATATAATTCAACCTTTAACTTTATTTTGAATCTGTTTAGATTAGTATATATAGTGTTATCTATAGGTCATTATTTAAGGCTGAAGCACCCTGCTGTTTTTTCATAATAGTAAAATAAAAATTACCCCTGAACACACCCAGCAATCTCTCATAAAAATCTTTCCTATGCCACAGTTTACCATATTTCTATTTATACACAATTCATAAAATCATTTAAAATTAATGTTACTGTATTTATCACACTAAAAATATTCACATTTATTTTTAATTTTTTGTCATTACTAAACACAGTACCATTTTCTCTTGAAATAATGGCCTTTTCTTTTGATCTAGTGATCTTTTTCTGCTTCAGTAGTGCCTTATTGGTGACTAGCACCCTGCCCTTTTTTGTTTTAGAGTGAACATTATATATTCTTTTCCATTTATTTTTACATATGTGATTTCATTTTAATTATATATATATAAATGTCTGAATAAACCAGTTTTTTTTTTTTTAAACCCATTCCCTGCTGGTGGTGTGAAAACGCACCATTCTCTTAAGTAATTTTTCTCTTATAAAAATAAATGTTTGGATCAACAGAAATATTTTGTTAAAGTTTAATGTTAAATTACCAAAAAAATTTATTTGATTTAAAATAAACCACACTTTTATATAAAAACATCTATATATGAAATTATCGTGTTTGATTCTTTACAAAAAAATGTCCATTCATGCTCTGCTTAGAAACATTTCAGAAATAGTCAAAATTTGAATTTCCATGATTATTTATTCATCTTAGAAAGAATTTATTCAAAAAATATTTTTGTTTAGCAGCTTTATCAATGTCTGATTACATCTAATTTTTTTTTTTATAATTCCTGCTGATGGTGCATTTTTGTACTGTCTTATAACTTTTAAACTAATAATTTTTTTTTTTTTTTTTTTTTCGGTTGTAGTTCTGTCAGTAGTATAATATGACCTATTTATCATAAAATATTAGTGTGAGGCAAAAATGTTGATAAAAGTTATTGTAGCAGGGAATGGGTTAAAGTCAAATTTTTTAAAAAAAATGTATATTTTACAAATAAGTTAGTATACCTAACATCCTGTTCTATGTAGTTTCAATTGGCTTTTCAAGGACATTCGTTCTCCCCACTTCATCCCTTTGTTGACATGAGAAAGAGTAGAGTACTATGTTAACCAAATGAAATATTACTGTGTAGTTACTGACTTAAGATACAGACTGGGAAACTCAACTTTAGAAGTCGATTGAAATTACATATTAGGTGCTGCATATTGAACAATGCAAATTCTTGACTATATTAATTTCAACAGAAAACTTTGATCAAATCAAGTGTAATTGAGCTTATTAATTTTAATAAACATATAATATTATTTTGAATCTAATTATATTGGTGTATATACAGTAACATTTTAGCTAATTAGCATGCGTGAGAAATGGTGATTGCTGAATACCTGAAAAGTCTGAATAGTTAAATGCTACGAAAATTCTTATCATAGAAACAGGAGGGGTTACATCAACAGAATATTTAAGAAAGGAACCAATTTTTAATTTGCATTTTATAAACTTATTTTTTCTGAATTAAAAATATTCTTTTTTATATAAAAACCATAATTAAGGTATTTGTTTTTTAAACTAAAGTCCTTATTAATTAAAAATCATCCAGCTTTTTCTAATATACGTGTCACATACCATGACAACTGATGTTAAAAAGGTTTTAAATGGATCTCAGTTTCTCTTAACATATTAAAATTCAAATCTCTTCATAACAATTTTCAAGACTGTTGTCATTCAGTAGCTGTAGTAAACATATTTTTCTCCAACTCCGGTTACCGCAACACTCTGCTTATGAGGACATTTCTTTCTGGTCATGAGAGTGTCAGGATAACGAGGTTCGACTGTAATTACTAAGTTCATGCCATACTTTGTTTTATAACATTGCAATATTTACAACAGAATATTTCATAAGAATTTTAATTTAATATTATATTTAAGATTAGTAACAGATGATGCTCTTAATAGCAATTGTAAGCGAGTCACTGTCAAAAGCATGCTGGATGTAAAAAATAAGCTTACTTATATATATATATATATATGGCAGCTCAATAATAAAGATATTATGCACTCGTAAAATAAATTCCAACATGAGAAATATTAAAATTAATTATGTTTCAAATAACCCATGAATTATTACATAATATGCGTCTCTTAAAATAAACAATTCTCCGGTGCTCAGGTATGTAAATGGAATCTGCAGCTGGCTGGGGGGGAAAAGTTTATCTATGATATGAATCTAGAAATTAATAAAAAAAATAAAAGAAAGAAACTTTCTCTTCTGGAGTGTGTTCATTTTCATTTCTATTCAGTGCAAACATATTCAATTATAAAATATCCTTGAGTAAATATAAATGTTTGAAAATTAATGATCTGGGTTAAATTGTTTATTAGATAATGATTTCTCATTCTTGAGTAAGTAAAATTAGGGTGTCTCTGTATGAGAGTAGTGACATGGGAAATAAAATTTTACTGGTCAAGATGATTTTGGACAAAACGAATTGCCAAGCATCTTAGTGAACTAGCCATTATTACCAAGCTAATACTTGTTGTCTCATTTATCTAATCGAGCTCGACATGCTACAAACTTACCCAGACAAGTTTTTCTCAGTTCTGAAATGTAGGTTTGCCATGGTTTTAACAAAAATGTTAGTGTGGGCATTTGTGCAGTGCAAATGTCTCTGCTCTGTTATAGAGGCACTCTAAATAACAATTCTCTCCTCTCCCTTCTCCTTCATCTCTTTTTTTCTCTTTAACTTTCAAGGGATAAAAATGGTGCAATATTGCTGACTCTATGATGCAACCATTCAGCTCTAGATTGGAGCTGTAAACATCTTGCTCCTGCTCTGATAGTTGTTTACATTTCTTTGGTATAATATTCACTGTTGTGAATGTACAAATTGATAGCTGTTATGCTGAAGTGGTTGCACCAATAATTGGGTAATGGAAATAGTAGAATCCCTAAAGTAGCAGTCAGTGTTCTTAGACAGTTTATGGGAAAGGAAAAAATAAAAACTTTCAGAATTTTTCCAATTAGTTGAGCTTTTCAGTTGCTTAAATGTCGGAGTAACTGACATGTTGATAACTGAGCATTTACTGTATATATTTTTTTCCTTTCTGGAAGTTTCAGTGATATTTAGCTATATAGTGAAACCATATTTTGGAATAGTCTAGTTTAAAAACAGTTGCTGAAAAACACTAGTTTCGGCAACAAAGATTATTACATTTTTTTTTTTTTTTTTTTTTTAGAAGTTGCTGGATTTTTTTTTTTTTCTTCTCTCTGCTGGAAACAAATCAAATTAAATGAAATCAGCACAATCCATTAACTTTTTAATAAATGTCTATTTTTGAAGACTAATTTTAAAAAACACCATTCCTTAGCTTTAAAAAAATAAAATTAATATTTAAAGTCATGTGCTAGTGCTTTTAACTGTATAGAGTTTCTAATTATTTGGATTAATTGGACATATAGTCAAAATATTATTTACAAACTATTTATATCCTTAAAATATATTAAAATATTTTTTTGTTTATACATTCCTTGATATTTGTTATTATTATTATTGTAAACATTGCACATTATTTCAGATTAAAAATGTGATTTGAAGCTGAATCATTGGTATTATCTGTATGATCCTTGTTATGATCTGTATATCCAATTGCTTATTTAGCAAATATCCATCTAGATTTGCCTTGTGAATCCTTAACATAATCTATACAAGTTTATATACAGGATGTCCCTTCTTATCATTAATTGCTAGTTAATTCCCAAACCATTAGGTTTAGAGGTATAGTGCCAGTTACAAAAATCATTCAAATGTTGTTCTTCATCATATGAAAGTTCATTTATGACAAAATTGTTATTTAAGGATGTACTCAAAAAAATATTTTTCCACCCTCAACAGCTCGAAATTTTCAGACTCATTTTTAAGAGTAAAAACATGAAACGTGCTGACATGATTTTTGAAGAGATGTGTAATAAGCCGTGTGTTTTCATTTTTCCCTCAATTAATTAGAACTTTATTTATAAACTATTATTTTCTCAGTATGACCATTTTTTTCGTTCCCAGCTCTGTCGCTTTGGAAAATTCAGTTCGAAACGCCAACTTTGAAAGCATTTTTTGCAATATATTCTGCCTTTATCAAAAAATCGACAAGCATGGTGCATTATATAGTTTCTGAGTAAGAGAATCTGCCAATTGGATGCGTTTCATAACAAAAATGAATCAGAAAATAAGCAGTTTGGATTTCAATACACTCTTAATGAAAAGTTATAAAATTAAGAAATTTTAAATGGTTACTGTGTCCTATAAATTATAATAAAAAAACTTTCTTCATGGTCCAACAAGTAAAACAGTAGAAATTTTATTTCATTCTTCTATGACCAAAACGTACCAGGTTATCATATATTTTGAATTTTATGAAATTTTAACGTTTTCTGGCGCTAATTGATATATTTATTTATTTAAAAGCATTTTTAGTAACAGAACACTGAAAATTAATAACATTGAAAATATGATAACTTGGTCATGATACTTTGTGCTTAGTGGTTCTACAAAAATAGAATTTTTAGTTAGAGCATGGAAAAGTTTTTTCAAAAATAACTTATAGGATTCAGGGACTATGCATGCATTTAAATTTCATAACTTAAAAAAATATATAATATACATATAAAAAAAATATACATATATATTGACATAAAAGGATTTTATATGATGAAAAACAACCTTTGTAACATTTATGCAATTGGAACTATATATATATGTATGGAACTAATAGTTTAGGAATTAGACATTTGTCAGTGATAAGTAGGGACACCCTGTATAGATTTAATGTGTTTATATATAAGTTTTTTATATGTTGAAACTTTTCATGTTTACTGACTGTGAGAGTAACACTTATATGTTTACAATAAAAGTTATGGGATTAATTATAGGTGTGAAAAATGGTCATGTGAAGTAAAAGTCAGTATTTTTTGCTTATCTTCAAGAAGAAGTATTTTGTATAGTATGAGTAATAACACCCATTGTCACATGGGGATTTGAAGCATATTAAGCAACATGATTTGACTAAAAACCACCAAGCTGAATGTAAGAAAATATTATCACTAAAGTAATTACATTTATCGGCATTTTGTCCAGTTTCAGAAAATGGTTTTGATTCAAAAGCTACTGATAATGAAGTATAAGTTGGCTTGTAAGTTATACAACTTAAGCTAATATATTCATTGATTATGCTGACAATCATAACTAGAAACTAATAAAATTTAGTTTTTCACTAAATAAAACATATTCTTGCCCCTCTATGTCTTTTTAGTTAATTTCTTTCCCTGTAAAGAAGTATTTACTGAATTCGGGGCTGCATTAAAAAAAAAAAAAAAAAAAAGTCTCGGAAGACTGCCATTTCATATTTACATTGTTCTTTTCTCATGAAAATAAAATGTTGATTAAATTTTTCTAGTGATTTTGCAGGTTGCTCAGCAGCCTGCTAGCCTACTTACAACATTTTTCATTGAAACTTCATAAAAAAGGGGAAAGGAAATTTGCAAAGTCCAGTTGAAATAACTTCACATTAATTATTTTGTCATCATTTGTTTTATATTTTTGTAGGAGAAAATGGTTTTCTATTAAAATATTTAAACAGTATTTATAGCCTTTTACACTGATTTATTTTAACAATAAATTTATTTTATATATAAATATTTATATTACTGGGTAAAAAATTTTAGTAGGCCATAGAAAAAGGTTTGTCAACAAACTAGGTCACATGAAAAGCTGCTGTAGTGTATAAAAATTCAAAGTCAAAAGCCAATTTATTGTATTCAAAGTATACCTATTTAACTTTCTGCAAGAGCAGAATTGATATAGGTGATAAAATTGATAACAGATTTTCTTGTACAATTAATTTGTTATAATATTGGAAAAACATCAAGATTTATATTTCCTGATGCTGTTGTCAAGAGCTAGGGCATATTATCTGCCGTTTATTGAAAGAGGCATAGTACAAGAAAATGTTGTTTAAGGTTGCTATTTGTTTTTACCTTTTATCACATTGAAACAACAAAGAACTACAAATAGTTGAAAGAGATTGGTCTTCAAGCAAAAATAAGTTATCCACAAGATATCTGCAGGTATTTTTCTTAGGGACAGTAACAGCTAAGTTCATATTTAATAAAACTCATGAAGCCTTAGTGGAAAGTCTGTTATCACAAGCTAAACTATTGATGTTAATCTACCATGGTCCTAATGTAATCAAAGCTGCCACTAAAATGATGAATGAATATTTAATTTTATCTGGTAGAAAATCTATGATAGACATTGGTATGTGTAATATTCACAGCGTACTCACGATACATTTTCTAAAGGCATGGCTGCAGAGAAGAGACCTCAAAGTTGATTTTTCCCATCTATGTATTTTTATGTAAGCCTATTCCATTGGTCTCATTTTAAGAAATTGTAGACAGAATATTGTTTCATAAAATATGTAACATCAAAATGGGGCCTATTTTTATTCACAAACATGACACTGATAAATTATAAATAATTGTTGTAATCCTATATTGACAATCATAAAAGTACATTAATGTACAGTCGTGGAAAAAAAAAGTAAACGCCCCTACTAACTCTGCAACTAATTTTAATAGAAGAAGAAAGTTACTGGTACCAAATGACTGGAAATAAAGTCTACTTTTAAATGATGTTTGTAAAATGTTCTTAAGGGGCCATCTACAAATCCAACCCAGACCAATTTTTTTTTTTTTTCCAGTGGAAACACACAATTTTGAAATATATTTTAAATCTTCAGTTCAAACTATGCCTAGAAACGAAATTTCAAGTCATTTGGATAATAATTTTTTGAATTATAAACATTCAAAATTTTGAGCTTCTAATGTTAAATTACATTTTCATATTTTTATTAATATGTCCTGAAATTATAGTCCTAATGTGATAATTTTTTGTGTGGTTATAATATTAAAAAACCCAAACATAAATACAGTGAATTTGTAATTTAAGAAATTTTATTATAAGTATTATGAAATTAATATTCGAAAAAAATATGAATTGCAAGCTACATTGATAGATTTATATTTATTATGTCCTGCTTTATGCAAATTCTCAATTTCAGATATTTATTCCAAGTAGTTTTCGAATTATGATTTTAAAATGTCAAAATGATGGTTTAAGGGGCTGTCTAATGAGCTGAAAAGTATACTTTGAAAAAATATATTTTACTCATTTTATTGAAACATCTGGGTTGACAATTGTCGAAACATAATACGTGAGTGAAATGGTACTATTGGCAAGAAATAATTAATATATTAGTAGAAGTCTCATAGTCATTCTGTAGCATTTCAACAATTGAGTATGGAACTTCAATTGGATGCAGCCCCTAAAATATGCTCATTTTAAAATAATTTAATTTCTCTGAAACTAATCATATGAATTTCATGAAAATTTGTTTTTAGGCCAATTGAAGGGTGTAGAATTTATTTATCGTGTTAAATTTGAGTATTGCCATTTAAAAAAAAACAAAGTTTGGGTTCATTTTGATTTGTATATGGCCCCCTAAGCAAATTTCATATACATCATTTAAAATTATACTTATTTCCAATCGTTTGGTACCAGTAACTTTCAACTACAATAATTTGTTGCAAAGTTAGTAAGGGGTGTTTACTTTTATTTTTCCCACAACTGTACATACGTTTCAGAGCATGAAAAAAGTCCCTGCAAACTTAAAAAAATTATCATAGCACTATTTACCCCTTTTTTCAACCAACTTCCATAATTTAACATTGTAGAAATATCTCTTTTTTAAATTTTCTAACTCAATCATTTCTTTTCTATTGCCACACCCTAAAAACGGTAACTTTTTTTTCCCACGACTGTACATTATAATGCATTTTCATCGGATAGGTAAAAATGCATGTAGTGTTTGTGTGTTCAAATGTGTCAATCAGTAGTCTAGCAAGAATTTTGTTCCTGGCAAGGAAGCTGAAAAGGATGGCCTTTTCTAAGGCTATGGAAATGGGCAGAATGTGCCCTACAATTGGATAAAATAACATTGATTTCAGAAGAGAGAGAAAAAAATTTGGGGGGGGGGGGGTGTACCAGCCTGTCAGTTTATCAGCATAAAAAAAAGAATCAGTATTTAGTATTTATCTAATTTTCCTCAGTTAAATCGGTATTTTGAACTCTCTGACTAGTTTTCACTCCTGTAATTATATAAATAACTAAAATTATTTTTATTGTTTATGCATGTCCTGTTTATAAATAATATAATTTAAAGTCCTGGATTTATTGACATGTTTGTCTTATTATATCTTGTGCTTTTCAAAAATCAAAATCTACCACTTCTCTCTTTTTTTGCATGTAAATATATTAAATAGGCTTATTTCAATAGAAGTTACCACAGGCCTGTCAGTATATTCTATAAATATTTTTTATGAAACTTCTGTTATTTATTATAAATTATATCTATATTAAATGATTATGTAGAAGGAACTAAAAAGTCCTTCCAGCCTATATCAGGAGGAAAAAGTGGCTTCAATATTCCTTGTTTTTAAAAATTCAGCTAATTTTACTGAAACACACAAAGGCAAAGGGAGTGACAATATCTTAAAGTGGCTGCCATTTTAAAACAACATGGTGGATGAAGATGTCCAACATACTCGGTCTAGACCTTGATAAGTCCTGTACTACACCTATTCAGTCACATAGAAATCTCTTAATAATACACAAGTGCTGTTGCATGACAGAAATCGGATTGTTTCAAAATGTCAGACACCCAGAATTTCAAACTTATATCTCAGCCATTTCTTTGGATAAAGACAAAATAGAAGATGCTCTGGAGCCTTGTATCAAGGTCGAGCACATAAAGGAGATTTTTTTTTTTTATTTCTACATTTTTTTCTTTTAATTAAAAAAAAAAAAAAATGACTGGCCACCATTAAAAACAAGATGGCTGATGAAGCTGGCCAACGAACTCCATCAAGGGCATGGTAAGTCCTGTGTACATGCTCAGTTACATCCAAATATTTTTATAAGTATGCATGCTATCGCAGGAAAAAGAAATCGGATTGTTTCAAAATGTCAGCAGCGGTAGAATTTCAAATTGCTATAACTCAGCCATTTCTTAAGATAAAGATGAAACAAAAAATTATTCTGAATCCTTGTATCAAGGTGAAACACTTAAGAGAAAAATATTTCAATTTCTAATTTTCTTGTACCTGTTTTTGAGTTTTGAAATTGTCGCCCTTTTTTGAAACAAGATCATGGATCAAGCTGGCTAATGAACTCGGTTGAGACCTTCATATGTCCTGTACACATGCTCAGTCACATCCAAATTTATCCATAAATACAAGAGTTACAGCATGACAAAAATAAGATTGTTTCAAAATGTCAACCACTTTAGAAATTCAAACTGTTATATCTCAGCCATTTTTTAAGGTAAAGGCGAAACAAAAAATGACCCGAAATTCTTGTATCTAGGTAACACTTACGAGAAAAAGCTTTTTCCATTCTTAATTTTTTGTACCTCTTTTTGAGTTTTAAAATGGTTGTTATTTTGAAATAAGTTGGCAGATAAAGCAGGCTCACAAACTCAGTCGTGGTCTTGGTATGTTCTGTACATGTACTCTGTCACATACAAATCGGCTCATAAATATAAAAGTTACAGTATGACGAATATCATATATATATATATGGAAATATGTATATATAAATAAAGCAACATTTGGGCCAAGGTTTGTTTTGGCATCTTAGGGGTCATGATCAGTGAAAATTATACCAAAATTGGATGGCTGCGATAGGTAGCTTTTTCTTTTTTGTATTGAAAGCTACCTAAAAGATTTAAGCGTGTTTTTGTTAGCTTTTAATTTTTTATGTCCTTAACATACCAAAGGATTCACTGGTTTAATTGAGCAAAAAGTGTCTATAATATCAACAAAAAGAATATGTATTTACAAATGTTACTGTTCTAGTAAAAATACCCATTTTTCACTTTCAGACATTCAAGAAAGGTATAAATTTTAAAATTTGATGTTAGAGTAGTTTTGACTTTACAGATTCTTGTTTTGATTGGAATTGAACATCATTTTATAATTCAAATGCATACAATAAAATTATAGTATTGTTTTTTCTCTTGTTAATGCAAGATAGTCTTTACAATCAAAACTGTGTGCAGATTTGCCTCAGGAAATCATACAAGAAACATTTGTTTTATGATTTTCTAATCAGGATGACTTTATATCAAGATTTGATTGTATAGTTTTTCGTCTTCAATTTCCAACTTAAGTAACTGAAATTTTTGTGTTTGATGGCCTGTTTGTATATTCTGTATTAAATGTTACTAGTTAAATTTATGTCAGGTGTAAAAAATGAGGCTGTATAAGATTTTTCATAATAATGCTCTTCACTTTGCTGTTGAAATGTATGATTAAATGTCATTTACACAATATTTCTTATCATTCTGTTTAAACTGTGATAAATTGTTTATGTATGCCAGACTTCCATGTTTTCATTTCAACTGAACCAAAACATATTTTGTTATGTTATGTCTTTTTTTTTTTTTTTTTTTTGTAAAATGTTGATACATTTCCTTATATCTGCATTTACTGCGGTATGAAGTCCAATGATTTTTAGTAAGAGAAACTTAGTGAATATTTTATAGTGAACTTCTATTCTTTCATTTATGCCAGACCTTCATATTTTCATTTCAGCTGAACCAAAGAATTATTTATTTGTTATGTTATGTCGAATTTTATAAAGTGTTGATAGATTTGTTTATGCATATAGCATGATATGAAGACCAGTGATTTTTAGTAAAATAAATTTATTGAACATTTGATTTTGTATTATTTTATTTTAAAACAAAAAACATGTTGCATATTATCTGTCTGCTTATCCATTAAGAGGAAACAATGTATAAAAAAGTTCATATATTCAGATTTCTTCCTTTGGGATCATATGTGTCACACTTCAAGAGGAGGGGGTTTATAAAGTGTGACAAAGGAGGAAAGTTAACCTATTTTGACATCACATCTAAAATTTGAAAGTAATCAACTTGGCATTGTTTTCAAACAAGTTTATAAAAAAAAAATGTATTTTTTTTTAAGAAGCTTGACCAAAAAAAAAAAAAAAATCTTGTTTAACAACGCAAAACATTTTTTACACATTTTAAAAACCTTTAAAGCATGATTATTGAAGTGATTTGGAATCATTTTTTTTTTATAACTGAATTACAACTTGAGTTATATATAAAGTGATTGTCTTACAAGGAAGGTCTCCATGCGGGCATACTCAGAAAAATCTGAAAAAAATACAGAATGTTCTTCTCCCATGGATATATATGCTTATAAAAAAAATTGAGTGGAACCTCGGTAGAACTTCCGTAAAAAAATAATGAAAATTTCGCTTATTTGGCGACTTATCACTGTTTGGCGGAGAAATTAAGTTTAAAAAAAATACGCTTGTCGAATACTTTTTAAGGAAAAAACTTTTAATTTGTTTAAATAAGTTTAATTTAAATAACTTTAGCTTTGTCATTTTTAGTTTGCTTTAACTATAGTTTTGACATATATATTTATATGTACTATAACGAATTTTAACTATCATATTTTACGATTTAAAACAAAATTTAAATTGATTAAAATTGTTACAAACTCAAAAATATGCCCCATTGAGCACTGTTGATTCAATTTTGTTGCTATGGAAACAACTTCTTCGGTATGGAAATGCATTACGACAGCATTATTCATCAGGCATTAAAAGTTATTTTTATAACCGATAAAGCCGTTTAAATTTAAAAAAATTGTGGATTGGAAAATAAAACAATGGCAAAATTTCGTTCAAATCGGCAACAAGCAACAAGTATAATACAAAATGTAATAATAATAATAATAATAAAATTCTTTCATGGTTTACATTTAAATTCATTAAATACCGCATATTCTCAAAATCAATTAACAAACAATTTTCAGATTCATTAAAATCGTTTGCTTTTGGAGAGAAAAAGTGCTGCTAGCCAAATTGCATGCCGCTTTTGTCTTTTCACGCCAATTATTCGAAAGTATTTTATTTTTTTACAGATTTTCTACTGTAATTCCGCCGCTAATTTTAACTGATCCTTTGTTACATACATGAGTACTTTCACTAGCATTTTTTTCAACATATTCTGAATATGCCCAGTATGGAGACCTTCCTTGTTAGTATGGCAATATTTTTCCTTTCCAATGCTGTCACATCTGCAAATTCGGTTTAAAACACAAAGTTTGACAGCATTTTTTGGAAGATAGAAATGAATTTTAAAAATATATCTGAAAGTCAGAAGTTTGGATTTGAGCCCTAATACATGGGCATCCACAGAACAAAATCCAAGGAGGGGTAAGATTTTGCAATTGATTTGCCTGTAGTCCCAGTGCCAGGGCAGCGTTAATGGGGAATATAAACATGAAATACACTAATTTTTTTTTTTTGTCAGAACACTATGTACAGTCGTGGGAAAAAAAAAGTAAACACCCCCTACTAACTTCTCAAAAAATTATCGTAGACGAAAGTTACTGGTACCGAACGATTGGAAATAAAGTCTACTTTTAAATGATGTATATAAAATTTGCTTAGGGGCCATCTACATATTAAAACGAATCCAAACTTCATTTTTTTCAATGGCAATGCCCAATTCTGACAACATACATGAACTCCAGACCCTTCAATTAGCCTAAAAACAAATTTTTATGCAATTCATACCATAAGTTTCAGAGATATTAATTATTTTAAAACGAGCATATTTTAAGGGCTATATCCAAATTAAAGTTCCGTACTCGATTGTTAACCGAGAGAGCCCCCTTCTTGATCAAGGCACCTTAAGCACCACTCAAGCAGTCAATGAAGCCGGCTAGATTACTCAACAGCAGAAGAAATTTCAAAATATCTACTCTCTTCTATCACAGACCGATTGGAAATAAAGTCTACTTTTAAATGATGTATATGAAAGTTGATTAGGGGGCCATCTACATATTAAAACAAATCCAAACGTCATTTTTTTCAATGACAATACCCAATTTTAACCAGATATTTCATATCTCCGGTTAGAACAATGCCTAGACACCAAATTTCAAATTATTTGAATGATAAGTTTTTGAATTGTGAACATTCAAAATTCAGTGCTTCTAATGTT
Source organism: Maratus speciosus (assembly GCA_963932465.1). Classification (NCBI taxonomy): domain Eukaryota; kingdom Metazoa; phylum Arthropoda; class Arachnida; order Araneae; family Salticidae; genus Maratus; species Maratus speciosus. The sequence continues at coordinate 150,410,914 of OZ010796.1, read as the reverse complement.
AAATTACATTTTCATATTTTTATTTATATCTCTTGAAATTATGCTCCAAATGTGCTAATTTTTTGTGTAGCAATAATACTAATATACACAAACATAAATAAGTTGAATTTACAATTTTTATAATTTTATGATATGAATTATGAAATTAATATTCGAAAAAAAATATGATTAGCAACCTACAGTTTTTTTGATGGATGTAGTTTTATTAAGTCCTGCTTTATGGAAATCCAAAATTTCACATATTTCTTCCAAGTAGTTTTCGAATTATGCTTAAAAAAGGGCAAAAGAATGTTTTAAGGGGCCGTCTGTGATAGAAGAGAGTAGATATTTTGAAATTTCTTCTGCTGTTGAGTAATCTAGCCGGCTTCATTGACTGCTTGAGTGGTGCTTAAGGTGCCTTGATCAAGAAGGGGGCTCTCTCGGTTAACAATCGAGTACGGAACTTTAATTTGGATATAGCCCTTAAAATACGCTCGTTTTAAAATAATTAATATCGCTGAAACTTATGGTACAAATTGCATAAAAATTTGTTTTTAGGCTAATTGAAGGGTCTAGAGTTCATGTATGTTGTCAGAATTGGGCATTGCCATTGAAAAAAATGAAGTTTGGATTCGTTTTAATATGTAGATGGCCCCTAAGCAAATTTTATATACATCATTTAAAAGTAGACTTTATTTCCAACCATTCAGTACCAGTAACTTTCCTCTACGATAATTTGTTGAGGAGTTAGTAGGGGTGTTTACTTTTTTTTTTTTCCATGACTGTACAGTGCAGAAAAATGTAACAAATAAGATGTAAACAAAAAAATAAGCTTTTACCAGCCTTTTTTTTTATATAAATGAGGAATTGAAACAGTTATTTTTTTCATCAAGGTGGCTCTGTCCCTTAAACCTCTTTTTTAAGATGGTCTTTTGAATGTAAATGAAAAACAAAAATAAAAATTGTCTTCCACAGGGGTTTAGGGAGGCAGTGACCCCTGATTTTTCTTTTTTTCTTAATATTTATTTTTAATCATTCAAGGAGGATAAATTTTATTATTTTTAAAAAATCATGAGACAAAGAAAATTTAGTTAATTAAATATGAAAATCCAGGGAGGGGCATTTGCCCTCTCTTCTGGGCACCCATTGTTATGAACTATGTTTTTCCTTTGACTTGCAACAGCATAAGGCATACTTTATGGTTTTATGGCATTTACTTCAGTAAATAGTAGATATAGATAAAAATAAAAAGTGCAATGTTGTTTTAATCAAAATTATCTCTAAATAATAGGTGCCAAAAATGTCACAATAAGGGAAGGTTTATCATGCAGGTGTGACAATCTGTGAGAAATTGGGGGGTGGGGGGGGGGGGGGGCAATAAAAGCATGAAATTTGCATAGCGTAATTAATGGATTTTTGTTTTCTTCTGTGAGGATTATAATTGATGCTTCCAGTCTTTTGAAATTCTGCATTTTCTAATTTCCCTTGCCTACAAAAATGCTTTTGAAATAAGGAAGGAACAGGTGTAACACAAGTGCTTTTATATTAGAATCCAAAGTCTTGCTGTAATCAAATTGTGAAATGCATTATCCCCCCCCCCCCCCCCTTTTAAAACTGCCTTATTCTCGCTTATGACAAAAAAATAATAATACAAAATTTCTTCATACATTTTCCTTTTTTTTTCTCTGTAAGGAGAAAAGTAAAAGGCTTTGTGTTGGGGATATCCCCCAACATTTGTAAATGTAGGGGATTCCAAGTAGTTTGTAGGGAGAGGAAGTAACAATACCATTTGATGACTTCTGCATTTATGCACTGTCCAGTGGGGTAGTGGAGTGTATACGTTGGTATGCGCCATATACCTTCTGTTTTTTAAAAAAGAAATTCCGTGTACCATCTGTTTCTCAAACAAAACTATAGTGTAAAATTCTGGTTTTCTTAAGACTACAACACTGCCGCATGGGTGCAAGACCTTCAGTCTCGGGACTGATTTCAGTCCTGCGGAGATTCTTGACTGATAATAAATTCTATTTTATATACTTAAATGATTGCAATTAAACTAGCAAAAACTTTTAATCACTTTCTTTTATCATAAAAGATCATTTTTTAGCCATAATACAAGACATAGAAATCGTTTAGCCAATTTCCATTTGGTTATACATAATACTGGGAAATTTTTCAGTTTTGACTTGCTCGTGCTTCTTGCAGTCATGCACTGCCACCATTGGTGCAAAAAGTAATAAATAAAGTTGAATAATAAAGTAATAAATACAGTATGATTAGAAAATCAGCACAAACATGGATAAAAAACAATTTCCTATAAGAGGATCAAAGAAACATTAATGCAAAATTTATTAATTTATGATATGAGCAATGCACCCGTCTCATTAAAATTTGATTCATTGATGAATTTCTAAATTTACTTTTAAAGAGTAATATATTTCAATTTCAGGACATTTTAAAGTCCTGGCATTTAAAGGAAATTCAGAATTTTTTTTTTCAAGAAATGTGAAATGTTTATAAAACAAGTAAGAAAAATCATGCGTTAAGCATAGATTATGCAACTCTTACTGAATGCTTTAACAAAACTTCGTTATTTAGGGAAATAAGGTATATAAGTGAACTAAGTAAACATTTTAGAAAACGCATAAAACATTTGAAAAACTGATTTCATCAGTTACCGTCCATAGCAAATATGTATTCCAGTTTTTTTGAACAGCTCTGTATTTGCTTGTAGGTTGATTGATATAAATATACTATATAATGGGGAAATTTAGTTTAGCAAGAAAACGAATAACAGGTTGAAATTTCTCTTTCAGCAATTTATACTAATAGATGGTAACATACTTGTATACTTTTGTACAACCCTGTAGCTAACCTAGCACCTTTATTACACGCACTATTTAGCTAAAGTTTAATTCAAAGTAAAATACTTTTAAAACTACTGGAATCACATTTGCAGAAATTATCATTTATAGACAGCCATATATCCAATTCTTTGTGTGACCCTGTATATCATTTTATCTATGTTCTACAAACATTTCTTTGTAAACTATTTGCAGTTCAGCGTAAAAATGCATAACTCATTTAAAAACCACCTTTTAGCAATTTACAATCATACCCAGTAACCATTACGAATTCTTTTGTGTAATTCTGTATATGAATTACAGCATTTATACACACCATATACAATGCATAAATATAGCGAAACATAAAAACACGTAGCATAATTAAAAATGCCTTTCCAGCAATCATCGCCACCATACAGTACTTCGGATACAATATAGTATTTGAAATCTTTTGTGTGTCCCTGTAAATGCTATTGCTATGCACTTCGTATTATACATGAAATAAGTTATAGTAAACCTCAGCAACGTATATCAATTTCATTATACATGAAATAATTAACATAATTAAAATACACCGGAAAAAACTCCCTCCACCCCTATATCATTATGTAACGGAATTCTTTTGTGTGGCCCTGTCAATGAATAATAATTATTCTTTGCACCGCATATTCTACGGAATGCATATTTTAGTGCACTTCATAAATGCATATCAATTTTATTATGCTTGAAAGCATGTAACATCATTAAAAATCATTTTAAACGATTTTTTCCCTTAGGCCGTAATGTAGCGGAAAATTTTTGACTGTCCCTGTAAATGAACTAAACATGCTACAAACTTCATTTGAAATAGGGTTTGTGCTATGGTAGAGGTCACTAACATCCAAAAATTTTGGTACGGGAGTTAGAGCGTGTACAGACGGCCAGACAAACCGAATGCATAAACACTTTTCAACTTTGTTGGAAAATGTTAAAAAAAACATTTACATTAAATTATTATAAATATATTAAAGTGCTGATGGGCATGAGCACTTTGAAAAAAGGTCGTCAAGGGGAGGACACAATAACTCATCATAGACTTAACCTATACTAACAAGGCAATTAAAAAAATTTTTTTTCTTTTAAGCCTAAATCTAGTAATATACGTAGTTGTTTAAAAAGTAATGCATTTTTAGTAAAAAAGCATCAGTTCAAAGTAAAATACAAATACTCAACTAAAAATTTGCTTAGTTAAATAGAAATAGACTGGGAAGCGGCTGCACAAACAAACACCTCATCAAGTTGATGTCTGAAATTAGAGGATTACTTAAAACTCGATTCGCATATTAAAATGCAATCGGTCTGCCAAGTGATATCTTGGTGGAAAACATCTGCGAACGTGTTTTTAGTGGTTGACTGTTAGACTTATCATTCTGTTTTCCTGCTCCTAGACATCCTTGTTTTTATACCTTTGGGTGCTGGAAAACACAATGATAAACCTACAGATCAACTACTAAAATCTGGTCTGAATGTGGTTTCCAGCAAGATATGACTTGGTAGGCCAGTTGCATTTTAATATGCTAATCGAGTTCTGTCTAATTCTGGAATTTCAGCCGCCAACTCTATGGTCTGTGTAGCCGCATCCCGGTCTAAAAAGCGAGATTATCAATATGGCGAAAAAAATTATCCGCGATGTAGTTTTTTTTAAAAAATTTTATTGCAAAACAAATAGGAAACTAACGTTAACATCATTTTTCAATATAGTACCCTTGCTTTTCAGCGCACTTGGTTTATCGTTGCACAAGCTTCCTGATGCCCTCAGAAAAGTAGGTTTTCGGCTGATCAGCGAGCCACGCATGCACTGACTTTATGAAACCCAATTGTGGTGTGGATGATTTCGTAGGCAGAACCATGACTAAATTGCGGACGATGTACCACTTCATCAATAGTCACTCGTCTGTCTAACAGAACCATGTCAAATGCACACTGTCAATATTGTCATCATTTGTGGCTGTACACGGTTGTCCGGCTCCCACCTCATGCATAACGCGTGTGCAACCATTTTTGAATTTGTCACTCCATTGCGGCAAGACACTTCCTGGATTGTGCCAAAAATCTTTGAAGGATTGTGGCCTCTGATACACCTTCCGAGCACTAAAACCGGATCACTGCTATTTGCTCCTCTTTGGTGTAAACCTCTAATGGAGCGCCCATGACCTATCTGACACAAAAAGAAGACAAATGGAGGAATTACGATCAAACTTTCAAAACATAAACACAACAGCATAACAATTAAATAAATCAGGACAGAGGTCAGTATGAACAATGTAAAAAGAGTTATGTCAAAATTGTTGATAATTTTTGACTTACCCTCGTATTTCACGAGAAAAATATGTGATGATTAATTTTCAAAAAGATCCAGCAGTTGGTTGATTGAAAATTGGCGGAGTTGGAGTGCCCGATAATTTTGAAAATGCTGTTATTTAAAAAAAAAAAAGTGCTTAAAGTCTGTTACTGATTACTCGCTGTGGCATGTACTGCTTCAATAGCTCCAAAATTGCCCTTTCACCCTCAATATCTATTTATAACTAATAAATTATGATTTCCATGTGTATAAAGAAAAATGAAATTTTGAACTGTTTAAAGTTGTGTTATCCCTTATAGACCGGCAGCACAGCAGGCCCGTAGCTAGGTACGGGCCAGGTCGGGCAAGGCCTGACCTGGAAAATTATTTGCCCGACCTAGCACAATTCACTGTACACCCTGATCGAGTCATTAAATTTCCAAAACATATTTTTTGCCTCATTTAAAAAAAAACAAACTTTTTTTAGAATAGACCGTAACCTAACAGACACCCATCCCTAAAACTTCTCAATTCAAACAAAACAGTTTAAACAAAAAATTCATTTGTAAATTGCATCCCCGCCCCCCCCCCCCCCCCTTCATTCTAAGAGCTGTAGGACATTTTTCATTTTGTTGCTTTGTAGAAATTTACCTTACCGCCTCAACAAAGAGTGAAACTGCAAACTTTAGAGAATAATAGCGTTTACCTGATCCTGATGTCCGCGAAAATCGTGTTCTTTGTACAACTGTCATACATGAAATTTATTGAAATCAAGTAAGGTTGAAACCAAAGGTTTGGATTTTCAGTTGCAGGAGGCTACCTATTTTATGGCTTAAAATGACAGGTTCCACAAAGCATGCAACTGTCAAGTGTTATAATCATGTTTTTTCATTCTTAACTTCACTGTGTTGCTTTTGGGCGCTTTTCAACATAAGTGGAAAATGTTCTTTGGCGGCTTTTTTGACACTGTTGCAAATCCTAAAAGTTTGTAAAATCATTATCACACAGAATTGCAGTATCTAGAAAAGGTTTTCCAGAGTAAAGGGGCTTTATAATTACATTGTAAATGTCATTTGTGACTATTGAATATAATATTTTATATTAATTAAATGATGTAAATGTAATTTAGAAAAGAGAATATTACAGAAATTAATTATCCTTTTTATAAGTACAAAAAGTGTTTGTTTTTTTCTGGTACTCTCCTCCCCCCCTTTATTTTTATTTTTGACAAAGATATCACATTATTTATTCTACTTTTTAGTTGTTTTGTTCCTTTCTCATATATATGCCATATAAATATCCAAATATCACATAGTATGTGTATAAAAAAGGGGAAATAAATATAAGATTGTGAAGCAGAAATATGAATTGAAAAATTAACAAAAACACTAAACGAGTATTAATATTTTTAAGCTATGAAATACTCATTTTTTATTTAGGTATTTTCTTAATTTATAGCTATAGTTTACAAACAATAATCACTTACGGCTGTTTGTAAAAAATATTTTTTTTCACTCGACTTTGTGAAACTTTATAATGCGTTCGTGGACTAATTTTTAAATGTAAATGCAACGTTTGCCGGCAATATTTTTGAAGTAGTTTAGAATCGAACAGCATTCTTCATTTTTTGGCAAATGCATCGAATCATGAGCTTTAAACAGATGACCTTTCCTAGCTTCAAAAATTGACTTATAACACCTATTTTGCAATTTTTCTAAAATATCATTTGTCTTTATTGAAAATAGGAAACGCTATTTGCTGTCGTGGGGTGAAAATAAAAATAATTATTACTTTATGGCATTTAAGCAAAAACATGTTTTCGTGATTGTGTTAGGGAATAGAGAGTTCGAATGAGGACCATAAAGTGAATTATATTGACATACATTTTCATAATAGTTTTTATTTTTGTGATACTTGCTGACCAGCCCAGAGGGGTTTTGGAGAGGAGTTTTGTGAAAACAGAAAAAACCCATAATTTCTTAATTATGATACATATCGAAACCGTTTACAGTTATTACTTCTAGGAAAAGGGCCAAAAATTTATGTATGACAGATTTTTGATATCATTAAAGGGGCGAAAAAATGGGGTTTTAAGAAGAAAAAATTCTTAACTTCGTCAATTCACACGATATGAAATCCACTTAAATTTATTATAAATCTTCTTAATATTATCTACAACTTTTATATTGACAAGTTTTTGATAAGACCAACTCTTACAGAAAAAACAAAATAAAATAAAATAAAATAAAATAAAAAAGAAAAAAGGTGGGGGTGTTTAAGAAGAAAAAATTCACAGCTTCGTCAATTCACAAGGTATCAAATCCGACTGGACTATAAATCTTCTTAATATTATCTACTACTTTTGTATTGGCAAGTGTTTCCAAACTCTTACACCAAAAAATAAATAAATAAAATAAAGGAAGGCATTGTAGAAAAAAATATTTCACAATAAAGAAAGTATCATTGGTGCGATGAAAATTTTTGACAACCCTTAAGAGGTGCTGTATATAGGGTTGCATTATTAAATGTGCGCATGCCTCAATAAAAAGAACGTCAGAATTTAAAATACAGAGCGTGGTTTATTTAATGAAACAATCACCACATGGTATCAGTAAAATAATTATACTAAATGTAATATTAGATGTATCTGAAAATCCATTCACAATCTTGTGTAATACACATTTGAAAATCTTTTTTAAAAAATGGTCAAAAAATATAATTTTTTAAAAAAGTAGTAAGGATTTTAAAAAATTCAAATTTTTATAAACTTTTAAAAATTTACAATTGAACATGTTGTTATTTTTTTTTTCAAGATATACGTTTACATTGAAAAGCAGTGAGCTCACCATTTGAACCATATTTTAAAAAATAAATAAAATTGTTGAAAAGGTAAACTGGCCCCTCAACATGATTCTAAAAATGAAATTAAAATCTCGTCAAAAACGGTCAGATAAAATTGTTAAACTGGGTTTATCTCTAATCTTCATTTAGTTTTTGTTGGTGAAATTAGTACTTAACTTCGAAATCTACCTGTGCTTGCAGGCCGAGCCGGCAGGGATTTTTTTTTTTCTATTGTCCTAATTGTTTGAAAATGTTATCAGTTATAAACACATTATTATGGTTTTGAAGCATGTGTAAAAAATTCGTGAAAATATATTAATATTTAGTTGCGAGAGAGTTACCTGTTTTGTAAATAAATGACGTAGCTATCAACGTAATTACCAGGGCCTTCTTTATATTAAATTTTAAATCATGTAAAATTCCATAAATACTGTAAGACCTGTGTGAATGGAACATGTCTATAACATAATCATGTCTTACATGAGAGCATTTCATTGTCCGTCGAAAGGAATACCATACAATAAATAATGAATTCAGGGGCTAACCCGGGAGAAGGATTCTCCCCTGAGTATCGAAATGTCACTTCCGGAAGCTTTCTAAATTTGTGCTTATTAAAGTTGTAGAAGTGCCATTCCTATTTCCTACCCTAAAGGCTTCATACTATCTACTACTCCGGGAGCATCAGTAATCTCTCCCGGAGAAAAGTGCCTAAGTTCAACACTGCAGTTATATCTGATAAGATGGAAACTTGTCTAAAACGGAATTTTTTTTAAGCCTTGCGGTTTCATTTTTACAGTGCTGTTGTAGCAATCCTCAACAACATATAACATTTTTGTGGAAATTTATATTATCTTAACCATGTTTACAAAAATTAGTTTATGGATAGACAGTGAGATGAAAGAATATCATTTTTCAACTACTTTAGGAAGAGCTATAAACTTATACTGAATACGCAATATATATTTTCAATAGATGGTAAAAGTCTAAAAAAAATGGAGAAGTAGATTTGCCCCTCTTGGGAAAACAATTGCCCGACCTGGAAGATTCGTCTAGCTACGGGCCTGCAGCACAGACAATCACCTCATCAAGTTCACGGATGAAATTCTAGGATTAGTTAAATCTTGATTCGCATATTAAAACGCAATCGGTCTGCCAAGTCATATCTTGGTGGAAAACACCTGAAAACCCTATTTTAGAGGCTGACTCGTAGGTTTACCATTGTGTTTTCCTGCTCCCAGTCCTCCATGTTTTCATACCTTTTGGTGCAGGAAAACACAATGGTAAACAAACGAGTCAGCCGCTAAAATCGGGTTTTCCACTAAGATATGACTTGGCAGACCGATTGCGTTTTAATATATGAATCAAGATTTAACTAATCCTAGAATTTAATCCGTGAACTCGATGAAGTGATTGTCTATGCTGCCAGCTCCCGGTCTATTATACATTTGTTTAAAATTTTTATTTTGCGGATTTTTTCGTTTTAAAAGTCTCTCTCTTCCAGTAAATTATACTGCCTCCATGCTCTTGATATTCCTTCCTACGTCTTTTTTACATTAGTGCTCCCTATTAAACGTTTATACGTATTATACGGGGTACCAATTTTGGATACGTATACGAACAACTTGTTTATACGTATGATAAGAAACAGTATATACGGAACTTGCCCCAGTGGTTAAACCTATAAACGTTTTTTGGTCATTGCCTGAAAAAAAGATGCTTTTCTCCTGCTTGTCTGCGGTAGAGGTCTGCACGGGCCGGAATTTCCAGGTCCGGTCCGGCCCTGTGGAACAAAACATCCTTTGTGGAAATCGAACTCAGCTATTAAATTAAAAAAAAAAATCCCTTAAAAATATTGAAATACAAAAGAGATTATCTTTAAAAAGTTTTCCCTTTGGATTAAGAGGCTACTTCAGTCAAACGAAAAGACGCGTTCGCTAATGCTAATCCTTTGGAAGAAATTTATAAAGATATCTCGGTCACATTTCAATATTTTTAAATGATTTTTTTTTCATTGGACAATTGAGATCGATCTGTATGCAGGTCGTTTTTTACTTTTTCGATTTTGATTGCAGATTTTTTTTATGAAGATGCTTTTTCTTTCGAAACCAGTTTCGAAAATGAAAGTGTCCTCATTAAAAATACCTGTAAACAAAATAGAAAAATTAAACAACGGTCTTTGTACAGATCGATCTCAACTATTCAATGCAAAAAAAATCATTTAAATTCAAGCGAGATATCTTTATAAATGTCTTCCATAGGATTAGCATTAGCGAACGGGTCTTTTCGTTTTACTGAAGTAGCCTCTTAACATTAACGAACGGTTGTTTTCGCGTGAGTGAAGGAAGAATGGAAAACGCTAATGCTAAGTTTATGGGGGCGTTATTTTCAAATTTCTGGCTTTAATTTTAATGTTTTTTCTTCACTTTATAGCTGAGGACGATCTACAACCGGGCAAGCTTTTACTTTTTCGATTTTGGTTGTAGTTTTTTTTTTAAATATTAGGATAGTTTCAATCTCAGAAATGAAATCTCATGTCAGAAATGACTCTCGGTTTCGAAATGAAAGTAATTAAAAAAAGAATTCTGAAACCAAAATCGAAAAACTAGCCCGGTTGTAGATCGTCCTTATCTATCCTATGCAAAAAAAAAAAAAAAAAAAAAAATCATTCAAAAATATTAAACTCAAAGCGAGAAATTTGAAAATAACGCCCCCATAGACTTAACATTAGCTTTATCCTTTCCGCCCGTGACTGAGAAAAAAATGTATGCCTGGTCAGAGATTTTTGAAAATATTTCTCTAACTTATTAAGTTATATTAGAACGTCCATTCGTTACTCTTGTGGCCATTAGAGTATTTTTTCATAAATATTTCAAATTATTTTATTACAAACTATAATTAGGATAAAAATCAATATAACCAGCTAAATACCATTGTGTTCCACTCACGTAACATATATCTAATTTATAACAAAAAGCATTTTACTTGTCTATATATTAAATCAAAGTTTTGTTACTCTTGTGACCAGAGTGCCCCGACCTGAAAGGTGGAAAAAAAAGACACAAGAAAAATAATGAAAAATAATCAGGGATACATTTTTCATATAATACTACATCAATCTTTTCTTCTGTTACACATCTGCAATATAAGTAAAAACTACTGTTGTGTAGCTGTTTTACGCTGAAATATTGCAAATTAGTAAATATTTTAATAAGTATGTCTCCAAATACCTTATTTTATAAAATTTAACATTTAACGCTTTAATTCCCATGATAGAATACGTTCTAGAAATTACGTAGTTCAGAGAATCTGACTTTACACCAGAAAGTTTTCAATGGTTAACTTCGCTTTATTTAAATACGGAATGGATGTTATTAATTAAAGCAAATATTGCTATTTTAATTTTCTGGTGTGAATTGGGTATACGAATAAAAAAATCTATTAAGTTCAAAATACTGTTGTTTGCATATATGCAAAGCTGCGTACTAAAGGGTTAATATATGGACAAGCAAAATGCTTTTTGTTACAAATTAGATATATTTTATGAGAGTGGAGCATAGCAGTATTTAACTGGTTATATAATTTTTTATCTTAATTATATTTTATAATAAATTAATTAGAATTATTTATGGAAAATTGGTCTACTTGGTCACAAGGGTAACAATGGACGTTCCCATATTTCCAAATTTTCAGTTACCGAAAGATCATTATTACTACTATTATTTTTATAAAACAAATTGCTTGCCCGACAGTTTTTGGGAACAATTAAGAGCTTACTTCAGTCACGCGAAAATACCCGCTTGCTAAATAATTATGCCCGGCTCGGGCAAAAATCAAGGAAATCAGACCCGACTGAATTTCCACAAAAAATTCCGATTTTTCTTAACATACACTTAAGATTCTTTTCTAGAATACTGCATAAATATTTATGGAAAAATTTAACAGTATATTTTAGATTACTATATGTTTGCAAGCCACACCATACAGAAAAGCAACATTAATAATCACTTAGATTCTTAAATTCAAATAAAGATTCATTAAAAACATTAATATGTTCAGAATAAAAAAAAAAGGATGGTTAAAAACATCATAGCTTTTGACCTTGTATAATAAAAAAAATCCCTTCCGGCTCGGTTTACAGGCGGGGGTAGATTTCGAAGTTAAGTACTAATTTAACAACAAAAACTAAATCATGATTAGAGATAAACCCACTTTAACAATTTTATCCGGCCGCTTTTGACGAGTTTTTAATTTCATTTTTATATAAGAGCTGGTTTGACCAGAATCATGTTAAGGCAGTATTAAAAAAAAATACTTTCCCATACTCAACAACTCGAAATTTTCTGACACATTTTCAGATTCATTTTTAAAAGAAAAAAACACGAAGCTTGCTGACGTGATTTTTGAAGAGATTTATAAGCGACCTGTTTTTTTTTTTTGTTTTTTTTTTCCGTTTAATTAATTAGAACTTGATTTATAAAAATTATTTTGTCAGTAGTTTTCATTTCCAACACAATCGCTTCGGGAAATTCAGTTCAAAATGGCCACTTTGACATAATTTTTTTAAATATATTCTGCCTCTATCAAAAAATTGACCATTATGGTGCATATATAGTTTCTGAATAAGAAAACCTACCAATTGGAATCGTTTGAGAGCAAAAATGAATTTAAAAATGAGTCACAAAATAAGCAGTTTGGATTTGAGTACACCCTTAATACGATGATTTTTTCTTCAACCGCTATGTATTTTTAATTTGTTTTTTTCTGTAAGAATTGGTCCTATCAAAAACTTGTCAGTATAAAAGTTGACATTAAGAAGAAAATAAATTCATGCGGATTTTATATCTTGTGAATTGACGAAGTTATGGATTTTTTTCGCCCCTTGAGCCCATTTTTTTTAATCAAAAAACTGTCATACATAAATTTTTGGCCGTTTTTAGAAGTAATAATAACTTTAAGCTGATTCGATATGTTTTATAATTAAGAAGTTATGGTGTTTTTTCGGTTTTTACAAAATCCCGCCCTATTTCCACCCTTAGGTCCGATTTTACCCGTTAACAAACTTGACCGTGATTTTATGCCTCTTGATTTGCATAAATGAATTTAAAAATGAGTCAGAAAATAAGCAGTTTGTATTTGAGTACACCCTTAATACGATGATTTTTTCTTCAACCGCTATGTATTTTTAAATTGGTCCTATCAAAAACTTGTCAATATAAAAGTTGTAGATAATATTAAGAAGAAAATAAATTCATGCAGATTTTATATCTTGTGAATTGTCGAAGTTATTGATTTTTTTCTTCTTCACCCCCCCCCCTCCCCTATTTATAATAAATTTAATTGAATTTGATATCTTGAGAATTGACGAAGTTATGAATTTTTTTCGCCCCTTGAGCCCATTTTTTTAAAATCAAAAATCTGTCATACATAAATTTTTGGCCGTTTTTAGAAGTAATAATAACTTTAAGCTGATTCGATATGTTTTATAATTAAGAAGTTATGGTGTTTTTTCGGTTTTTTACAAAACCCCGCCCCATTTCCACCCTTAGGTCCGATTTTACCCATTAACAAACTTGACCGAGATTTTATGCCTCTTAATTTTATGTATAAGTTTGGAAGAGATTTGTGCAGAATTATGAAAGTTATCGTGTCCATAAAAAAGTTATATATATGTGTAGATATAGATAGATAGCTATATATATAAAGTTTTTTACTGAGGGTAGGGTGGTTTAGGGTTCTGGGGCCATGATCGATGTAGATCTGCATAAGTTTTTCAGAAATTTCAACATAGGGGAGAATGCAATAAGTAGTATTTCATACGAAATCTACCTAAATAGGAGATTTTTAAAAATATTTCTCTGTAATTTATTAAGGTATATTTAGCAAATTTTCTGTTACCATAAGTTCATTATTGCTACTATTATTTTTATAAAACAAATTGCTTACCCGACAGCTCTTGGGAACATTTAGGCTACTATAGTCACGCGAAAATACCCACTCGCTAATATAAAGAAAAATAAAGCTCATTTCCGTACATATTAGGTAATATAATGAGTGTAAGTGTATTATAAAGATTTTATGAGCATACGATCAGTATAGTGCGGCGCAAAAGTTTAAACAAATCGTAAATATTTTAATAAGAATAAAATTGTACAACGTAATGCTTTCAAATATCCACTGTAAGTGAATACTGTGATCATAAACAGGGATTTGTTTAGGAAGAAATTGGGTCCTTTAAAGGACCCTTCACAAAATTGTTCATCACAAAACTTTTCACTTAGAAACAGGACCCTTCACAAAATTATTTGTCTTTCAATTTATTATTATAATTTGTCTTTCAAATTATTTGTCTGTCACAAAATTATTTGTTTATTAGAAAGTCCTTTCACAAAATTTTTCCATCTCTAAACTGAACATTTCACAATCTTAACTATTTAAAAGTAAAATCTGACTTGTCAATTTTGCATATATAAAGAAAATGGGTCTATGTCATTTAGCAGACAACCAAATAGCCGACAAGACATTTAGCAGACAGCAATTAGACGACAGGACGTTTAGCCGACAAGTACATTTAGTCGACACGTACATTTAGTCGACAGGACAATTAGCCGACAGCGACAGTTAGCCGACAAGACAGATAGCCGACAGAGACAATTAGCCGACAGGACAATTAACCGATAGGACAGTTAGTCGACATGGACAATTAGCCGACAAGACGTTTAGCAGACAGGATGATTAGCCGACAAGATAATTAGCCGACTGGACAATTAGCCGACAGGACATTTAGCCGACAAGACAATTAGCCGATAAGACAATTAGCCGACAAGACATTTAGCCGACAGGACATTTAGCCGACAAGACAATTAGCCGACAGGACATTTAGCCGACAGGACAATTAGCCGACAAGACATTTAGCCGACAGGACAATTAGCCGACAGGACGATTAGCCCAGTTAGGTTTTGGTTTGGATACTTTTAGGTTTCGGATAGGTTACGGTTAGAATACAGTTAGGTTATAATTAGTTTACGGTTACGTTAAACTTAGGTTACAGTTAGGTTACGGTTAGGTTACAGTTAGATTACGGTTACGTCACAGTTAGATTAAATTTAGGTAACAATTAGGTTACATTTAAGTTACAAATAGGTTAAGGTTAGTTACGGATAGGTTACAGTTAGATTAGGGTTAAGTTACGGATAGGTTACAGTTAGGTTACGGACGGGTTACGTTAGATTACGTTTATGCTACGATTAGGTCACAAATAGGATACAGTTACGTTACAGTTTGGTTACAATTAAGATTACGGATAGGTTACAGTTAGATTACGGTTAGGTTACGGATAGGTTACAGTACGTTACGGATAGGTTCCAATTAGGTTACGGTTAGGTTACCGCCAGGCTACAGTTAGGTTATGGTTAGGTTACAGTTAGATTACGGTTACGTCACAGTTATATTAAATTTAGGTAACAATTAGGTTACATTTAAGTTACAAATAGGTTAAGGTTAGTTACGGATAGGTTTCAGTTAGATTAGGGTTAAGTTACGGATATGTTACAGTTAGGTTACGGATGGGTTACGTTAGATTACGTTTATGCTACGATTAGGTCACAAATAGGATACAGTTACGTTACAGTTTGGTTACAATTAAGATTACGGATAGGTTACAGTTAGATTACGGTTAGGTTACGGATAGGTTACAGTACGTTACGGATAGGTTCCAATTAGGTTACGGTTAGGTTACCGCCAGGCTACAGTTAGGTTACGGTTAGGTTACAGTTAGATTACGGTTACGTCACAATTAGATTAAATTTAGGTAACAATTAGGTTAGATTTAAGTTACAAATAGGTTAAGGTTAGGTTACGGATAGGTTACAGTTAGATTAGGGTTAAGTTACGGATAGGTTACAGTTAGGTTAAGAATAGGTTACAGTTAGAATACATTTATGCTACGATTAGGTTACAGATAGGATACAGTTACGTCACAGTTTGGTTACAATTAAGATTACGGATAGGTTACAGTTAGATTACGGTTAGGTTATGGATAGGTTACAGTTAGATTACGTTTCTGCTAAGATTAGGTTACGGATAGGTTACAGTTATGTTACAGTTTGGTTACAAATAGGATTACGGATAGGTTACAGTTAGATTACGGTTAAGTTCCGGATAGGTTACAGTAGGTTACGGATAGATTACAATTAGGTTACGGTTAGGTTACCGCCAGGCTACAGTTAGGTTACGGTTAGGTTACAGTTAGGTTATAGTTACATCACAGTTAGGATACGGTTAGGTTATAATTAGTTTACGGTTAGCGTACCATCATGATACGTTTATTTTACAGATAGATTACGGTTAGGTTTCTGTTATGTTACAGTTAGGTTAGGGTTAGGTTATAAGTAGGTTACAGTTACGTTACGGTTAGGTTATAATTAGGTTACGGTTATGCTCCATTTCCGTTACAGATAGGTTACGGTTAGGTTGCGGTTATGTTCCATTTCCGTTACAGATAGTTTACGGTTGGATTATGGATAGGTTACAGGTAGGTTACAGTCACGTTACATTTAGCTTAAAATTAGTTACAGTTAAGTTACCGATAGTTTATAGCTACGTTACAGTTAGGTTACGGTTATGTTATAATTAGATTAAGGTTAGGTTGCAATTAGGTTACAGTTGGGTTACGGTTAGGTGATAATTTGTTTATAGTTAGGTTGAAGGTATGTTACTGTTAGGTTACGGTTATGTAACATATTACAGCTAGGGTACAGTTAGGTAATGTTTATGGTAGAGTTAGATTAAGGTTACGTTACAATTAGATTACTGCACCCAGGGCTTAAATTCTAACAAAAAAAGTTCCGGAGCCCTAATATTCTGCGCTACCGGTACAACAACTGTACCGTTCCACCCCCTCCCCCCTGCCCCTGTAATCTGCATATTTATATTTCGTACATTAATTGCAAAATTTAAAACATTTTTTTTTCTTTAGCAAAATAAAAAAATTAAATATATCTATCAGCATATACTTAGCTGTCAACTATTCTACTTTTTAGTTATCACTTCTTCTGAATAGTAAAAATCAGTGCCTATTTTTTATGTTAATTAATTGCAGAATTCTGCGATTAAATAGGGTAACGATTATGATTAGAAAATGGTGTTAACACAAAAAAGAGATAGTTCGCAGCTATGCAATTTTAAGAAAAAATGAATGAAATTTACAGAAATGAATATTTATATGCTGAAGAATGGAACAATGTTTTACAATTTCCTGTAAATGTGCATATCTTAAGCTATAATCATTTCCTTCCGCATAACAATCTTTTGCGGTGAGTCCCTGAAAATCAGATAAAATTAAAAATGTGACAACGTTATCGGAAAGAATCTATGCTTTTATAGAAAAAGGGGAAACACTGCTCGGTTGCTTTCTATCAGAATAACAATACAGGGTAATTATTCTACTTACAAAGGAAAGTGACTTCGTATAGGTGCACAGAGCCTTAGCGCGGGTACTGTTCATGATACAAAATAAATAGAAAAATCACTAACGTGATTTTTATACTCGTACGCAATAGAAGACAAAAAACCTCGAACAGACAAAACGTCAAGCTGATGCTTGTTGGATAAAACAGAAAATATTCTTTTCAGGTTAGATATCGAAATAAAAAAAGAAAACCCAGCCAATAAAAAATTATCCTACTGTCACAAAAGAAAATCGAAATGAAAGCAAATTTATTGTTCACTCTCTTGAGTGGCGCCGTATCAACACGTCGCCGATATAAATTTTAAATAGAAAAACACGATTTCTGTTTCCCCTTCATTCTGATCAAAATAGCATTAAAATGATTTGAAGTGGAATATAATACATAATTTTAAAAGAAGATTTTTTTTCAATACATGAATAAATAAAATTTTAAATTTAATACAGATTGAGCTCGAGTCAGTCTAAGCTTAAAAACTTATATAAAAATTGAGTACGTTTCATCTCCATCCCCTACGCGTGTGACACATTAGGTCACATATAAGTGTTTTGGTAAAAAGAATGCAAAAGCTTGGAGATGGGAAAGAAAGGAAAAGGTAATTTAAGCTTCAGTTTTACGGAAGCGCTATTACACTGGGCTCCGGAGCCCTGTATTTATGAGCTCCGGTGAATTCCGAACAATATTTAAATATTTACTAAAAACAGAGAAGTACCGGAGCCGGGCTATGGTGGGCTCCGTCGCAAATTAAGCCCTGGTTACAACCGAATTTTATACAGTGTAATTTTATATCACACTAGCTGACCCACCCACGTTGTCCAGGCCCATCATAATAACCTTAAATAAAACTCAAGTTTGTATGATTTTATATCCTTTGAAAAGCTTTTAAATGGACCTAGTTTCGGAAGTTCCATTACCTTCCACAGCCTCTCGTGTGTTCCCAACATATCTCTTTCCGAACGAACATGTGATCTGGGTCTCCGCTACCAAAAGCGGTATGTACTGGAAGTGCTCCGCACGTACCACAGATAATCGAAAACCAAGTCGAGTGAGCCAAATTTCGTTGTAATCAAGCCCATAGAACCCGAAAAATGTTCGAAAATGTTGGTAACTGAAGTCTAAGATAAAGTTTCATAATACAGAAAGTAGCTGAATTATAATCTAACTTAAATGAACCTATTTCCGTTGAAATCGGGCCCCTAGAACCCGAGGAAAGAATACACCCCTAAGCGGTGGAAGGTTGCACCCCCACCCCCCCTCTCTGTAAATTTCACGGACTACTTTTAAAATTAACGCAATATTATTTAATAAACGGATGAAATCCCGGGCGGCAAACAACTTAGCTACGCTACTGCACCTAACGAAAATTTTCATATGAATTCGACATTCGTTTTATTCGATGTTAGCATAAATTAGAGGCCCCGATGTAATTATGAGCACGCTAGAGGGCGAAGCCAGCTAGTTTAATAAAATGTTATTATTATCACGCTTATATGTTAAAGCCTCGATAACTCGACATCCTCATAAATAAGTGTATTTAATTAATATTACTATTTATACATTTGCTCTAAAAACTGGATAACTTGAAGATTCATTAATCTGTTTTATTATATATCGAATACAAGTTATACGGTTAAACCTTGATGAATCCTCAAGCTTATAAATCTATGTTTTTATTTAAACAATTATCATTGGTCATTGTGGTTAAAACCTTGATAACTCTATATCCTCATAAAGCAGTGCTTCTATGCAATAGATTTTAATTAATTTTCTTAACATCCGCAATAAAATCAAAATAACAAGTTAAGCCAAACGATCTCTCTAAACGAAAAACCTAGTTACTTCGCCATCTCTTTAAATTTATATTTCAATCAGTTTGATATAAATTCTGTATGATTTCCAAAAAACCTCGAAAAGTCGTCATCCTTAATCATCTGTGATTTTATTAAGTTGAATGTCATTAATGAATTATATATATCCAATCTTGATAACGACATTCTCAGAAATTTGTCTTTTTGCGCATCGAATTTATTTAATTTATATATTAAAAGATCAGTGATTCGCCAGCCTTATAAACCTTTGTTTTTGTTGAAAGAAGTAATATTTATTTGTTACTGATATGGGGGCACTATAATATCGATAGCTCATCAATTTCATAAATCAGTGCTTTTACTCAATCATCATTAATATTTTATACATATGCATTAAAACCTCAATAACTCGTCAGCTACTAAGAGTGTGTTTTTATTTAACTGTAGCATAAGTTTTCAGCGAGATCGGATTTAACGACAACCCAGTTTTTAGTGGGGAAAATTGAATAAAACGTATACCAATAAAAGAAAGTTTCGCTCTGTCTGTGTGTATGTGAGTGTGTGAGTGTCTGTGTGTATGTGAGTGTGTGAGTGTCTGTGTGTCTGCGTTTGATGACTAGCAAAATCTACCGCACGTAGAAGTCTGAACATTTAGGTGAGAACAGTCCAAGACATGTCCTGATGCACCTGACAATAAGATTTTTCTTTTTTTAAGGTCGGGGCCCCTGTGCCTCTAAGTTTTTATGCTCTAAATTGTTAATAACTTACTCCCTTTATGTCCGATCTTCTTCGTTCTTGGGGCCAATTCCCTATTTAGTTATTCCCTCATTTCTACATTCCAGTTAAGACCCTGGCAGCCTGGGACCCGGTACAGCACCCCTTAAAGTTTTTGCGCCCTAAATTGTTAATAAATTGCTTCCTTTTAATCCGATCTTCATTTTTGGTATCCTTTTTTCATTTAGTTATTCTCCCATTTCTACACCCTAGTTAAGACCCTTGCTCCATTCTCCCCCCTAGGGTCCCGTAGGTCCCTTGAATTTTTTGTGCGCCATGCATTTTTCACCCTCTAATTTTCTCACCTTCTCAGTGCATAATTTTAAAACTGAGTATTGGACACTTCTCCCAGGACCAACCCAATTTTTGGCGCATTTCTTTAAATTATTATTCTAAGGAATAATTCATAACTCTATGGCTAATTTTGAATAATTGAAGATCTAAGACCTTTTAACATATTTTCATGTTAGGGCCCTGCTCTTAACTATCAGTTGGCCTCTTTTGGGCCCTTTATTGTAGCTCCCTTAAAAATGACCCAATTCATTAGCTTTTTTTTCTAACAACTTCTTAAGTCTTCTAGGAACTCCATGAACGACAAAAAAAATTCTCACTTCAGCTACCACCAATTTTGAATATTAATCTCCTTCTTGGGGCCTTTGTTGTAGCTTCTTTAAAAACGATCTTACTCTATTACAATTTTCTACTTCATAGTTCTTGTGTCCTACAGCTACTTTAAAACTATTAAAAATTTTTCCTTTACCCAACTACATTCCAGTTAATATCCTGCCCTCTGGGCCCGGTCCTTCTTTATACCCAAGCTACCACCTTTTTCGAATATTAATCTCCTTTTTCGGCAACAGCTTACGTTTACTCACTACATCCGTAAATTAAAAATAAAAATCGCGTTACGTTAACCCTTAAATGCGCGATTTTTTATTTTGCTTCGAAAAAATTATATAGGATTCTCTGAAAGGTTTATTACTCAGGAAAAATAATGAAAAAAAAATCAGAGATACATTTTTCATATAATACGGAACTCTTTTCTTCTGTTGCGCATCTGCAATACAAATAATAACTACTGTTGCGGGGCTGTTTTACGCTAAAATATTGCAAATCAGTAAATATTTTAATACCTATGTCTCCAAATACCTTATTTTATATAATTATTTATTTTATAAAACTTAACCTTTAACCCTTTAATTCCCATGATAGAATGCGTTCTAGAAATTACGTACTCCAGAGAATCTGACTTTACACAAGAAAGTTTCAATGGTTAATTTCGATTTTTTTAAATACGGAATGTCTGTTATTAATTAAAACAAATATTGCTATTTTTATCTCCTGGTGTGAATTAGGTATATACGAATAAAAAAAATCTATTAAATTTAAAAAAACTGTTCTTTGCATAAAAAAACTGTTCTTTGTCCCTGCGCACTAAAGGGTTAAAGGTAATTTTAGAAAAGGGATTTCATCCGTTTATTAAATAATATCGTGTTAATTTTAAAAGTAGACCGTGAAATTTACAGAGGAGGAGGGAGGCAACTTTCCACCGCGTAAGGATAAATTGTTTCCTCGAGTTATAAGGGCCCAATTTCAACGGGAATTGGTTTATTTAACTTAGATTACAATTCGGCTACTTTCTGTGAAAATACTACTTTCTGTGATTATAAAAGTTTATCTTAGACTTCAGTTAACGACATTTTCGAACATTAATGATACATTCGTTTTTCCAGTTCTATGGGCTTGATTACTACGAAGTTTGGCTCACTATTAGACTTTTTTTTTCAATTGTCTACGATACGTGCGGAGCACTTCCGGCACATGCTGTGTTAGGTAGCGAGGACTCAGATTACAGGTTCGTTCGGAAAGACGTTTGTTGGAAACATACGAGACGTTGTGGAATGCAATGGAACAACCGAAACTAGGTTCATTTAAAAGATTTTCAAAGGATATAAAATCATACAAACTTGAGTTTTATTTAAGGTTATTATGATGGACCAGGCAAACGCCGGGTGGGTCAGCTAGTGTGATATAAAATTGCATTGTATAAAATTTGGTTGTAACGTAGGGAACTAAAAAAAAGCAAGCAAAAAATTCATACCGCACAGTTTGTTTTTTATTTTTAATTCGATATAGATTACGTTATTCCTATGTCTAACTGTTTTATACGTTTAATATAATATGTTGAAACGTCACAAAGAGATTATTATTTGTTAAAAAAACCTTGTTTATATGACTTACCTTTTTCTACATAAACAAATTGCAGTAGTAATCCTTATCTCAGTTCATAAAATATTTTTTTTTTAAATGCCAATTGCAAATATCCGTTTATTTTTCAAAAAAATCATGAAAATTTAACAAACTGTTGTATAGGAACATTATTTGTGCTATAAAATTTATCAAATAATGATATTTTTGTGCAAAATGAAAAAAAAATAGTTAAAATTCTCACCGATAAGCGAAGTTTTAGGAGCCTCATTATAAAAATGTATGACAAATAAGCAGATTATGGATTCTTAAAATAGTCTCACACTAAAAAATTAAATTTGATTGTTTAGTATCTGAATGAAAATAGCTGTACATTTTGTGCTTGTAAGAAATAAAAATGGTTTTATATGAATGCGTTAGAAAATAGCCAATTTGGATTTGAGAAAATCATTTAAAAAAAAAAGAAAGAAAAGAAAGAGAAAAAAATCACTCCCGGCTCGGCCTGCAGGCACAGGTAGATTTCAAAGTTAAGTACTAATTTCACCAAAAAGGCTAAATCAAGAATAGAGATAAACACAGTTTGACAATTTTTTCTGGTCGCTTTTGACGAGTTTTTAATTTCATTTTTCTAAACTGGTTTTATCAGAATCATGTTAAGGCTGTGTTCTCAACTACACTGCTCAACAAGGTTGATATTTTCTGACACAATGACGTACAGATTTTTTAACGTAATTGTATAAAATTGGCAGACCTACTACAAGGGATTTTTCTCCCTTCGTTCAGTATTTTTTTTTTTCCTTTTGTTGGGAAATTTGGTTCAAACTGTGACAGTATTTTCTGAAACATCTATTGTGTTTACAAAAAAAACGGAAAATGTCTTTCAATTACATAGTTTCCTTATAACAACACCTTCCAATTTCATGCGTTTCCGAAGAAAAGGGAATTAAAACTTATGTCATAAAGTTGCCCCTATGGATTTGAGAACAGCCTTAATACGATATTTTTTTCTTGAACCTCCTTTTTTTGTGTAAGAGTTGGTTTTATCAAAATCTTGTCAATATAAAAGTTGTAGATAATATTAAGAAGATTTATAATAAATTTAAGCGGATTTGATATCTTGTGAATTGACGAAGTTATGATTTTTTTTTTCTTTTTAAGCCTCTCCCTTTTCTCTGTAAGAGTTGGTACTATCAAAGACTCAATATAAAAGTTGTAGGTCAGATTAAGAAGATTTATAATAAATTTAAGTGGATTTTATATCTTGTGAATTGACGAAGTTATGAATTTTTTTCTTCTTAAAACTCTATTTTCATTGCCCCTTGAGCCCATTTTTAATGATATCAAAAATCTGTTATGCATAATTTTTTGGACCTTTTCCTAGAAGTAATAATAACTTTAAACTGATTTGATATGCATTATAATTAAGAAGTTATTGTTTTTTTCTGTTTTCACAAAATCCTTCCCTATTTCCATACCCTTGGGTCGATTTTGCCCATTAACGAACTTTACCGAGATTTTCTGCCCCTTGATTGTATGGTATGGCCTTGATCAGTTTGGAAGAGGTTTGTGCAGAGTTATGGAAGTTATCGTGTCCATAAAAAAAGTGATATATATGGATAGATAGTTAGATAAAGTTTTGAACTGGGGGTGGTTTGGTGTTCTATGGTTTCATAATCGGCGTAGATCTGCAAAAATGTTGGTAAAATGTAATATGTAGTATTTCTTATTACGAAATCTACCTAAAAATGTATTACCCTGATTTTATTCCTCTAAATATCTACAATATTCTGCTTAATACTTTACGAAATTCGTTAGATGCCTAGCTGAGGCTGGATACATTCTACGACTAAAAATGCAAACTTTATTAACAAGAATAAAAAAAATAATATTAAATAAGAACCAATTTTATTAATATAAAGGAGAACCTAGCTTCAAATTTAAAGAAAAATTCTATATGCTTACCATATATATCTAATTCGATAAATGCTTTTCTTAAATTTTGAATATCAAATTAAATTAGAATTATTTGAAAAAAATATTTTTAATTTTCTCAACATATATTTTTTAACTTTAGAGTATTATTGATTATAAAGAAACCGTTATTGAAAAATTAAGTTAATACAAATAGAGGAATAAGGATGAAACGTAAAAAGTTCTCAATAAACTTGAAAATTGGTGAAACAATTAAAATTATATATCACGTTTAAAACAAAATGTTATTAGCCTGCGGTACGGTATGCTATTTCTTTCTCCCAGCTTATTTTGTGTCCAAAAAATAACGTTACCTTACAGAGGCTAGCCGTAAAAGAAAGCATTACGATTAAATACTGTTTAGCAATTTTTTAAACTTCTAAGCATCGCACATTTTCAATTTTTATACCTTCGTATTGGAGAAAAAAAGTTCTTTTAAATACGTTTTGTTTGAAAACTGTATCTTCATTTATTTTTGAAATATTAATTTTTTTGGAGTTTTTAATGCACCATTTGCTTAATATTGGCAACGGAAGAACTCGATTTCTGTAGAAAGTAAAGGAAGAATAGTTTTAAAATAGCAATTATATATTTTTGTTGCCATTTTTTCGTAACAACCGAAAGAAAATGTAGTTAAAATACGTGCTATTTTGAAAAAAAAATATATAAACGAATGATTTTTGTTAAAACAATGGAGCTATAATGTACTATATTTAATTGTAAGTATCTATGAATCATTAGATCGCCGTTTTTTTTTTTTTTCTTGAATGACGGAATATTTTTTTGCATTTGTGCATTATTTCGCGATAGTGATGTGCTATGCATGCTTTACTGTAGATGTTTAAGAGTAGATCGTAAATGTGGAATTCTTAAGCGGATGCGAATGACGTCATTTTACATAAAATAAAACGTGTGCTTTAAGTCTTAAAATTGAAATATGTTTTGTACTGCAGTAGAGTCCCGCTTAACCGAGTTATTTTCTTCTGATGGATTGGTGGCTTCTATTATTATGAAACAGCCATTATAAATGAGGTGTTAGGGAAAGATGAAAAAGCAGTCCTCAAAAAAAAAAAAAAAAAAAAAAAAAATTATAGCCATTTTTCCCCCCATTCCGACAGAAAATCAGAGCTCAAACTTTTTACGGCTGCTCTTTCATCGTCACCTAACACTTCATTTATAATGGCTGTTTCATAATAATAGAAGCCATCAGTCCATCAGAAGAAAATTAAGTAATGGAAATGCCGGAGGCGACACTAAATTCTCAAAAAGCAGTTTTCCTGTTCTCTAGTTTAATATTATTCTATTAAATTTTCAGTTCATTTGTAAACGTAGGTGTATATGATCCAGCAATGGCATTCATTATACAAATAATAGTTTCTCCAAAATAATTTTTTACATTCCGTGTTTAAATGTTTAAATTTCTTAATTAAATCAGAAAGAGAAAGAGTCCTAATTCTTTTAAAAATCATTAACAGTGTTAAATTCATGCAGTGACCCGGGGGAGACATTCACCCCAGAGAATAAATGTCCTCATGGATGATTTGAGATTTTGTGTTTTCAATGGTCAAAAAGTGCAAATTCCACACCCACACCCACCCCGGAGCTACAGAAATCCAATCCTTCAAGGAGTAAAGTGTCTAAATTCAACTTGATCAATAAGAGAAAACTAGGAATAATCCAGTTTAATGCCATAATATGCTTTATTTGTATAAAATAGACTTATTAGCACGTCTAAATTGGTATCAAATAATAGCTCTTTTTCGTTAGTAACCGAAGAAAATGAAATGAATAAAGAAATGACCAAACATGATGATTGATTTCCCCTTTCAACTGTTGCATCATGCTTCCGCCAAATACGCATATGTTGGCGCAACACTGCCTGGAATAAATAATGTTAGGGTGGAATAAAAATAAACAGCTCTTAAATTTATGATTATCTAGTCAAAAATAAATAACAAAATAAATAAATTACTGATAAAAGGAAGTTAGATATAAAGGATTTTATTTTGATGTTTTTATGCATAAAAATGTCTCCATGAATATTTTAGAAAGTTTTGGAAAGTTGAGCGTTTTTTTTTTTTAAGAACTTCTTAATATTTATTATCAATAAAGTTTATGGATGGTTAAAGGACATGGGAAGTGTATAATATGAAAAAGTGACCACAGTGCTTTATCACATTGATATATCACATGTGGGGTGTCGGCAAAAGTTAGAAAAGCGCCCCTCCAGGGAGTCGCGCCCCTCAGAATAGACCCTCCCTTTCTTTGAATTTTTTATATATTATAAACATTATCTATCAGAGGGTTACGTAAAAAAATTCCGATCTAAAATGATGAAAACGCTACGATTTCAAAAAATTTCAAAAATCCCTCCCCCTTGGGGTGGCAAAGCAGTGTGTGTGTGGGGGTGTGGAACATGGGAGGTGTATAATATGAAATAGTGGCTATAGTGTTTTTCAATGATATATCACATGAGGGGTGTCTGCAAAAGTTGGAAAAGCGCCACCGGTGCACCAACTCTCACGCCCCTCTGCAATAACCCCCCACTCTTTGGAATTTTATATATTATAAATAATATTTATAGGGGGGCTCCGTAAAAAAATCTAATCTAAAATGATGAAAACGCTACGATTTCAAAAAGTTCGAAAAGTGCCCCTTGGGGAGCTAAATTGAGGGGAGGGGAGAAGAAATAATTATAACATGAAAAAGTAATCTTTCCGGTGATATATCACATAACTGGTCCGAAAAAAGTTTGAAAATTGCCCCCTGTGGGTCCACTCTTTCGCCATCTGAATACACTCTTAATTCATGCATCCCTCTTTTAAATTCTTATATTTAAAAAATAATATTTTTCGGAGTTATCCGTCAAAAAACCCCATTTCAAACAATATTTATTGTAGAAAATTTTACTTTTTTAAAAATTTGTTTGTTATAACTAATTATAGCCTAACTGTAATAGTAACCTAATTATAACCTACCCTAACCTAACTATAACGTAACTGTAACCTATCCGTAATGTAACCGTAACATAACCATAACTTAATTGTAACGTAATTGTAACCTAAAAGTAACCTAATTGTTACCTAAACGTAATCTGTGACCTAACTTAACCTAAGTGTCGGCTAAATGTCCTATCGGCTAAACGTACTGTCGGTTAAATGTCCTGTCGGCTAATTGTCTCTGTCGGCTAACTGTCGCTGTCGGCTAATTGTCTTGTCAACTGGTACTACTGGTACTAATGTACGTGTCAGCTAAATGTACTTGTCGGCTAAACGTCCTGTCGGCTAATTGCTGCCTGCTAAATGTCTTGTCGGCTATTTGGTTGTCTGCTAAATGACATAGACCTGAATAAGCCGGTATATCAAATTTGAAGCAAATCGAATAATTCTGCATGAAAAACACATTTATCTAAATTAATGGGGGAGACTAACCTCCGTCCCCCCTTCATGCTTAACCAATAAGCCTCCAAATCTAATCAAGGCAGCTCCTTAACATATTAAACCGGTATACCAAATTTGGAGCAAATCGAATAATTCTGCATGAAAAACCCATTTATCTAAATTAAGGGGGGATAGCCCTCTTTCCCCCCCCCTTTATTCTTAACTAATGAACCACCAAATCTAATCAATGCAGCTCCTTAACATGATAAACTGATATAGCAAATTTGGAACAAATCGAATAACTCTGGATCAAAAACCAATTTATCTGAATTAAGGGGGTGGGGGGCTAGCTCCCCTATCCCCCTTTATCCTTAACTAATGAACCTCCAAATCTAGTCAAGGCAGCTCCTTAACATAGTAAACCGGTATACCAAATTTGGAGCAAATTGAATAATTCTGCATGAAAAACCCATTTATCTAAATTAAGGGGTGGGGGGACTAGCTCCCCTATCTCCCTTTATTCTTAACTAATGAACCTCCAAATCTAATCAAGGCAGCTCCTTAACATAGTAAACCGGTATACCAAATTTGGAGCAAATCGAATAATTCTGTATGAAAAACCCATTTATCTAAATTAATAGGGGTAGCCCCCTTTCCCCCCTTTATTCTTAACTAATGAACCACCAAATCTAATCAATGCAGCTCCTTAACATGATAAACCGATATAGCAAATTTGGAGCAAATCGAATAACTCTGCATGAAAAACCCATTTATCTAAATTAAGGGGTGGGGGGACTAGCTCCCCTATCCCCCTTTATTCTTAACTAATGAACCTCCAAATCTAATCAAGGCAGCTCCTTAACATAGTAAACCGGTATATCAAATTTGGAGCAAATCGAATAATTCTGCATGAAAAACCCATTTATCTAAATTAATAGGGGGTAGCCCCCTTTCCCCCCTTTATTCTTAACTAATGAACCTCCAAATCTAATCAAGGCAGCTCCTTAACATGATAAACCGGTATAGCAAATTTGGAGCAAATCGAATAAGTCTGCATGAAAAGCCCATTTATCTAAATTGAGGGGGGGGGGGTGTAACTACCCTATCCCCCATTTATTCTTAACTAATGAACCTACAAATCTAATCAGGGAAGCTCCTAAACATAATAAACCCGTATACCGAATTTGGAGCAAATCAAATAATTTTGAATGAAAAAAACATGTATCTAAATTAAGGGGGGGAAGCCCTCTTTCCCTTCATACTTAACTAATGAACTTCCAAATCTAATCAGGGAAGCTCCTTAACATAATAAACCGGTATATCAGATTTAGAGCAAATCGAATAATTCTGCATGAAAAACCCATTTATCTAAATTAAGGGGAGGGACTAGCCCCCTTTTCCCCCTTTATCTTTAACCAATGAAACTCCAAAACTAATCAGGGAAGCACTTTTCAAGAATGAACGTAGAAAAAAAAATTGAAGCAAATCGGATGTTTCTATCAAGAGTTACCTCGTTACGTGAATACGTACGTACATACTTACATACATACAGAACGGCGGGCACATCAGCTCTCTGACTTTGATAGCCTCTGAGCTAAAAAGTTGAATTATGATGGTGACGAGTTATTGAGGTTGACATTGTTGGTATATCACCGACCCATATCAATGTGTCTTCTAAATTCTTTCGGCAAAATGTATGTTTCTGATAAATATCATGTCGGCTATTTGACCTGTCTGCTAGTTGTCCTGTCGGCTAATTGTCATGTCTGCTAGTTGTCCTGTCGGCTATTTGACCCGTCTGCTAATTGTCAGGTCGGCTATTTGACCTGTCGGCTAAATGTCCTGTCGGTTATTTGACTTGTCGACTATTTGAACTGTCGGTTAATTGTCCTGTCGGTTAATTGTCATGTCGGTTATTTGACTTGTCGGCTAATTGTCATGTCGACTAAATGTCTTGTCGGCTAATTGTCCTGTCGGCTAAATGTCTTGTCGGCTAAACGTCCTGTCGGCTATTTGACCTGTCGGCTAAATGTCTTCTCGGGTAAATGTACGTTTCGGCTAAATGTACTTGTCGGCTTAACACCCTGTCAGCTAATTGGTGTCTGCTAAATGTCTTGTCGACTATTTGGTTTTCGGCTAAATGACATAGATCCCCCGTAACATAACTGTAACTTATCCATAATCTAACCGTAACCTATCTGTAACGGAAATGGAACATAACGTAACCTAACCATAGCCTAATTGTAACCTAACCGTAACGTAACCGTAACCTACTTATAACCTAACCATAACCTAACTGTAACATAACTGTAACCTAACAGTAATCTATCTGTAAAATAAACGTAACATGACGGTACGCTAACCGTAACCTAATTATTAACTAACCCTATCCTAACTGTGATGTAACTATAACCTAACTGTAACCTAAATGTAACCTAACCGTAACCTAACTGTAGCCTGGCGGTAACCTAACCGTGATCTAATTGTAATCTATCCGTAACCTACTGTAACCTATCCGGAACCTAACCGTAATCTAACTGTAACCTAACCGTAATCCTATTTGTAACCAAACTGTAACGTAACTGTATCCTATCCGTAACCTAATCGTAGCAGAAACGTAACCTAACTGTAATCTATCCGTAACTTAAACGTAATCTAACTGTAACCGAACCGTAACGTAACCGTAACCTACTTATAACCTAACCATAACCTAACTGTAAAATAATTGCAACCTAACTAATCTATCTGTAAAATAAACGTAACATGACGGTACGCTAACCGTAACCTAATTATAACCTAACCGTACCCTAACTGTGATGTAACTATAACCTAACTGTAACCTAACCGCAACCTAACTGTAGCCCGGCGGTAACCTAACCGTAACCTAATTGTAATCTATCCGTAACCTACTGTAACCTAACCGTAATCTAACTGTAACCTATCCGTAATCCTATTTGTAACCAAACTAACGTAACTGTAACCTATCCGTAACCTAATCGTAGCAGAAACGTAATCTAACTGTAACCTCTCCGTAACTTAACCGTAATCTAACTGTAACCTATCCGTAACTTAACCATAATCTAACTGTAACCTATCCGTAACATAACCTTAACCTATCTGTAACTTAATCGTAACCTAATTGTTACCTAAAATTAACATAACTGTGAAATAACCGTAATCTAACTGTAACCCAACCGTAACGTAACTGTAACCTAAGTTTAACGTAACCGTAAACTAATTATAATCTATCCGTAACCTAAAAGTATCCTAACCATAACCTAACTAGGCTAATCGTCCTCTCAACTAAATATCCTGTCGTCTAATTTTTCTTGTCGGCTAATCGTCCTGTCGGCTAATCGTCCTGTCGGCTAAATCTCCTTTCGGCCAATCGTCCTGCCGGCTAAATGTCCTGTCGGCTAAATGTCCTGTCGGCTAATTGTCTTGTCGGCTAAATGCCCTGTCGGCTAAATGTCTTGTCGGCTAAATGTCCTGTCGGCTAATTGTCTTGTCGGCTAATTGTCCTGTCTGCTAAATGTCCTGTCGGCTAATTGTCACGTTCGGCCAATTGCCTGTCGTCCAATTGTCTGTCTGCTAAATGGCCTTTTCGGCTAATTGTCCTGTATGCTATACGTACGTTTCGGCTATTTGTCCTGTCTGCTAAATGTACTTGTCGGCTACATGTCCTGTCTGCTAAATATACGTGTCGACTAAATGTACTTGTCGGCTAAACGTCCTGTCGTCTAAGTGCTGTCTGCTAAATGTCTTGTCGGCTATTTGGTTTTCGGCTAATCGTCTGCGACCGAAAGAAAATATATATATTTTACATACATATATCTTTTTAAAAGTGTATAAACAAGAACCTGGATATAACGATAATTTCAATTTCACAAAATTGTGACTAGATTTTTCACAAACTTAAAAAACTTCCCAATTTCACAAAAACAGACCCTGAAAGTGAAATCTGGATAGACCCCGGATAAATATATACCTCAAGTTTGGAAAAAAAATCATCATTACAAAAATCAGAAATTACAAAAAAAGCATTTATTGTGATGTCGCAAACGTTTATGCACAAATGCTATTTTATGCAAATATCTCCTTAACCCCTTGGGGACGAGCGACACGTATACGTGCCGCATGAAGCGCTCATAATCCTTGTTTTTCCTCACCAGTAAAATTTTACTATAAAATTTCCCTTATTTAATCAGTGCATTTTCTCGATTCAAGAAGACACAAATTTCTGTTTTTAAAAAACGGTGACAAAAGAATAAAAATTTCGTAAAAGGCTTCCGTCCCGAAGGGGTTAAACATGATAGGTAGAGGATCGGCGAGACATTTTCCCTAGAGCATACAGTGTAGCGATCCTTGTACAAGTTATATCACAATTCGAAATCTCTGCAGTTCTCGCCTGAAGAACTTGTACAAGTTTAAAAGCTGAAAGCTGAAAGTAAATACGTTTTGCTAATTTCGCTTTTTTAAATCTGTCTAAACGTGGTATTTATAGTGTTTTGCAACGTGGAAAACAAATCAAAAATGCATATCACTCAGAAAGGTCGAGTAAAACCACATTTGGTGAGGGTGAAAGAACTAAAAGATTGGCTGTAACTAGCAATTTGTCTCGTAATCAGATAAAAAATCGACTTGCATCAAAAATGTCACGTGACACCATACGCAGACGAATAATCTAACCAGGATTCATAAAAAAAACGAAAAGTATCTTGTAAGGTTTTTCTGAAACAGTGTCACAAACAAGCAAGTCTTCCATGGGAAAAAACAGCACGTGTATTACCGTGACGAATGAATCAGTGTTATTTTTTTCTGATGAAAAAAAATGGAATTTGGATGGTCCAGATGGCTTCTCATTCTATTGGCGTGCCTTGAGGAAAGATCCGAAGAGCATATTCAGCAGGCAACAATGTGGTGGTTCACTCATGGTATGGGGCGCTTTTGACTTCAATGGATAAAAGTCTCTTTTCTTTCTATGGCAGACAAAATTCACAAAAGTATCAGAAAACTCTGAGTGAGCATTTATCACCATTTGGTGAACTCCTAGTGGTCCCAACTGGACCTTCCAGCAACACAACACATCGATACTCACTTCCCGTTGCACAAAAGAATGACTTAGATCTCAGAACATCAGTGTGATGAACTGGCCAGCACTCAGCCCAGATCTCAATCCGATAGAGAATATCTGGGGATCCTCCGACGTGACGTCTACAAGAATGGGAAGTAGTATTACTCAGTGCAAAAGCTCAAGGAAACCGATCGAGGAATGATACATTCCTTTTCTTTTCTTTTTTTTTTTTTGTAGTTTTACTAAGTATTTTATTTTGAGTATTTTCCACCCCTTTCTTTTTAGTATCTCGGGCAATCGGGCCGACTCCGCCCTTCTAAGGCTGAATCTGGATGCAAAAAAAAAAAAATAAATAAATAAATAAATAAAATAATTGCAGCAAAAGGAATATGGTGGTATTTTTCAGTTGAATGGCAAAAATTCGAGAAAAAATAATTTAGGGTATAAAGGCAGGGGCGGCTTTACTAGTTATGGCGCCATGTGTAGAATTATTTGCTGCACTTCTACAAATGCTATATTCTTAAAAAAAGTTATTACTAAGTGTGCTATCTTTCGTTTGATATTAAGTCAGTAGATGGCAGCACTACTCAATATTATCTCGAATTCATGAAAATGATTTTCCTATGTAAATTGAATACAGTTTAGAATGGATCGTCTAAGTGTAAGTTGTGCCCATTTGTTGATGTGGTCTGTGCTGTAATTAAATGTTATGTATTTATCAAAATTCCTCATCTTTTGTGTAGTATGATAATAATTAATTAATTAGTTAAAAACACAATACGAAGTATTTTTTTTCACATGTATTCCAATCTTTAGCTTTTATTGTCGCGGGCAGTCAGTCGCCCGACCTCGCCACTTCTAAAGCCGGATCTCTATGTGAAAGAGTTATTTTAGTAAAAGAAATGAGCGACATTTTTCAGTTATCGCCTACCTAGAGATGGCAAAAGGACCAAAAGTCCAACCTCGCCCTCTCTAGAGCTGCATCTGGATGCAAAAATAATTGTAGCAAAAGGAACGGGGCAACTTTTTTCAGTTACCACCTATGGCGGCAAAATGCCTAGAAATGGCATGAAAGATGGGCGGCTTTACTAGCCATGGCACACTGGGCGAGATTTTTTTTTCTGTACCCCTACAAATGATATATTCTTAAAAAAAAAGTTTTCACTATGTAATTTTGCATATATTTCATTCCTTAGTTTTTAGTGTCGTTGACAGTTGACTGATCTAGTGCCCTTTAAGGCCGGATCTGTATCTAAAAAAGTAATTGTAATAAAAGGTATGGGCGTCATTTTTCAGTTGTCGCCTACCTAGAAATGGCAAAAGCCCAACCTCGCCCCCTCGAGAGCTGGATATGGATGCAAAAAATAATTGCAGCAAAAGGAGCGGGGCAACCTTTTTCAGTTACCGCCTATGACGGCATAAAGACAGAAAAAACATCATTTTGGGTGATAAAGCCAGGGGCAGTTTTGCTAGTCATGGCTACCTGTGCGAGATTATTTACTGTACCTCTACAAATGCTAGGCGAGACTCTTTATATTCCTTATTAAAAAAAGGATTTTACTAAGTATTTTATGTTGTGCATTCCTTTCTCTCTTTGTTTTTATTGTCCCGGGAAGTCACCCGATATTGCCCACGACAAGACTAACGGAATAAAAAGAAAGCTCCACGCTGCTCAGTGAGAAAGAAAAAAAAATAGAACAGCCTTCATAAAATTTTTTCACCTAATAGAAAAGTGAGGGATTTGCTTGACAAATATCCTTGCTGGACAGTGCCACAGAGACATGAGTGGAGACTGACCTTGAAAAATTTTAGTGGTTCTTCCTATACAGGAAGTGATTTCTGCTATAGAAGGCATAAACATGGTATATTTGGAATGGGAGAATAAAAATACCTTAGGAGAACAGTTTTTTTTTCTTCATTTGCAATCTTGGTTTGGGGATGAATCTTTTTATCTATTTGTCAATTTTAATGCATTTGGTTCAGTTTTCCTTTTGGATTTCCCGACTGCGAGACATTTGTATCAAAATTTCATATATACATACATTTGTACAGGGTGATTTTAATTAAAGTTTAACTTTCAAAATGCTGTAAAAAAAAAGAAACACTGGTCAGAATTACTTCAAATTTGAAATGAATATACTGGAAGAAGGGGGGAACGGTATGGCATAAGAAAAAAAAGTTCCGAAATGTCTCAATAGATGGCGCTGTAAGCGGCATAACGAAAGTGGATTCGGCGTCAAGTGACATTTTTAATCGAAATACGACGGTTTTGTCATGAGTTGCACAGTAAACCAATCGTATTGTTCAATGTGCATGAGTGGTTCGGTTGTTTTACGGAAAAAATAACTTCCAGATCAGTCAACAGCTGTGGTACTGTTAGTGGAAAGTCCATCCACCTCGGCAAGGTCGTACCACATTGGATGGGAAAAATCGGTTTTTAATTGTCCTTGGGCCAAAAACCGCATAAAAAGGGAATAATGATTTGGTTTTTAATTATTGCTAGACATGCGGCAGACAGGTTCCGTATGCTGTCCACCATTGTCCGCCACAAGTTGAAACCGATAATCGTTATCGGTTGTCTCATCGCATGTCTAGCAATAGTTAAAAACAGAATCATTATTCGCATTTTATGCGGTTTTTGGCCCAAGGACAATTAAAAACCGAATCATTAAGTGATTTTTATGCGTTTTTTGGCACAAGGACAATTAAAA
Organism: Maratus speciosus; assembly: GCA_963932465.1. Taxonomy (NCBI): domain Eukaryota; kingdom Metazoa; phylum Arthropoda; class Arachnida; order Araneae; family Salticidae; genus Maratus; species Maratus speciosus. The sequence goes on along the minus strand of OZ010796.1, from coordinate 150,375,538 downwards.
AAGGAATATTTATGTGCTTTTATGCGGTTCTTGGCCCAAGGACAATTAAAAACCGATTTTTCCCATCCAATGTGGTACGACCTTGCCGTGGTGGATGGACTTTCCACTAACAGTACCACAACTGTTGACTGATTTGGAAGTCATTTTTTCCGTAAAACAACCGAAATACTCATGCACATTGAACAGTACGGTTGGTTTACTGTGCAACTCATGACAAAACCGTCATATTTCGATTAAAAATGCCACTTGACGCCAAATCCACTTTCGTTATGCCGCTTACAGAGCCATATATTGAGGCACTTTGGAACTTTTTTTTCTTATGCCATACCGTTTCCCCCTTCTTCCAATATATTCATTTCAAATTTGCAGTCATTCTGACCAGTGGTTCTTTTTTTACAGTATTTTGAAAGTTAAACTTTAATCACCCTGTATATTAAACGACAAAGAAAATCTCCATTTGGCGTTCCCTTAACCTTCCGTTCTGGAGCCCGCCTAGTTTCGGCCCTGTTAGAAACAATCTGTCATAAAAATTCCATACAAAACATATACGATAAAATATTTACAAATTGAATGTTTTTACTTATTTTTCTTGAAATGTTGAGTATTTTAAGAGCTTAACATAGAGCTTTAGATAGTATGATGCGTTCGAAATTTTAAAAGGGGTTATAAATGTTCGGCAGGATGTAACCTTCAATTCAAACCTCTAAAAATCGGGAAGTGCTGAGTAAACCGGGACACCTGGCAACACTTGAATCTAGACCCACATTGGTCTAGGTTTTAATTTGAATGAAAAGTTTACAACTCGAAAGTGCTCCAGTACTGCCACCTACGGAAACAATAGCTATTCTTAGGTTAAAAAATCTATGTTTACGAAAACAAATCAGTTACTTTAGAAATAATAAGAGCATGGAATTAAAAACTAAAGCTTGTAAATAGGCATGTGCTTTTAAATTTAATTATACTTAATTAAAATATATATTCATTTTTAACCCTTACAAAGTTCAGTTTTATATACCTTAGAACTAGACAAGGCCCGTAGCCCGTAGCTAGACGATACTTCCAGGTCGGGCAAATGTTTTTCCAAGAAGGGCAAAATTACTTCTTCATTTTTTTAGTCTTTTACGATCTTTTAATTTACATATATTACGTATTTAGTATAAGTTTATAGCTCTTCACAATGTAGTTGAAAAGTCATATTCTTTCATCTCACTCTCTATCCATAAACTATTTTTTGTAAATATGGATTTCCACAAAAATGTTAGATGTTATTGAGGATTTCTACAACAGTGTCACCAACCAGTTGTCTGTGGTCACCCTCCCCCCACCCCCTTCGGGTTGTCCGCAGAAAAATCTGGACACTTGCATTTTTATGCTTTAATAATAATAAACAAATACATACTACAATATTTCAAGAAATTCATTTACATTAAAATCTGTAAAAATGGAATCTCAAGGGATCGAGGAAAAAAATCTGTTTTAGGCAAGTTTCCATCTTAGGAGGCGTAAGTGGAGTGTTAAATTCAGGCACTTTTTTCGGGAGTAATTACTGATGCTCCTGGAGTGGTAGACAGAATGGAGCGGGTGGGAATTGCACTTCTAAAGCTTCATTAAGCACAAAATTACAAAGCTTCCAGGAGCGACATTTTGATGCTCAGGGGAGAACCCTCCTCCCGGGTTACCCCCTGAATTCGTTACTTATTGTATGATATTCATTTCAACGGTGCCATGAAATGCTCACATGTAAGACAGGATTTTGTTATAGACAGGTTCCATTTACGCAGGTTTTACAGAATTTGTGGAGTTTTAGATGAATTTTATAGATATCTGATAGAATCTTAATTGTATGTTTAGAAAAAACTGAATTTTTTGTCAAAATTGAGTCGAGCTGGATTGGGCCTGATTTAATTGATATTTCCACGGGCCGGGTCTGTTTTCACTGATTTTGCACGGGCTGGACAGAGCTCGGGCCGAACTTTTAATTTTTACACCGGAGCGGGCCAACATAGCTTTCGTTCGGGCCGGGCCTGGAAATTCCGCCCCATGCAGACCTTTAATCTGAGATACAATCGTTGAAAGCTCAAGATTCGATGCATTTGTCAAAAAATGAAAAATGCTATTCGATTCTAAATTACTTCAATAATTTTGTCTGCGAATGTCATGCTTTTACATTTAAAAAATAAGCCCGCGAATACATTATAAAGTTTCGCAAAGCCGAGCGAACAAAAATATTTTTTACAAACAGCCACACGGCTGTTCTCAACTGCTTTGCTCAACATGCGCAAAACGTTTTGACACATTTAAAAATTCATTTTTTAACGAAAATATATAAAATTAGAAAGCCTGATCATGGAAGCCATTTGGAATCGAACTGTGTTTTCAATTTTTTTTATAAGTAAATTACCTATTGAGCTATAAGAAATTTTGATCGCGTGGAATACACGTAAAAAAAAAGGGGGGGGGGGCAAAAACAGCTCGATTACATAGTTTCTGAACAACAACATCTGCTACTTTCATGCATTTCCGAACAAAAATAAATTAAAACTTATGCCATAAAGTTGCCCTTTTGGATTTGAGAACAGCCTTAAGTGATTATTGTTTGTAAATTGTAGCTATAAATTAAGGAAATACTAAATAAAAAATGTGTATTTCATAGATTTAAAATATTAATGCTCGTTTAGTATTTTTGTTAATTTTCCAGTTTATATTTCCGTTTCACAATCTTACATTTATTTCTCCTTTTTCATAGAGAAACCATGTGACTGATTTGGATATTTATAGGAAGAAAGGAACAAAACAAGTAAAAAGTAGAATAAATAACGTAGGGGCGGGGAAGCATCAGAAGAAACAAATACATTTTGTACTTATAAAAAGGAGAAGATTAATTTCTGTAATATTCTCATTTCTAAATTAAATTTATATCATTTAATTAACATAAAATATTTAAATAATAAAATATTAAATTCAAATAGTCATAGATGACATTAACAATGTAATTATAAAACCCCTTTACTCTGAAAGCACTTTCTAGATATTGCGATTCTGTGTGACACTGATTTTACGAACTTTTATAATTTGCAACAGTGTCAAAAAAGCTGTCAGAGAACGTTTTCCACTTTTGTTGAAAAGCCCCCAAAAGCAAGATAGTGAAGTTAACAATCACAAAACCACATGATTGTAACACATAATAGTCGCATATTTTGTGCAACCTGCTCTATCAAGCCATAAAATAGGTAGACTGGTAAAATAGGCCAGGGCCGAAACTAAGGGGGGGGGGGGGGGCAGAGCGGGCATGTACCCAGGGCGCCAGAACGAAGGGGCGCCAAATGAAGGATTATACCTTTGGAATGGATAATTTTCTTCTGATGGATTGATGGCTTCTATTATTATGAAACAGCCATTATAAATGACGTGTTAGGTGAAGATGAAAGAGCAGTAAAAAAAATTATGGCCATCTTTTTTCTTCCCATTCTGACCAGAAAATCAGAGTTCTAACTTTTTACGACTGCTCTTTCATCTTCACCTAACACTTCATTTATAATGCCTGTTTCATAATAATAGAAGCCATCAGTCCATCAGAAGAAAATAACTCAGTGAAAGCGTAAATTCGGTTAAGCAGGACTCGGATAATCGGGACTCTAACTGTATATTTCATTTTAAAAATGATCTTTAGAATATTTTTGTTGGTGTTCAGAGGGGAATCATGACCCCCGTGACCTTCCCCTTGGATCCGCCATTGTAGATTACGTAGTTCAGTATTACATATTTTAAGATTACATATTTTAAATTTTAAAATAAGTCTGGTATTAGAAAATTAGTAAAATTCTCTTTGTAAATATACTTTGCGGAAGAGGGGGGGGGGGCGCCAAAATCCATGCTTGCCCCGAGTGCAAAAAAAAGGCTAGATTCGGCACTGAAATAGGTAGATGACTGCAACTGAAAATCCATGCCTTTGGTTTCCCGTACCTGATTACAATAAGTTTCATGTACGACAGTTGTACAAAGAAAACGATTTTCGCAGACATCAGTTAATCAGTTTGAGAAAGGGAGTCAAGAGGATAATCTCTAAACACAATTATTCTCTAAAGTCTGTAGTTTGACACTTCGGGGAGGCGGTAAGGTAAATTTCTACAAAGCAGCAAAACGAAATATGTCCTACAGCTCTTGCCCGACCTGGCCGTGTAGATAAGTAGACAAAAATGTAACGCGTTCAAAAATATTCATAGACATTATAATTTATGGATCCTCAAAATAAGTCTTAAATACGGTAAGCTCATAAATGTGTAAGTGGACTTTGGTATTAAAAAAATCATACTTCAATAATTATAGAAGAGTGAAAGGTATTATTTAAGCATTTTTTCTTTTAAATAAATCGAAATAAATCAGTTTCTTTGCAGTTTTTGGTTGAATTTTGTATTTAAATTTCTTCTATTGATACTATTTAGAAGTTTTTATTTTATTCTACAGATGGCAGCACTATTTAATATTAATTTTCTTTTCCGGCAGAAAAGAGAAAAAAAGTTTTACGACTAGATTTATGCGATATTAAAAAATGAAATGCATGCAAAATTAAAAGAACACTTGAAAGTTTCAAGCAGGGCCGAAACTAGCCTTTTTTGCACCCGGGGCAAACATGGATTTTAGCGCACCCCCCTCCCTCCTCCGCAAAATATATTTACAAAGAGAATTTTACTAATTTTCTAATAGCCGACTTATTTTAAAATTTAAAATATGTAATCACAAAATATGTAATGTTGAACTACGTAATCTTTTTTGTCAAATATTGATTCATTGAAATCTTAAAAACGGAAACGAAAAGAATCGAAAAAAATTCCGCTTTATACAGGATAACAGGATCCTCATGCCATATCATCCTTAGATTCTTCAATGCTTTGACATACCCCAGACAGGACGAATTTAACAATACCGTGCTAAACATAGGCGTAAGAAAAATCGACAAACAAAATCTACATTTGGCGTCCGGAGCACATGCCCCACCCAGGGCCGTTTCTTATTTGCACGTCTGTCTTTGTTCCAAGTTCGAAACAATAATAGGCCATCGAATTCCAGAAAAAACATAAAACATACACTTTGTAGATCATTCTCAGTTTTTTCAAACGCCCTGTTTTACGATTTTTGCTCTCAATTATAGCTAAGACCAAGCTTTCTGCGTAACCAAGTAAAAATCTTTGTAAAAATAAGAATTGAAAAAAAAATAGCACTTTTAAGTTATAAAAAGCTGTTTTCGATTCTGATTGAACAAATTATCGCAATCAGTGTTTCTTTCGAACTATGTGTTCCATAGAGGGTCTGTACACAAATTTAAAGGATATATTTCAATAGTTGGTAGTAGCAACGAGTGCTTGCTCTCGAGGAAGAACTGCTACATGTGTGCCTCGTAAGGAAAGAAGCATTGATTTTAATTTCATTAACTTATAGATACATGTCCGTGAGTATGGTGTTATCAAGGTTCGCACGCTCCTTGGAATTTCCAAGGACTCTGGCACCACTATTAATGATAAGAAAATATACATTTAATTTTTAAGACAAAGAATTCGCAATCACCACCTTTATTCACATATTTTGCAATATTTTTCTGCAGTGAAATACTTTGAAAATACTGTTAAAATTTAGTGGTAAAACTGTGCGAACCCTGTGTTATGTAAGGTTAAATGTAAGACATTTTCTTAGACTTTATAAAAAATACTATCTATAATTTTACACAATGTTATGCTAATCATGCATTAATTTTAATTAATAAGCAATAAATTTAGTTAAACATTGATTTACACTTATTACATTTTAAAGAATTCTACCTGCATATCATCAAAATTATACTAGCTGATCCGTCCGGCGTTGCCCGGGCCCATGATAATTACATAAAATTTGCATGATTTTATATCTTTAAACCGATTTTATATGATTATATATTTTTAAATGGAATTTTCGCTAAAACATTTTGATTATTACAGGTAAAAGCATTTTTAAGAAGACATTTTCTTGGTTTTTTTTTTCTCGTTGGGTTGTTTTATAGTTTAAAAAAATAATCCTTGGTGTCTGAATTCTATAAGATTTTCATCGGTTATTGTTGCTACTTTGAGACCTCCTTTCGAAGCACGCTTGGCACAATACCAAGTTTAACCCCTTCACGGTCGCTTAATATTTGAAAAAACCATCAAAATTGCACCTATTTTTTTTATTACAGAAATTGAATAATTATAAGGTTTCTAAATAAAATATGCAATTACTTTATTTTTAAGCCGAAAAAACAATATTTTATAGCCATATTCATATTTGTATAAAGGCCATCATGCGAGAATTATGTGTCTTAACCTCTTAAGCTCCGCCTCCGATAAATGTAGGTTACTTTTTTTTATTATTCAGATTGTTTGATTCCCACCACCGTAGTTTACGGCAGATAAAATGATGCGAAAATAAAGCCATTTACACTATTTAAAAAAAACTGGTGGGAGTCAAACAATCTGAATTAAAAGATAGTAGCCTACATTTATCGGGGGCGGAGCTTAAGAGGTTAAGACACATAATTCTCGCATGATGGCTTTTATACAAATATGAATATGGCTATAAAATATTGTTTTTTTGCCTTAAAAATAAACTAATTGCATATTTTATTTAGAAACCTTATAATTATTTAATTTGTGTAATAAAAAAATAGGTACACTTTTGATTTTTTTTTCAAATATTAAGCGAATTAAGCGACCGTGAAGGGGCTAATATTCCAGTTATCATCAGAAAGGCTTGATTCATCAGAATCCATATCAAAATGACAAAAATATTACAAATCTATGACAAATCTATGGCAAATTATAGATCGTACAAATCAAACCAGAGTGCTAATATTCAAAGACTTCAAATGGAAATTCCAGTTCAATTTTTCTGGTTTCAGAAATTTTTTCCAGCAATTAAATCTCCAGCCCGAGAATATGACGGGCACGAGAAATAACGAACGACACCTCAGCCCGAGATATTGACGGGAGCGAGAATTAAGGGGTTAAACTTTGCACAAGGTCTTTGTTTTAGATAATGTGAATTATGGTGATAACCAACATTTTTCATTCCAACTGAATTCAATTATTGAAGACAGATGTTAAAAAGATAATTCATAAAATAATTCCAAGACATTAAAAGTTAGTAATTTTGAGACAACAATCGCTCATAATTCACTAACAAATTAATTTATAATGAAAAAAACTTTTCGATTAGAAATCACTTGAATAATCATGCCTGCATAGGCTTTTATTTTTAAAAATGAATCTGAAAATGTCACTTTGTTAAGAGTACGTTTTTTTAATTGCTTTATAATTATCTACTATTATGTGAAATATGATTGACAAGTGACTTTTCGTGAGAATCTTTGCGACCACTTTCCGAAGCATGGTTGGTTCTCTGCCAAGTTTAAACTTTGTACAAGGTCTTTGTTTTAGAGTGAGAAATATTCATCCGTTTTTCATTCCAATAGAATTAAATTTTGGCATGTGGTATTGTTATACGTACGCAAGTACACTGGTTATCAAAAATTAAGGAAAAGTCACAAAATGCTAATTTTCAAATACAAGAAAACTCAAAAGGAAATAATATAATTCGAGTAATTACTATCTCTACAACACAGCTAGCCCATATAGCATCTCATTCATGTCACACGTGGTCACAAGTGTCACAGTCACTACGGTGAAGCAAAAAAATAGGAAATTCAATACATCTCATTATGAGTCTCAAATGATCACTATATGTGACTCCACTGAGAAGTCAATGTGACTGCTGCTTTGTGACGAGTCACCAAGTGACTTTACAATGTAGTTAAATTGTGACTCTCATGTGACTGTCATTTTGAGACTCAATTTCATAGTCATCATGAACGTTGCATTATGATAAGTCACCAAATAATATCATATTATAGTCACATGGAGACTTTTCCCAAAAGAGCAATGGTGACTTCACAGTAGTCTCTCTGTCACCTGAAAGTCATCATGTGACTTTAATTTGACATTATTTGGTAATTTATCACAATGCAGCGTTCACGATGACTTTGAAATCGAGTCTACAAATGACAGTCACATGAGAGTCACAATGTAACTACATTGTAAAGTCACATGGTGACTCGTCCCAAAACAGCAGTCACAGTGACGTCTCAGTGGAGTCACATATAGTGATCATTTGAGACTCATAATGAGATGTATGGAATTTCCTATTTTTTTGTTTCACCGTAGTGACTGTGACATTTGTGACCATGTGTGACATGAATGAGATGTTATATGGACTAGCTGTGTTGTAGAGATAGTAATTACTTGACTTATATAATTTCCTTTTGAGTGTTCGCGTACTTGAAAAATTAGCATTTTGTGACTTTTCCTTAATTTTTGATAACCAGTGTATATTGCCTTTGAGCAGTTCAGATATTTTGTATGTAACCCTTTGTATTCGAGTGAAATTCACACACGACCGATTATCTTTTCAAACCTGCTCGGTAGTTCCACAATTAACCCCTACAAAAAAAACAAACGTTACTTCTTTATAATATTAGTACAGATACGACTTCAGTTTGAACCCGGATATTTTTAGAGATTTTTAACAATAAATAAAAATATTCTAACGAAATTTTCAACAGGTTTACATTACTTAACGACAAATTTAATGTCATGTAAAGTACTGGAAGTGCACAGTAATTAAGTCAACAATACCATGTTTAACATCAACTACATTCCAAAATATGGATTACCTAATTGAGCACTAATTGGACGTGGATGATGATAAATTCCACCAATTCTCATGATGTTGTTACCTTTGACAAAAAGTCTATTGAAAATTTTGTTAAAATGACTTCATTATTATTATTAAAGTTAAGAACAAGAATTCGGGATTGTCTTGGAATGAAACCCGTTGTATTTTTGATTGAACAAGTGAATTGGAACCCTGTTTTTTTGTATGCAAAAATTATTTGCTGGACGTGCTCATCCATCTTTTAAAGTTTCCCTCATCATTTTTAAACACTTTTTATAAATGTAACCTAGATTTGTGTTATTTCATTGGTGCATTTTGTGGTTTCTAACTCTAATAATGTAAACGCAACGCTGTTTTAATGAAACATAGCCAAAATAACTACAGAAAAAAACATTATGATCTGATTCATTAAAAATACTGATTACATTAACCAGTGATTCAAATAAACGGCGAACACCTTTATCAGAAACTCAACCCCCCCCCCCCCCTAGAGCCGAATTCTGGCTGTGCCACTGCCCCCCCCCCCCCCCTAGTTTCGGCCCTGGTTTCAAGATTTTGTGATTTTAGATTCAATTATGAAACAAATAATAAAAAAAGGAAACGGGGAAGACCACGAAAGAACTGGATGGATGATATTTCAAAGGCAATGAGGGATAGAGGTCTGAGAGGGGAATGGACCCTTGACCGGCAGAAATGGTTGGTTGGTTGGTTGTGTTTATGACGGCCAATTATCAACACGAGGGATATAGGCCCTAAGGGGGGGGGTGCCCTTCGTGGGGGTCTTTCTAAGGGAACCTAACCCGTATTAACGCTTGGAAATCCAAGGTTCGAAGAAAACCACGAAAACTCCGAACGATTAGGCCGACGGACGCGATTGGATTCGAACCCAGCACTTCCCGTTTACCAGCTTCGAGAGCAGAACCTCTCGGCCACTGGTGGGGCCCCGGAAGAAATGGAAAAAGACTCTTGTAGATTCTTCGGATGGCGTCAGATGCCGCCATAAACCGAGTTTATATATATATATATATATATATATATATATATATAGCATTTAAGTTAGCTGCATTCAAACTAGAGACCTGCATGGGGTCGGGTAACCAGATTTTACTAGTTCCGGCTCATATGATTGACTTTAAATGTTTCGGGTAGGGTTTTGACTATTTCGGATCGACTCGATTTTTCAAAAAAAAAAAAAAAAAAGTTCGTGTATATTATTCAAATGAAGAACTATATATTTGAATACTATTAATGAATGTATATATATATATATATATATATATATGTATATATTTATTTTTATATTAAAAAATCCCTGCCGGCTTGTCCTACAGGCGCAGATAGATTTCGAAGTTAAGTACTAATTTCACCGACAAAAACTAAATCATGATTAGAGATAAACCCACTTTAACAATTTTATCTGGCCGCTTTTGACGAGTTTTTAGTTTCATTTTTATATAAGAGCTACTTTTATCAGAAAAATGTTAAGGCAGTATTCAAAAAATATTTTTCCATGCTCAACAACTCGAAATTTTCTGACACATTTTCAGATTCATTTTTAAAAGGAAAAACATGAAACTTACTGACGTGACTTTTTAAGAGATTTATAAGCGACCTATGTTTTTATTTTTCTTTCAATTAACCCTTTATCTACTGACGGTACTTATAAGTACCACTCACTTTAAACTTTTATACCGTAGTGAATATTACTAATATTCTAATGGTACTTTGCAAAAAACGCTCTTTTAACTCCACTTTATCCGAATACATGGCAGCAGTAGTTCTAGGTTTGTTATTTTAGAGAGGAATGAGGCTATCTTTCCCAGATAGCATGAACATTAGCAGCAAGTTTGATTTTTTCTGACATTATCTTGCCGTGAGAGATTCGCAGCAAATTTCCCACAAGGTATACCATCCCCTACTTGCATGAGTAGTTTGTTATGAAACTGATGGCAGGACTGTCTTTAATTCACGAAAACAAAAAATCCCTAAGTTGAGAGAATAGACTTACAAGGAGAGGGCCAACCTTGTTAATCACGGATTTTGATTATTTTAATATATGTTGTAGGGTAGACACCCCTTAGTGTCAGGTTCAACGGATTTTATCCAATGCCCCTTAGTTCTTGAAAAACCGGGGGGTCTAATATTAGTACACAACTTAAATACTTACTTCGCAACCAAAATTACAGGTTAGTCGTAGCTCAGTTGGCATGGCGTTAGCCGGCTGATCCAAGGACCCGGGATCGATACCTGAATGCGCTACATTTGTTTTTCTCATTTTTTGTTTTATAAATATATTTGTAATTATAATTTAATAATTTCAATTAAAAATTTTAACATCATACATTAATTATAATGTTAACAAACTTAAATTTATCATTTCTTATTTGTAAACTATTATTTCTCATCCATTACAGAGGTTTAAAAAGAAATTGGATCTATTATTGAATGATAAAAATTCCGAAATCGTGACAAATTCTGTTGTGGTGCCATCTAGTTATGATAAAAAAAAAAGGAATATTCAAGTAAAATAAAAATAAAAGCAGAAAGAAGATAAAGGGAAAAGCAAAATAATTGAAAGCGCAAGCATACTTATTACAAATTTAAAAATCTTTAATATGCAAAAAATCGGTTGTAATTTAATTCTGATGCTAATTTTTAATATAATTATGCTTGTTACTTTAAAAACAGAATAATAGTATTATCGCATTGACTTCCTTTGTTAAAGCAATGCGTAAATGATGTTTCTTTAAAATCACGAATTGACACAATTGCTCAATATCACTCCATCGATAAAGAATATATGGAATACATTTTAAATGTGATTTAAAAAAAATTAACAGTTTTATGATGTTTTATTACAACTATTTAGTTAAAAGTAAAAATTAAATAGGCTAAAATTATAATTGATGTACAATATTAAAAATTTTAATTGACAATGAGATTATTAAGTTATACTTACAAGTAAATTTATAAAACAAAAAATGAGAAAAACAAATGTAGCGAATTCAGGTATTGAACCCGGGCCCGCGAATCAGCCGGTAAACACCATACCAACTGAGCTACGACTAACCTATCACCGTTGTTGCAAAGTAAGTATTTAAGTTGTGTACTAATATTAGACCTCCCGGTTTCTCAAGAACTAAGGAGCATTGGATAAAATCCGTTGAACCTGACACTAAGGGGCCTCTACCATGCAACATATATTAAAATAATCAAAATCTGTGATTAACAAAGTTGGCCCTCTCCTTGTTAGACAATCAGCACAGACGCAGAAATTGCAGAAATTTTACTCGGTTGGCACCGCTTTTTCTAAACGATATAATTATCAAATACCAAAAAAGGCTCGTGTTGAAAAGTACAAATATTACCTTAACTTGTTTATGGTGATGAAAACGATGCATGCACCTTCTGAGGGTGTGTTCGCGTCAGTAGACCTGATCAGGTCTGTGGACCCCTCCGAAGGGGTTAAACGTATAGTGTAACAGATGTAAACAGATAGTGGGGCGTGGAAAGATTACTACTTTGCAAGAAGTTTGCAGTATTTTTGATTACTTGTTTGCTGTTAATTTGCAATAAATTTGATACAGCATGAATTTAACTTGCACGAGAAGTTAGTTGCAAGTTCAAAGTGTGGTGACTTCGGCGTTTGCGTTATCTTGCTGCGGTCTTGTTATGCACTTTCAGTCTTGTCATGCTGAGCTTGCTGCAACTTTGCAGGTTTTCAAAGCAAGACTGAGGCAAATTTTCTGAAAATTAAAAATGCTATCTGGGTTGAGGCAGTCGATGTGTTTTGTGCGACATTTTGTACAGATTGTCACGCTCGTCTTTTCATTGCTGCAAACACAGTAAAGGATATAAGATAAGTGTTGGATTCTTTTATGTGTTCATTATGATCTTAGAATACAATTTGACAAGCTTCTTTAGGTGAACGGTGTATGTATTTGATTTAACAGTGGAATTACTCGGTGGTACTTATAAGTACCTTCAGTACACTGGGTGTTGGATAAAAACTTCTTGTTTACTTTTCGTCTGTGTAGTTATCCATCGTTTTCTTCTGTTTTAAAATGTAATTACTAAAATATAGTGTAGTAATGATTTCCCTGTTATTTCTTTTCTGTTTCATTGTTATTTATTTATAGGAAATCGAAAAATTTGTGTCACTGGTTCGTTTTTGCTATGCTAGAAATGGCATATGTAAATTCATATATTGCATATGTAGAGATGCGAGAGAACATGTAGTCCCTGGAATATAGACGTCGCATAACTAAAGGACTGCTAACAAGATCGAAACCTAAAAAAAAAAAAAAAAATAGTTTTTTAAACCCTTTCAGGAGCAAAGCATTTTCAATTCTATAATGTTGAAATAAATGATTGGCACCGGAATTTGCCAAACGATTTATTTGTAAATAAGAAAAAGCCTATATTTCACATACTTATTAAATCGAAAATATTTTCTGGAGCCAGTTAAAATACCTTGTGGGTTTTCTGTTACGATATTTTAGTCATAGTGTACTGACGGTACTTTAAAGTACCACTTTAATGAATTACCGCTAAATAATTAAATTTCTCACGGGTAAGTATTTGTTTTATGTTTATTCTTTAATTTTCATTGTAGTAACTGAAAAAAAATATTACATGAAAAAAAATTGCAGTATAGTTCATAATACCGTAGATAAAGAGTTAATTAGAACTTGATTTATAAACAATTATTTTGTCAGTAGGACAATATTTTTAGTTTCCAACACAATCGCTTCGAGAAATTCGGTTCAAAATGCCCACTTTGACATAATTTTTTTTTAAATATATTCTGCCTCTATCAGAAAATCGACCTTTGCGGCACATTATATAGTTTCTGAATAAGAAAAAACCAATTGGGTGCGTTTGAAAGCAGAAATGATTTAAAAAATGAGTCAGAAAATAAGCAGTTTGGATTTGAGTAATACGATATTTTTTTTCTTGAACCTCTGTGTATTTTTTATTTGTTTTTGCTGTAAGAATTGGTCCTATCAAAAACTCGTCAGTATAAAAGTTGTAGATAATACTCAGAAGATGTACAATAAATTCAAGCAGATTGGATATCCTGTGAATTGACGAAGTTATGGAATTTTTTTCTTCTTCAACCCCCTCCCCTTTTTGTTTTCGTTTTTATTTATTTATTTATTTATTTTTGCTTTAAGAATTGGTCCTATGAAAAACTTGTCAGTATAAAAATTGTATATAATATTAAGACAATTTATAATAAATTTAATTGGGTTTGTTGTCTTGAGAATTGACAAAGTTATGAATTTTTTTCTCCCCAAAACCCTATTTTTTTCGCCCCTTGAGCCCATTTTTAATTTTATCAGAAATCTGTCGTACATAAATTTTTGGCCTTTTTTTAGAAGTAATAAAAACTTTAAACTGAGTCGGTATGTATTATAATTAAGACGTTATGGGTTTTTTTTCGTTTTTCACAAAACCCCTCACTATTTCCACCCCCTTGGTCCGATTTTGTCCATTAACGAACTTGACCGAGATTTTATGTCCCTTGATTTTACGTATCAGTTTGGAAAAGATTTGTGCAGAATTATGGAAGTTATCCTGTCCATAAAAAATTGATATAGATAGATAGATTTATACAGTTTTTTACTGGAGGTGGTTTTGGGTTCTAGGGGTCATGATCGGTGTAGATCTGCAAAACTTTTTCCAAAATTCTAACTTAGGGGAGAATGTAATAGGTAGTATTTCATACGAAATCTACCTAAAAAAGATAAAGTTGATATTTGAGATACAATTGTAGACTGCTTATTCATAAATGCATTAAAATATAGATTAATGTTCTGTGGCTTCGGGCTCGAATTTGAATATTTCGTGCACGGTTGAAGTGTGAAGGTTTTCGTGTTGACGAATTTTTTTGCTCGGAACCCGCTGACACAGGTTCTTCACTGACACAGGTTTTCACCTCGCCGATCTGAAAACCTTATGCTAACCTAATGAAAAATTTAGTGGGGTAATTGCATATTATCAAAATACGCTCTGTCTTATTAGAAAGTAGACGTCTGCCCAGATAGCGTGCACATTAGCAGCAAGTTTGATTTTTTCTTATATTATCTTGCCGTGACAAACTTGACGACAAATTTGCTGAAAATATCCCACAAGGTATACCATACCCACTTGCATGATTGTTGTGAAACTCATGCAAGACTGTCTTTATTTCACGGAAGTTACGAAAGCAAAATGTCCTCTGTTGAGGGAATAATCAATCAGCGCATGCGCAGAAATTGCAGAAATTGGGTGCTACTCAAAGGCAAGACACACACACCAATGTTACTGTTATGCAATCTCATTTTCATTGATTGGTTAAGTTAAGGAACCCAGAAAAGGTATTTATTATTTTAAGTCTTCAGATGTAGTTATTTTTTGTAAAGTAACATTTTATTTATAATCTGCAATTTATTTCATATAAAAATTCTTATAAATAAAAAATTTATGTTAATTTACTAAGTTATGTTTACGTCTTCGGTCATTTTAAATTTATATTGAAAATTGTAATTTTTAATAGAGTTTTTCTCAATATTATTGTATTTTTTTTTTAATATCGTTTTAACACATTGCCGACGGGCAATTTTTATGAAATCTGAAATTTAAAACCTGAAGCTCCTCCCTGTTCTGAAAGTCTTTTGCAAATTGTTGTTCTAGATAGGTTTCCTTTATGCATCGGTAAATGTCTTTCAATGTACGAATTTAATACAGTAAAATGTCTTACAATCTATAAAAATATGGATAACATGATATAAGGGTGAATATCACAAAATGTGAGATTTTGAAAACAAAAAATTTGAACATTTAAATCGTTTCAAAGCTTCTGATTTTTTTTAAAATGCTGGTTGAACAGCTGAATAAAGGAATTTATATCTAAAATTGTTAAAGTTTGAAGAGATTAAGTTCATTTTTATGTAATTATAATTATATGTCATTTTATTGGCATATGTATGCCTGGATAATGACCGCAAGGACAATGACAATTTCATTCTAAAACATTTTTCACATTTATGTTTAATTTTATTTTTAGATCTAACGTTTTAATTTTGTTTAGAGGAACATGTTTCTTCTATAGTACCTCAAATTCAGTGTAATATTCAGTTTTATTTGTAATTTATAGAAGCCAGGAAAAGGGCATAATAAAAGTCTACTCAATTTTTACAAAGCCTTTAAGCACACTATTTTCAAAGAAATATTTAAAAGATCTTGCTGGTAGCAATGATTTTACTACTTCTGACTTAAACTATGTCAAGAACACGAAGAATTACTCTGCAGCGCCATCTTTATACCTTATAAGGAACTAAAATGAGTAGGCCAGGACAATGGCATTCATTTTCAGTGACAATCATATTTTAATTATGGAAAATTATCTGTAAAATACAGAACTTGTTACCTTCCACATATGTGTGTTATATAATGCCTAATTATTAATTAGAAATTAAAAAAAAAACTAGAAAAGATATTTGTACATGATAGCAGAAAGCCTTTTACTTTGCACACATCACAGTGTGACATGCCAGGAAAATGACAATCTGAAATTTTAAGTCTTTTAATTGCTTTATTTTTGTATTATTATGAATATAATATATCTTGAAAATACTTCTAAGAATATTTTTTATTAGAATGTAAAAAAGAAAAATGCATTATATAACATCAAATAGAAATTTTATTGTACGGACTGCAATTTTCGTATTTTGTGATATTGACCCATAAATGCATTTTCTGTAAGGCAGAACCACGACCTTAGTCAATGATGTTTTTTGAATAAAAACGAGAATTCTCGTTTCCCGTATTGAATGTATTAATTGATATTTATTTATTTATTTTTGCCTTTAACTCAATTCGAGTCTATGATTTTTAACCCTTTCGGGACTGCATCCCTTAAACAAATTTTCTTCGGTTGGCACCGCTTTTTTAAAACACTATACTTATCAAAAACCAAAAAAGACTCTTGTTTATAAGTGCAAATATTACCTTTATTTGTTAATGGTGATAAAAGCGATGAATGAACCTTCTGACGGTGCGTATATATCAGTGTGTATACATCGATAGACCTGAAGGGGTTAAGCTTATAGTGTAACAGTTGTAAGCAGATAGTGTGGAATCGTTGCCAGTTTGATCTCCATTTTTATATCGAAATTTTATATTCACACCGGAAATTTTGAAAGAAGTAGCTGTATTAGCTTGCAAGACAAGTTAGCTGCAAGTTCAAAGTGTGGTGACTTCGGCGCTCGCGATATTTTGCTACAGTCTTGTTATGAACTTTCAGCCTTGTCATGCTGAACTTGATCTAACTTTGCAGATTTGCAAAGCAAGACTGCCGCAAATTGTCTGCAAACTAAAATTGCTATGTGGGTGATGCCGACGTATTACGTTTCTTAAAAATATCACCTTCCCCACATAGCATTTTTAGTTTGCAGAAAATTTGCAGAAGTCTTGCTTTGAAAACCTGCAAAGTTGCATCAAGCTCAGCATGAAAAGACTGAAAGTTCATAACAAGACAGCAGCAAGATAACGTAAACGCCGAAGTCACCGCACTTTGAACTTGCAGCTAACTTGTCGTGCAAGTTAAATTCATGCTGTATCAAATTTATTGCAAATTAACGGCAAACAAGTAATCAAAAATACTGCAAACTTACTACAAAGTAGTAATCTTTCCATGCCCCACTATCTGTTTACATCTGTTACACTATACGTTTAACCCCTTCGGAGGGGTCCATAGACCTTATCAGGTCTATTGATGCATACGCACCGTTAAGGTGCATGCATCGTTTTTACCACCATAAACAAGATAGGGTTATATTTGTACTTTTCAATTCAAGCCTTCTATGGTATTTCATAAGTATAGCGTTTAAAAAAAACGGTGCCTGCCTAATAAAATTTCTGCAATTTCTGCGTATCTGCTGATTGTATATTCTCTCAACAGAGGGATTTTTTGCTTTCGTCACTTTCGTGAATTAAAGACAGTCTTGCAATCAGTTTCACAACAAACTATTCATGCAAGTGGTTGATGATACCTTGCGGCAGATTTGCTACGAATTTCTTAATTCAAATTTGTCTCGGCAACAAATATGAGAAAAAATCAAACTTGCTGCTAAGATTCATGCTATCTAGGTCATTTCTAAGTACCCCACATAGCATTTTTAGTTTGCAGAAAATTTTCAGAAGTCTTGCTTTGAAAACCTGCAAAGTTGCAGCAAGCTCAGCATGACAAGACTGAAAGTTCATAACAAGACGGCAGCAAGATAACGCAAACGCCGAAGTCACGCACTTTGAACTTGCAGCTAACTTGTCGACAAGTTAAATTCATGCTGTATCAAATTTATTGCAAATTAACGGCAAACAAGTAATCAAAAATACTGCAAACTTACTGCAAAGTAGTAGTCTTTCCATGCCACATTAACTGTTTACAACTGTTACACTGTAAGTTTAACTCATTCGAAGGGGTCCATAGACCTGATCAATAGGCTGGAGTGAAAAAAACAAAAATCGGAAAATCAAAATGTAATACCGCTCAAAAGTTTGGTATGGTCCTTAGTAATAAAACTGCATAGTTTTTTCGAAATCAAAATTTATCTTCCGGTGCCCCCGAGCCCCCCAATTTTTGCCAAACTAGTCAAAAACGCCTTGTAGAAATTATAAATCTAAATAAAGATAAAGCTGGAAAATAAAAAAGTCATACCGCAGAAAAGTTGTTTATGGTACGTAATAATATGCCTACACAGTTTTTTTGAAATCAAGTTTTATCTTCCGGTTCCCCCGGTCCCACTAATTTTTGCGAAATTCGTCAAAAATGCCTTCTACAACTTATAAATCGAAATAAACATAAAGTTCGAAAATAAAAATGTCATACCGCGGAAAAGTTGCGTATGGTACGTGGTAATATGTTTGCACAGTTTTTTCGAAATTATGTAATATCTTCCAGGAACCCGGTCATTCGAAATTTTGAAAAATTTGCCGTAAATTCCCCTTTGTCTGCTGTACTTGCATAATATAATGCAGCACACAAGAAGCAAGACTGCAATAAAAACATTTTGTCTACACAAACAATTAAAGTTTAAGAATGAAAAACAAACATTTAAATCTGTTAAAAGTGTTCAAAAAATTTAAAGTTCAATTAAATTGGTTCATGCTCATCAAAACAAAACTCTAAATATTCGAAATCTTTCAGCTTGGTGTTTATTGTTGGTCCTGTTGGAGTTTTGTAACCTTAAAATCCGACTTATTCTCAAAATATGGCATAATGGCTCTTGATTGTAATCGAGATCTTATGAATCCATCCCTGTTGCTTGCACCACAAACTCTCGCGGCATCTTCAGAGACCATTAAGACACACACCTTTCTACACTTTGAGTGTGGCATGGAAACTCAGCAAACGAAATGATATCTACACGATCACGTTTGTCAATGTACATCTTTAAATCATCGTATGAAAGATTAGTCAAAATAGGTAGTTACGTAACTCCTACTGAATCAGGTCAATATAATCTGCTGTGCTAAAATTCATCGCAGGAACTTGGAACTGCCTGACTTCTCCCAAGTGTTCGCGCTTTAAGGATTCTACGAAATCCTAGCTGGCGGATGTGTTTCCGAACATCAGTTACCATCTCAATCAGCAGGTTTTCCAGATGGCCAAAAAAAAAAAAAAAAGGCATTGCGCTGGGTCGGTCAAATACAACTTTAACTGCCTGAGGTATATCCGTGGAAAAATAAGCAATTTCCCAAAGATGCTTGCACTTAATTGTAAACCCTACACGTGCGTACACCTTAACTACAAGCTCTTCAATATCTTCAGCTATGACATTGGATCCGGAGTTGCCACATAGAGTCTCAAAATTCTGTTGGCGGTGGTAACCCATCTGCTGTGTGAAAGTCTACCAGGAAATTTATTTGTAAGGTCTTCCGAACAACTTCCTTTCTTAATAGATAGGATCATTTCCTTCAGGTATTTTTGATCAGTACTGAGATCGTCAATAACTCTTTTGAAGTTATAATTAATGTCGATAGTCTGGAAAGAAACTATGGCAAGAGATTCACACTTGTCCAACATTTTTTCAATCGGTCCATTATAACTGTATGGTCCCCTGCTGCATCCGTCTAGCACGAACTGATTTAATAGAACTTTAAAATTTTTTAACACTTTTAACAGATTTAAATATTTGTTTTCAATTCTTGAACTTTAATTGTTTGTGTACTTTTCACAGATAAAATGTTTGTATTGCACTCTTGCTTCTTGTGTGATGCATTCTATTATACATGTACAACAGATAAAAGGGAATTTACGGCAATTTTTTCGAAATTTCGGATGACTGGGGCCCAGGAAGATATTACGTGATTTCGAAAGAACTATGCAGGCATATTACTACGTACCATACGCAACTTTTCCACGGTATGATATTTTTATTTTCCAACTTTATGTTTATTTCGATTTTAAATTTTACAAGGCATTTTTGACGAATTTCGCAAAAATTTGGAGGACCGGGGGCACCGGAAGATAAAACTTGATTTCGAAAAAAACTGTGCAGGCATATTACTGCGTACCATACACAACTTTTCCGCGGTATAACATTTTTATTTTCCAATTTTATATTTATTTCGATGGATAACTTCTACAAGGCGTTTTTGACGAGTTTGGCGAAAATTGGGAGAGCCCGGGGGCACCGGAAGCAAATTCACAATCACTCAATGTCCCAGCGTTTTTGACGCCAAGCTCTGTAGGCAAGGGCTTTGGCGAGAAAATGAACTTTGACGCGCATCTTCGACGCGCATGAATGTCTGAAGCTAATTTCGATCTTCGAAATTTCGTACATTTGACCGCGTATTTTTTGTGTATGGAATACTTGCAAGAATACCAAGCGAAATAATAAATGCTTATTTCATCGTCTGAATAATTATATATGCATTATAAACAAGGGAAGTATTTAATCTTATAGATATATGTTCTATAAGTATGATCTTTCTTCTTCCTAAACTATTTATTTATGGAGTTTTAAATGTACCGTGTGCTGCTATCTAGTGTCAGAATACTAAATACAAAACAATCATCTGAATAATGCATTTTCGGAATATATGCATGTGTAGTATATTGTGAACAAGTGAAATACTTAATCTTTTTAAAGACCCACTGTGTAACTTTGGCCTTTCTTTAAATGATAACCATAAATAAAAAAAATTCCCTATAATTATCTTAGTTACTAGTCGAGAGTATGCTAAGATAAGCGATTTGTTGATGATATGATAACCATAAATAAAAAAAAATCCCTATAATTATCTTAGTTACTAGTCGAGAGTATGCTAAGATAAGCGATTTGTTGATGATTGATAACAGGTTAAAAATATCCAAAAATGCTCACACACCCCTCAAAGTTTTTGGTTCATAAAAAAATAGGACCTATCCTCTTTCCTAAGACATTGATTTATTGAGCCCTTCTAATCATCAAAATAGGTATCAGAAATAGTTATTAAATTCTTTAAAACAGAAAAAGTAAAAAAAAAATCACAAGCTACTATAGTTTGTAACATTTAGGTGGGCCCACTATTTTTCAATTTTCCTACCCCCCCCCCCCCCCATAGGACCTATCCTCTTTCCTAAGACATTGATTTATTGAGCCCTGTTAATACAGGTATCAGAAATAGTTATTAAATTCTTTAAAACAGAAAAAGGCAATAAAAAAATCACAAGCGACTATAGTTTGTAACATTTAGGTGGGCCCACTATTTTTCAATTTTCCTACTCCTCCCCCCCCCCCCCTTCTTCATTTTCTATCAGATTAATGATTTTTCGTTTTAAGAACAGTTAGGAGGGGGTGCACCCTACTTTTAGAATATGACTTTCATACTTTAATGATTTTATAAAATATTTGTTTAACCCCCTGACAGAAGAAAGTAATTTTGTCTGCCAGTTATTCATTGAGATTTAGAAAATCTCTATATTATCTTATTAAGAAAAATGTCTATACTTAGCTTAAGGCAATGATGATGGTGTAAATGATGAAGAAAACTTTAAGAAATGGAAGAGCAAACAATTTTTGTACGGAAAATCAGGAACCCATTGTTCAGTCAAAAATACACACGGGATTTCACTCCAAGACAATCCCGAATTCTTGTTCTTAACTTAAAAATTAATTAAACAATTTTAGCAAAATTTTCAATAGACATACCTTGCATTGTGTCAGATGTAACAATATCACGAGAATTGGTGAAGTTTATCATCATCCGTGTCCAAACAGTGCTGAATTTTAGAATATAGCTGGCATTATTATATATGCGTGCAAAAATTAGTAAAATTTCACCCGGCCCAACAACTTTTTCAAAACTTGCATATATTTTACTTACCCATGATACGTAGTATAGGGTAAGTCTTGTAATTGTTTTTTAAATTTCCATTGATCTACAATTAAAATTTTCAATTTTGTTATTTTTAAAGAATTGTCATTTTCTAGGCAATAAATGTTATAGACGATAACAATTTCTAGGCAATAAAAATAAATATAACGTTTGAAAAAGAACCAGCATGTGACGAAATCCTGTCTTAAACGGAAAAAATGTGTTGATCCATACAAAATGAATATAATAATGCGTGTGAAAAGAACATAATACATTTACAACAGACGGTGTACCTGCTAAGAAGGGAATATGTCTATAATGAACATTTCTGCTCTCCTATGCGATTCCGTCTTAGAAAATTTTACGACATAGCGAGGGGTGATTCTGTTCTAAATTTTCAGAAAAATTTAAAAAACAAGTGGGCAAGTGTGATCACAGATCGCACAGAGGGTTTCGTTTAATATTCCTTTAAAACACTTTATCCTTTTGCGAGATCTGTTAGTTCCACATTTCGCAACCAGGGGGCGCATTCTATTCTACACAAACCTCTATCCAAAGGAAACTCCGTTTTACAACCTATCCGTAGGCATATTAGTCGAGGGGATCGAGTCTATAGCACCCGAGATAGGTAGGCGCTCCAGGAAATTGCACGGAACATTCTTTTATAAGCCTTTTATTATGTGTTATGAACTATGTCAAAGTTTCCAGCAGATCGACTTGTTAGATTTCATAATTTTAACAAAATTGCGTTATGTTAGTTGCAAATTCCACCACCAGGGAGCGCACACTATTCATAACAAAAGTGTATCAGATCGAAACTCTGTTAAACAACCTATCAGTGGATGTGTTACTCGAGTTGGTGGTGGCCTTAAGCGAGAAATTAAGAAATTTGCTGAAAGTACTATTCGGAAATAGTGGTAACTAAAATTTTGACATTTTTATATTTCATAAGCAGCACGCGTCTGAGTATATCATAGTGCTCAAAAAACGACATCTAAAAAGGTCGTAAACGCTAATTTTTAAAAAAGAAATCCAGCGCCCCTCCCCCGCCCTCCCTTCACAGGAAATTGCATGCACCATTATTTTATAAGCTTTTTATTATGTGACATGAAGTATCTTAAAGTTGCAAACGGATCGCCTTGTTATATTTCCTAATTTTAACAAAATCGCGTTACGTTAGTTCCGCATTCCACCACCAGGGAGCGCACTCTATTCTTAACAAAAGCATATCTGAACGAAACTCCTTTGCGCAATCTCTCCGTAGATACATGGTCGGGAGGGTGGCGGTGCAGTCTTAACCAACAATTTAAAACATTTTCTGCGATAACAAACGCTAAGATTTAATAAATAAATCTAGTCCCCCCCCCCCCTCCACTCCTCGAAATATCACACTCTATTCTTTTTTACACTTTTTCTTATGTGTTATAAAGTATCTTAAAGTTTCGAACACATCGAGTGGCGGTCTTAAACAATAATTTAAGATATTTCCTGAAATTGCTATTCGGAAATAGTGGGATGAACACTTATAAACCTATAAACTTTTTCATATTGAATAATTAATACTTATCTCATAGCGCGCCGTCGAAACACCCCACGCAAATTGTTAGATTTCCTAATTTAAATGAAATCTCCGTTAAAAAAGCACGTGCCTCCATCTTAATCTGGCATTTGATGGAAATAAAAGGAATTAATAAAATAATAATTAATATCTCAGCTCGTAATGAAGCTATCTCTTTGAACCGGGTATGTATGAAATCTGCGAGAAATTTCCAGCCCGGATGTCAAAAAATTTAATCGAAAAATTTAATATTTAAAAAGTTTAAATTTCGTATTAGACTTTCCTCCCCTTAAATTTCTCCCGCGCCGATATGTGGAGAGATGACGACAGCTGCCTTCCGGTGAATGGAAATCTGTTTTCATTGTCTTTCCAAACACAGAAATTAAATTTTTATCGATCGATTTTTAGTGGATTTTTTGCGTTCTATCCTACGCAGAAATTTGAAATTTATACCAAAATAAAGTAGATTTTTTTCCGCGTATTTCTACACCTGTTACGAATTTGTACAACCGATACTTCGGCAGATCCGATTTTGCTTTTTAAAGGTCCACTTCATTTATTGCTTAAATTACTCCGTGGTAACCCCGCACCGGCTGATTTGACGGAGCATCCGCCGAATTTACTGGCAACCCTTAGGAGAAACTGGAGAGGATTGCGATAACGTGTGTTCGCACCTGCATTCAAAAGGTTGATTGGTTAATTTTAGAATTTAATTAGCCCGTAATTAGGTTAATTACCAACTTTTTCAAAATTTTATGATTTGTTGTTTGATGTGAGGTGTTCAGCTATAAGTACCCAAAATTTCAAGTCTCTAACATGTATAGTTTCTGAGAACGGGCTCTGTGACGTACAGACAGACGGACGGACAGACAGACAGAGGAGCGAGACGAATAGGGTTTCGTCAGATGAACGAAACCCTAAAAGCGGTCATCATTCCGAAAACTCGCACATAAAAATATCGTGGATTTCGACAAATGGTCACCGTAAAAAATCAATTTCGTCATTCGTTCGCAGAAAAAGATCGCCAAAGTACATGGAGAAAATGCGAATTTCGTCAAAGGATCGCGAAAAAACACTAATTTCGTCAATAGATCATGAAAAAACGCTAATTTTGTCAAAAGACCGCGAGAAACACAAATTCCACCAAAAGATCGAGAAAATGCAAATTTCGTCAAAGGACCGCGGGAAACGTAAATTTCGTCTAAAGATCGCGTAAAAACGCAAATTTCGTCTGAAGATCGCGAAAAAACACAAATTTCGTCAAAAGATAGCAGAAAAAACGCAAATTTCGTCAAAGGATCGAAGAAAAAACGCAAATTTCGTCAAAGGATCGAGGAAAAAACGCAAATTTCGTCAAAGGATTGCGAAAAAAGCCCGCAAATTTCGTCAAAAGATCGCGAAAAAAAGCAAATTCCGTCAATGGATCGCAGAAAAAAAGCGCAAATTTCATGAAACGATCGCGAAAAAAACCCTCAAATTTCGTCAAAGTATCGCAGAAAAACGCAAATTTCGTCAAAGGAACGTGGAAAAAACACTAATTTCGTGAAAGGGCCGCGGAAAAAACACATAGTTAATGCCGGGAGGGAATTTCTCCCCTCTGCTGTAATCTTTCAGAAAATTTGCTGTGAACTTCAAGATAACAAAATAAATATCGTAGCCCAAGTCATTTTTTTTTAAATAGAGAATACAAACATGAAAAAAGCTAAAATAAGTATTTTTTTGTCAGAACTCCTCTTACAAGACAATTTTTAACCGTAATGGCGTAAAAATATCTATTTTTTAGAAATTCAGTCGAGCAGGGTAGGACTTATTAAGTTTTTGTATGAGCCAGGCCAAAATTTTAGATTTTATACCTTGCCCATAATTTTTTTGTGGAAAAAATGGAAAAACGGGCCGGACTGGGCTCGGGCCGAAATTTTCGCTTTTTATACCGGGTCGAAATTCTTTTCTACGGATCGGTTCGCGCTTGGGTGCTGAAATTTTGGCCTGTACGGACTTCTAACAAGAAGTTTGAAACTGAAAGAGACCTATAAAGCATATGTTTTATGTTTTTGTCTGGAAGTCGATGGTCCATTATCGTTTCGAACGGAGCAAAGACAGAAATGCAATTAAAAAACTGTACACTGCACAATACTTAAACTCAAAGCGTCTATATGGCAGGAAATGATCATTCTCTTAGCATAAGACATCTCGAAAATGTGATCACTGACCTTTTTCAAAACAAATGACTAGTTCTCACTTAACCAATGCATGTAATATATGCTTTCACAGTTTTAAATACAATATTCGCCGTTTAATTGGATCACTTTGTTGAATTTAATTCCATTCAGCAAAGTCACAGATTCCAAATAAGCCAAAAAATGTTAATATTAATTTTGACTGCCGCTTATATGAATTAACTAGTGATTAAATCTAACATAGTAGTAGTGTAGTTATTTCATTGGTGTATTTTATGTTTTGCAACTGTAATATTGTAAACACTGTTTAAATGAATCACAACCAACGCAACAAGTGATTCTACTAACCGAGAAAAAAAGCATCATGATTTCAATCATTAACTAGACTGATTCAATTAACCAGTGATTCATGTAACCAACGATCACCATTATCAACATCTCAAAACCCCCCCTAGAGCGGATTTCTGGCTGCGCCACTGCGTCCATGTAGAAGAAATACAGCTGCTACGCACTTTGCTTTCAATTTAAAAAATGCTATTGTGTATCTCAATAACCTATAGTAATTTTGTTAAAATTTAATTAAAATTTCTGTTTTTTAGCAACAATCTTTCCGCGATCTTTTGTGTGGCCCTATTAAAAATGCACAATTTCTACGTTCGTCAAATTATAAGTTAATAGAATTGTCATCAGAAAAACACATGTAGGCAAAGTTTCAGCTCAATCAGATAATTGAAAGCGGTTTAAAATTGTCTTGCAAGATTTGAACTAATCTTTTATGTGGCCCTGTAAAAAAAGCGTAACTGCTACGTTCCACAAATTGCAATAATATTGCATTGTCATCAGAACTACATATCCTGAGCAAAGTTTCAGCTCAATCAGATTATTGAAATTGGTTTAAAATTAACTTGCAAGTTTTAATCTAGATTTTTGTGAAGCCCTGTAGAAATAGTATTCTAAACCAACTTCTACTTTCCTTAAATTATAGTAATATTATATTGACATTCAAATTAGACATGTATTCATTGTTTCGGCTCAATGGGATAATTAAAAATGGTTTAAATTTTACTTCCAAGATTTGAACTAAACATATATACATGCACTGCAAGTTAATATGATGCTTGTTTATTAATAAAAGCTTAATGATCTGCAGCTATCTGCAGGTGTTTGTTTAATTTTTCAATATTTTAAGAATGGCACTTTGATTTAAAAAAAAAATGCTTATTGCTGAATAATGCTGAATAATATGTTAAAAGTCAAGATAAAATTTGTGAAGAACATCAAGGATCATCCAGAATTATAACCTTTGAAAAAAGCGGTTAAGCGGGTTTAATATCGCTGATTTTCAAACAAAAATCGGTTAAATCTTACCTTGATAAACCTATGACATATATTCAGCAAACTCGTACTTTCAAATAAAACAGAATAGTCATGACGTGCTTTCAAACTTAGAGGAAGCTAGCGCAACTTTTAAAACTTCCTCAAACCAACTGCGCAAATGACCTCTTTACGGTCATAATTAATCGACGCCTCTGAATTTTTTTGACAAAACTCGAATGGATCTCGAAAATACAGATATTCAGCTAGCAGTACACATGTTTTTGTCAAATTCCGAGATAATCGGAAAAATGAATTTTGTCCTCCTAGATCATCAAAACGTCCCACTGTGGATCGGGGAGAAACAGTGCGGTGGTTGGATGAAACGGAGGATCCCGGACACAGTCATTGCCACCTAGTATACTCTAGGTGGCAATGGCACAGGGCACCAACTCCACCAGGACTCAGTCACGATGTAACTGTCTGTCGCAGATCTCTATTCTGGACATATCACATTTCTGCATCGATGTTGTCAAATTGCTAGTTTAACACTAACATCAGCCCGTGCAGCACATTTATAACTTATTCTTGGCCCAGCACCGTCGAAGAGAAGAATGTCTCAGTTTTACATAAATATTTTTTATTAACAGGGTACCTTTGAAATTGCGCCCTAAGGAAGCGATGCTGTATGGGAGAAAAAGAGAACTCCGAAAACGACCCTTTTTGAAATTTGTTTTTCAATGGGTCAACAATGGTGTTTTTACAAACTGATTGCGGCATTTAAGATGCAACATTACGATATTTCAGACTATGTCTTCCGTTTTCAACTATACTAAATGGTTTGGCCGATCTTGGTAAAAAAAAAAAAAAAAGAATGACGATAAACCTTTCAAAATCGCTCTGTTGGGTTTTTCATTTTCGTACCGCTGTGTAAATCGGGTACTGTTCATACGCGAGCGCTTTTGCCAGCTCGGAATGGTGTTGATTTTGTTTATGACGGCCGATTATCTACGCTAGGGATAAAGGACCGATGGGTGGTGGGGTGCAATCCGTGGGGGTCTTTTTAAGGGATCCTAACCCGTATTGACGCAAGGTTAAAAGAAAACCACGGAAAACTCCGAACGATTAGGTCGACGGGCGCGAATGGGTTTGAACCCAGCACTTCCCATCTACCAGCTTTGAGAGCAGAACCTCTCAGCCACTGGTGGGGCGCCAGCTCGGAATGAAAGAGGGGAGTTTTTTTATCAGTGTTCGTGTTCGTTTTTAATTAACATTTCTGCTAATTATCAAGAAATTAAAATTCTAAGCCTCAGGTGCATCCGAGCCGGCCTTGGACTATCCGCATACAAATTTTCAGCCTTCACATGCGGTAGATTTTCCTAGCCATCTCTATTCGGCACGTATCAAATTTCTGCATCGATGTTGTCAAACCGCTAGTTTAACACTAGCATTAGCTCTTGCAGCACATTTATAACTTATTCCCGGCCCCGCCAACTCCATCGCACACACACGCACAGAGCGAAAGTTTCTTTTATTAGTATAGATTTTTAAACACTCTGTATAATGTACATTGGTTGTTAAATATTAATACATAAATAACTACACTGTTCATAATGAATAAAAACCTGTTATTATTGGTTTTTAAACAATACAAAGTAATGGTTTAATAACATCTTTAATTTTTTTTTAAACAAATATATGCACATACACACATATGCATAATCATAAGTGTCTTTGTAAGTTTGAATGTGTTTGTTAATAAAATTGATAAATTAATATTTTTGTGTGCTTGAATATATTTTAAAATATCCTTCAGTGAAAGTTTCGTTTTCATTTTAGACCAAGCCTGAAAAAGAACTGAAAATCGGATTTCGACCGCAAAATTTATTTCAAGTGGGGCAATAGTTTGTATCTTCACTGTGTTAATTGAAGAGCTAAGTGGAAGAACATGTTAAATAACAAAAATTACATTTCAAGAAATTTCAGGTGAAAGTTTTTGCTGTAAATTTTAATGATTTATTTTCTGTTTGATACCATGTGTTTAAAATATTAACAGGTATGGTACAAAACTCTCTCAGAAAAACTTATTCATATTTAATTTTCAAATATTAAAAATTATTAATATTATAGACATAATTAAATATTAAACTATTAAATATTAATGAATAATCTCTTAAATCTTCAGTACTAAATAGAATCTTAGTATTTTAGTTTCACCATGTGATAGGATACCTCATAACGCTTTCATCCAAAAGACACAAAAAAATTAGAAAATGTAGCATAACATGTTCATCCACTCAGCTCTTCAATTATTCGATCAAAAATATAAAATAGAAGAGGAAATGAGCAAACATCTTTTAATTGTATTGTTACGGTATAAACTTTTATCTGCTGTAAGTACAGATCCGCAACAAAAAGTCCAACATTTAATTTACTCCATCGTAAATGAAGTTAATAAAAATACGTATTCCACATCAATAAATAGAACTAACTTACATAATAAAGTTAACTCTCAAACGAATACCGCAGGTAAGAGAAATCATATAGAGCGGGCGTCGGCGACACAAATGACTACGTCATCGAGTTACGAAATGAAATCACGATGTAGGACAAGTTTATTAGGTGTAGATGAAGGAATGACCGGCCTACCTCGACGTTTCTTGGTACGATATGAGCAGCAGCGGGCGCCAACTCATCATTTTGGTTCACTATCACATCATCGAGTTACATCGAGATGAAATTGGTGCCAAATTAAAGGTAAAATAAAGTATTGTAAGAATATTTTGGTCTGCCTGCATATATCTTGGTAGAAACCCTCGGGCAGACTAAAATTTATATATATAAAAAAAAAGACGTCATAGTGTACAATTCAAACACAATAAACATAATATTTTACATTACATTGCCATATATATTACTTTGCCATCGACTTTCAGAATGAATTAATGGTTTGGGAAAAGCTTATTAGCTGTACGTCAAAGAATGACTTATTCGCATAACTTGATACAAAGCGAGAAGAACGAGGTGCCAATTCCCACTTTTGAGGGAACTATCACGTCATCGAGTTACGGCTGGAAATTTTAGCACACTAAAGGTACATACGAGTACATGAAGAATATTTCAGTCTGCCTCGTCTTATCTTGGTACGAGATGAGTAGAGCGGGGCGCCAATTCTTAATTTTGGAGGTATTTTCACGTCATCGAGTTACGGCCTGAAATTTTAACGCATTAAAGATACCAGATTTATACAATAAGAATATTTAAGTCTGCCTCGTCATATCTTGATACGAGACGTTCAGAGCTGGGCGCCAATTACCCATTTTGACGATAATATCACGTCATCGAGTTACGGTTTGTATTTTTGGCACATTAAAGATACAGATTAGTGCAAAAAGAATATTTCAGTCTGTCTCGTGATATCTTGGTATGAGATGAGCTCAGCGGGGCGCCAATTCTTGATTTTGGTGGTATTATCAAGTCAATGAGTTATACGGCCTGAAATTTTAACGCATTAAAGATACTTATTAGTACAATAAGAATATTTCAGTCTGCCTCGTCATATCTTGGTACGGTTGGTTGGTTGGTTGTGTCCATGACGGCCAATTATCAACTCGAGGGATATTGACCCAAAGGGGGGGGGGGGGAGTGACCTCCGTGGTGGTCTTTCTAAGGGAACCTAACCTGTATTAACGCAAGGAAATCCAAGGTTCGAAGAAAACCACCATATCTTGGTACGAGACGAGCAAAGCGGGGTGCCAATTCCTCATTTTGATGGTACTATCACGTCATCGAGTTAGGGTTTGAAAGTTTGGCACATAAGGTACATAGTAGTACATTAAGAGTATTTCAGTCTGCCTCGTCTTATCTTGGTACGAGATGAGCAGAGCAGAGCACCGGTTCTTAATTTTGGCAGTGTTATCATGTAATCGAGTTACGGCCAGGAATTTTAACACATTGTACTAATCTGCATCTTTAATGTGCCAAAATTTGCAGGCCGTAACCGTAACTCGATGACTAGATAATACCACCAAAATCAAGAATTGTTGCCCCGCTCAGCTCGTCTCGTACCAAGATATGACGAATCAGACTGAAATATTTCTATTGCACTAATCTGTATCTTTAATGTGTTAAAATTTCAAGCCGTAACTCGATGACGTGATAATACCACCAACATCAAGAATTGGTACCCCGCTGAGCTCATATCGTATCAAGATATGACGAGGCAGACTGAAATATTCTTATTGTACTTATCGGTATCTTTAATGTGCCAAAATTTCAGGCCGTAACTCGATGACGTGATAGTACTCTCAAAATGGGAAGTTGGCGCCCCGTTTTTCTCACTTTGTACCAAGTTATACCGAATAAGTCATTCTTTCACATATAGGTAATAAGCTTTTCCTAAACCATTAATACATCTTGAAAGTCGATGGAGAAATAATATATGCGCAATTTAATGTAAAATATTATATTTATTGGGTTTGTATTGTACAGTCGTGGAAAAAAAGTAAACACTCCCTACTAACTCTGCAACTACATATAGTAGAAGGAACTGGTATACCAATCGATTGGAAATAAAGTCTACTTTTAAATGGTGTATATAAAATTTGCTTACGGAGGCAAATCAAAACCAGACCAAACTTTGTTTTTTTCAATGGCAACACCCAATTTTGACAATATGTTTTAAATCTTTGGTTCAAACTATGCCTAGAAACGAAATTTCTAGTCATTTGGATAATAAGTTTTTGAATTATAAACATTCAAATTTTAGAGCTTCTAATGTTAAATTACATTTCATATTTTTATTAATATCTTCTGAAATATATCCTATTGCGATAATTTTGTGTGTGGTTATAATACTAAAATATCCCAAACATAAATACATTGAATTTGTAATTGTAAAAATTTTATAATATGAATTATGAAATTAATATTCGAAAAAAATATGAATTGCAACCTACAATTTTTTTATAGGTTTATATTTATTATGTCCTGCTTTATGCGAATTCTCAATTTCAAAAGTAGTTTTCAAATTATCATTAAAAAACGTCAAAATGATGGCTTAAGGAGCCCATGATGTCCAGAAAAGCATAATTTGAAAAAATATATTTTACTCATTTTATTGAAATATTTGGGCTGACAACTTTTGAAATATATTCAGAGAGGGAAATTCTCATTTTGGCAAGCAATAATACATTAATAGAAGAGACATAATCATTCTGTGGTATTTCAACAACCGAGTACCGAACTTCAGTTTGGATACAGCACCTAAAATATGGTCATTTTAAAATAATTAATTTATCGGAAACTAATCGTACGAATTTTATGAAATTTTGGATTTAGGCAAAGTGAAGGGTGTAGAATTTATTTATGGTGTCAAACTTGGGTATTATTATTGAAAAAAAAAAACAAAATTTTGGTTCCCTTTGATATGTAGATGGTCCCCTAAGCAAATTTTATATACATCATTTAGAATTAGACTTTATTTCCAATTGTTTGGTACCTGTAACTTTCTTCTACGATAATTTGTTGCCGAGTTAGCAGGGGGGGTGATCACTTCTTTCTTTCTTTTTTTTCTTTTTTCTTTTTTCTTTTTTTTTTTTCACGACCGTACATTTGACGTCTTTTTTTGTTATAAATTTTAGTCTGCCGGAGGTTTCTACGAGAATATGCGCAGGTAGACCAACATATTCTTACAATACTTTATTTTGCCTTTAATTTGGCACCATTTCATCTCGTAACTCGATGACGTGATAGTGACGCCAAAATGAAGAGTTGGCGACCGCTGCTGCTCATATGGTACCAAGAAATGTCAAGGCAGACAAGTAATTCCTTCATCTACACTTAAGAGACTACTTCAGTCAAGTGAAAAGACCCGTTCGCTAATGCTAATCCTATGGAAGAAATTTATAAAGATATCTCGGTTGCATTTTAATATTTTTAAATGTTTTTTTTTTTTTGCATTGGATTTTTTTGATTGAGTTCTATCTGTACAAATGCCGTTTTTCACTTTTTCGATTTTGATTGCAGATATTTTTAATGAGACACTTTAGTTTTCGGAACCAGTTTCGAAAGTAAAAGCATCCTCATAAAAAAAAAAAAAAAATGTGCAATCAAAATCGAGAAAGTAAAAAACGGCCTTTGTACAGATCGATCTCAGCTTTCCAATACAAAAAAAATCATTTAAAAATATTGAAATTCAACTGAGATATCTTTATAAATTTCTTCCATAGGATTAGCATTCGCGAACGGGTCTTTTCACTTGACTTAAGAGGCTACTTCAGTAACCTCATAAACTAATTGAAAATAAGTCAAAATTTACTATATTGGGCTAAAAGATTGAAACCGGATGCTTTTTATTACCGTAGAACAATCGGCCTCTAAACGTGAAAAAAAAGCTGAAAATCGCATACAAAATTTAATTTTAAAAACCTGATCAAAAAATCCAAAATCGGGCTTTGAAGTGCATTACTTCAGATATAGGGGTACAGTTGTGGGGGAAAAAAAGTAAACACCCTCTACTAACACTGCAACTAATTATAATAGGAAAAATTTACAGGTACCAAACTATTGGAAATAAAGTCTACTTTTAAATGATGTGTATAATATTTGCCTAGGGGGCATCTACAAATCAAAACCAGACCAAACTTTTTTTCAATGGCAACACACAATTTTGACAATATATTTTAAATTTTCGGTTCAAACTATGCTTAGAAATGAAATTTCAAGTCATTTGGATGATAAGTTTTTGAATTATGAAGATTCAAAATTTAGAGCTTCTAATGTTAAATTACATTTTCATATATTTTTTAATATCTCCTGAAATTATAATCCTAATGTGATACTTTTTTTTTTGTTTAATTATAATGCTAAAAAACCCAAACATAAATACATTGAATATGTAGATTTAAAAATTTTATAATATGAATTATGAAATTAAAATTCGAAAAAAAATATAAATTGCAACCTATAATTTTTTTTTTTTTTTTTTTTTTTTTTTGTGTGTGTGTGTGTGTGTGTGTGTTAGATTTATATTTATTATCTCTTGCTTTATGCAAATTCTCAATTTCAAATTTTTCTATCAAGTGGTTTTCGAATTATGAGTAAAAAACGTCAAAATGACGGTTTAAGGGACCGTCTATGATGTCCAGATAAAGCATAATTTGAAAAGAATACATATTTCTCCTTTTAATGAAATGTTTCGGTTGGCAATAGTCGAAACACATGAAGCGAATGAGATGTTTATATTAGCAAGAAATAATACATTAATAGAAGTGATAATAGTCATTCTATAGCATTTCAACAATCAAGTACTGAACTTCAATTTGGATACAGCCCCTAAAATAGGCTCATTTTAAAATAATTAATTTCTCGGAAACTAATCATACGAATTTCATGAAAATTTGGATTTAGGCTAATTGAAGAGTATAGAATCTATTTATGAAGCAATTTAGAAAAAAAAAAAAGCGGGTTTGTTTTGATATGTATAGATGGCCCCCTAAGCAAATTTTATGTACATCATTTAAAAGTAGACTTTATTTCAAATTATTTGGTACCAGTAGCTTTTTTCTACAATAATTTGTTGCAGAGTTAGTAGGGGTGTTTACTTTTTTTTTTTCACGACTGTAGCTTCCTGTCAAATTTTGTAGCTATGCGTGCAATGGTCTCTTCAGAACACAGCACACACTCAGACTCACACACACACATAAACTTCTTTCCTTATATATATTTATATATATATACGTGATAGAAAAAGTCGATTTCTAAAAAAATTAGCCTAAAAGTTGAGAAACACTGTAGTAAGGCTGTTCTCAAATCAAAAGGAGCAACTTTATGACATAAGTTTTAATTCATTTTTGTTCGGAAACGCATGAAACTGGAAGGTGTTGTTATTCAGAAACTAAGTAATCGAAAGACTTTTTCCGTTTTTTTGTAAGCACAATTAGATCTTTCAGAAAATACTGTCAAATTTGGCGTTTTGAACCAAATTTCCCGACGAAAGCAGAAAAACAGTCAAAGAAGGGAGAAAAACGCCTTGTCACGTGATCAAAAATACTTATAACTCGATAGACAATTTATGTATAAAAAAAATGGAAGAATCGTTTCGATTTCAAATTTCTTCCGTAGTCAGGTCTGCCAATTTTTTACCTTTGTGTTTAAAAATGTGTCCGTCATTGTGTCAGAAAGTTTCGCTCTTGTTGATCAGTAAACTTGAGTGTATAGTACAGTCGTGGAAAAAAAAAAGGAAACACCCCTTAATGGCTCTGCAAAAAATTATCGTAGAAGAAAGTTACTGGTACCAAACGATTGGTAATAAAGTCTACTTTTAAATGATGTATATAAAATTTGCTTAGGGGGCCATCTACATATTAAAACGAACCATAACTTTTTTTTCAATAGCAGTACACAATTCTGGCAGCATAAATGAACTCCACTCCCTTCAATTAGCATAACAACAAATTTTTATGCAATTCATACGATAAGTTTCTGAGAAATATATTATTTTAAAACGAGCGTATTTTAGGGCTGTGTCCAAATTGAAGTTCGGCCCCACCAGTGGCCGAGAAGTTCTGCTCTCGAAGCTGGTAGACGGGAGTTGCTGGGTTCGATCCCAATCGCGCCCGTCGGCCTATCGTTCGGAGTTTTCTTTGAACCTTGGATTTCCAAGCGTTAATACGGGTTAGGTTCCCTTAGAAAGACCCCCCACGAGGGCCACTCCCCCCCTGGGCCTATATCCCTCGAGCAGATAATTGGCCGTCAAAAATCAACCAACCAACCAACCAAATTGAAGTTCAGTACTGGATTGTTGATCGAGAGAGCCCCCTTCTTGGTCATCTTGACATCCTTCTTGACATCTTAAGCGCCACTCAAGCAGTCATTGGAGACTGCTACAGTGCGGCGCAAAAGTTTAAGCACAACTCAAATATTTTAATCAAACTAAAACTGTATAACGGAATGCTTTGAAATATCCACAGTAGGTTAATACTATGATCATAAATATATATCTCACGTTTGGAAAAAAAGTCATCGTTAACCATGTTCACCAGAAACTACATAAAAACTTTTTTGTGATGTCGCAAAAGTTTATGCACAAATTAGATTTTATGCAAATATCGCCTTAAACATGATAGGTGGAGGATCGGCGATACTTTTTTCCTAGAGTATAGAGTGTAGCGATCACTGTACTAGTTATATCAAAATACCGAAATCTCTGCAGTTTTCGTCTGAAGAAGTTGTAGAAGTTTGGAAGCTGAAAGCTGAGGGTAAATCTGTTTTGTAAATTTCGCTTATTTTCAATCGGTCTAAACGTGGTATGCATAGTGTTTTGCAACGTGGTAAGCAATTAAAAATGCGTATCGCTCATGAAGGTCGACTAAAATCCCATTTCGTGAGGATAGAAGAATTAAATGATTGGCTGTAACTTGCAATTTGTCTCTTAATCAGATAAAAAATCGAAATGGATCAAAAATATCACGTGGCACCATACGCAGACGAATAACTTAATTGGGATTCATCAAAAAACAAAAATTAGATCGTAAAACTTTTCTGAAACAGTTTCACAAACAAGCAAGACTTCAATGGGTAAAACAGCACATTTATTATCGTGAAAAATAAATTTGTGTTATTTTTCTGATTAAAAAAAAAAAAAAAAATTGAATTTGGATGTTCCATATGGCTTCTAAGTCTATTGCTGTGCGTGGGAAAGAGCCGAAGAGCATATTCAGCAGGCAACAACGTGGTGGTTAGCTCATGATGTGGTCGCTTTTGGCTACAATGTACAAACGTTTCTTGGCTTCCTAAATGGCAGACAAAATTCACAAATGTATGAGGAAACTCTGAGTGAGAGCATTTGTGACCCTTTGGTGAACTCCTAGGTGGTCCCAACTGGACCTTTTAGCAAGACAACGCATTGATACTCACTTCCCGTTGCACAAAAGAATGGCTTAGGCTGCGTACAGACGCGAGTTTTGCCTTCATTCTCCAGTTTTCGTGGAAAATCTTTTATTCTGAATGGTTCTGCGGTTTATTCACAAAAGAATGAGGGGAATCAACAATGGGTCAGGAGATAAGGAACTCGACTCTACTTGAAGGAGAGGTTCCTCTTTTGCAGGACATCAATCCCTTTCCTGCTAAAGTCATTAAAAATCAAAAAGACCGCGTGGCCACAACAATCGACGCCGACACTGATAACAGTTAGAAGGATGGTGCGTTCGCAGCCTTAGATCTCAGAATATCAGTGTGATGAACTGGCCAGCGCTCAGACTAGATCTCAAGCTGATAGAGAAAATCTGGGGAGTCCTCTCACGTGATGCCTACAAGATTGAGAAGCAATTTTACTCGGTGAAAAAGCTCAAATCGACAATCGACGCAGCCTGATAAAAACCCGCTCCCAAAACCTTCCATACCATCGTGTTATGAATGGAAAATCATGTATTCGATCTCATCAAGTGCAATGGAAACACCATAGAATACTAAAGGACTTTTGCACTTTGTGAAATATAAATATTTCATTTTTGTGCATTTGCGACATCACAATTTTGATTAATTGTTTCTGAATTCGGAACATTAATTTGTAATCCTATTGTTTAGATCCAGTAACAATTTTTAAGCGTTCCGGTGTATATTTTTCATTTTATAAAAACATGTAGCTTGTGCATAAACGTTTGCGCCGCACTGTAGATTACAGGATAGCATAAGAAATTTCAAAATATCTAGTCACTTCTATCATAGACGACCCCTTAAACCATCATTCTGACGTTTTTTTACCATAATTTGAAAACTACTTGGATGAAAAATGTGAAATTTTGGATTCCCATAAAGTAGGACTTGATAAATCTAAATCCATCAAAAAAATTGTAGGTTGCAGTTCATAATTTTTTCGAATAATAATTTCATAATTCATATCATAAAATTTTAAAAATTGCAAATTCAACGTATTTATGTTTGGGTATTTCAGCATTATTGCTACACAAAAAATTAGTACATTAGGAGTATAATTTCAGGAGTATAAATAAAAATATGAAAATGTAATTTAACATTAGAAGCACTAAATTTTGAATGTTTATAATTCAAAAACTTATCATTCAAATGACTTTGAATTTGGTGTCTAGACATAGTTTGAACCAAAAATTTGAAATATCTTGTTAAAATTTGGTATTGCCATTGAAAAAAATGAAGTTTGGGTTTGTTCGTTTTAATATGTAAATGGACCCCCAAGCAAATTTTATATACATCATTTAAAAGTAGACTTTATTTCCAATCGTTCGGTACCAGTAACTTTCTTCTACGATAATTTGTTGAGGAGTTAGTAGGGGGTGTTTACTTTTTTTTCCACGACTGTACATGCTGAGTTAAACATACTGAGTCTAGTGTCTTATCTAAAGTAGTCTATCCTCTTACGTCTCTATCGGTTGTTTTTAGCAACCAATTCAGTCGCTCTATACGTTTGGTTAACGTAAGGGTTATTTCCAGTTTCAATCGTCTTTACTTTTGATGCGAATTTCACATGAGTTGAAAAAAAAAATGAAAAGGTGTGAATGTGTCTGGATTCTAATAGAATTTTTATTAAAACCCATTAACTTATTTATTAGACTGGATACTTCAGAATCGATAAGTTAAGAAAATTAATAAAATAAAAATGCATTTACCAGAAACTACTTTTTATTATAATAGATAATAAAAGTCTCTCTTTTTTTTTTTTTCCTCATCGTTTAATTTCTTTGCTTTAGAAATAAAATAAAAAGTTTCCTTAAATTACTAGATTACTTCCTAGGTAACCTATGGTATTTTATTTTAATTAAGTTTTTATACGCTGATGCGAATCGTGCTCAAGTACCTATTTTATTTCTTGAGTGAATAGCTTTTGTGTTTTCCTTTAAACTGAAAAAAGAAGTCGCGGCAAAAAGTTGTTAGCATGCACGTATTTCAGATTCACCCGCTTAAATTATGTAGTAGTGTACTGATACGATAAACCTGATTTAAAATATTTATTTCATTGTATAAACTCTGGAAACTTTCTGAATACAAAATTCTGGAGCATTAAGATTTTAACCCTTTATGCGCCAAATTCATGAAACTTTCTTGTCCTGCACTTATATTTCGTTGACGTTGCTTATACGGTAGCTTGTTAACCCTCTTGCTGCGTAATTGTTTTGCCAAAATCGCTTCAAAAATTGCGTATTTAACTCCTTCGCGACGAGCGTCTTTTAAAAAGTTTTATTCTTTTGCCACCGGTTTTTCAAAACAAAAATTTTCGTCTGATTTATTCGGGAAAATTATCCGATTAGATAAGGCAAAAATTTACGATAAAAAACAATTGGTTGGAATGATCAAGGAGGGTTAATTAGACGGAAAAATGCATCCCCGATGAAATCTCGGGTTGTGCAAATTTTGCTACTTTTACGTTGCCCGAGAAACTCTCGGGTTGCGCAGCGAGAGGGTTAATACAATATGTGTCAGATCTTACATTTTCCAGTTTTGTCCAACTCGATTGCTAAGTATCATATCTAATTACATCACTTTATATTCAAAGCAAGTTTCGTCCAAATAAATAATAATAATAATAATAATAAATAAAGCTATTGCTTTTACTCTTATTTTATACTTTGGGTGCAAGTTGAGTTGTCGAGTGAACTGCAAGCATCAGTTTTTTGTTTGTATTTATCATTTGAGCAGAAGGAGCGTTAGGGCGAATTATATAAACTCAGGTATATTTAGTGTGAACTGTCAATATATAATATCCCCATTCCCTTTTGTTCTAAATGTTACGTAGTTGTAAAAATTAAATTATTCTTGGCAAAGGCTCCAAAAAGCCGTATATAAAGGATTAAATTCATTTTAATAAAACTTATGACGAAATAATTACGTTTAGGACTGCGAAATTTTAGTTTTAGTTTATGTTATTTTAGAATTAGAACGCGGGCGCACACTCACACATATAAATAAATATATATATTTAAAAAAAAATAATACTTACTATTCTCATTGAACTCATTCACTCTATTGAATCAGTAGTACGTGAATTTAGTTCACAATGTTTTGGAAATTGTGGCGATATTTTGAAATGTCCTTTATTGAGTTAACATCATTCCGAGCAAAATAAAATGCTGGTGAGAGATGTGTAAAATATAAAAATTTGTGTACGTTTTCACTGATAATACTGCTAACAATAACTTAACTTCTAATATACATATTCAAAAAAGTTGTTTTCTATAATTAATAAATTATATAGTGAATGAACATTTATAAAAATTCTGATTTGGTGTAATATTTGGACTTTTCAATTTGTCAGTATACCCTAGCGTTTTCTTTTATTTATTAGAAATATTTACATGATAAACAAACACTTTTCAATCATTTGAAAACCGTTTTGGAACAGATGTATTATAATCCCGCATCCGCCATCTTGAATTTTTTTCTTGGCGTGAATTAAAAATTGTTTTTTAATTAATAGTTATAATTAATATACTCCAGTTTTTTCAATATCATATTAATCTATCAACAATATTTAACCATTGGCGACATTTACTACTTGGCGAAAAAGGACTTTTCGCGCAAGAAAAAATCCAAGATGGCGGATTCGGGATTATAATACATGTAAGCCGCCGTTTTTTATCAAAAATATTCAGTATCAATTCAACTCTTCAGCGGTACTTCCTCTATTTTACTGCAGATGTAGGACTTCTGAAACATAACAAAATCAATATTTCTGAGAAACTGATTTTGGCATGGTTTAAATTTTTGACAGGAAACTTCAAAGGACACTTTTGACTTCGGCTCGATTTCCATCAACCGCTGTTCAAAAAAATTTCATAAAAGAATCGGTGTGCTGCCATTTATGCGTCGATTGTCATCAGAAATATCGTAATTAATCTTTTATTTTAATGCATTTAGATAACCTATCGATGTATTTTAGTACTGCATTATTTATTTCTTATTTGTGTCATATTATTACCCGACTGCCAAGAAGGGTTATGTGTTTCACGCGTATCTAGGTATGTGGATTTCTTTATACCCTCGAAACATCACAACGACTCGATGGATTTTAATGAATGAGGTCTCTATCGATTCGTCTTAAACGTCCGATGGTTATAGGCTAGGTTTTGTTTTTATAAATTCAAAATGGCGGCCGTAAAATACAAAATGGCGATAGAGACGAAAAAAAATGTTTACGCACCCTATTGAGTGGCATATCATTGGATAGGTCTTTCAAAAATGAAGACGATGTTTCATTGACTATTTTAGAGTCAGAAGTTCCGTTTAAATATTACACAACCTGGAAGTTGTGTAGGTAGGACCTTTAACTTTACTGCAACTCTAACCTTCATAGACATCTATAGGCCTCATCAAAACAGTGTTTATAGATAGGAACTAATAATTAAACGCAATTTAAAAGTCATCAATACAAGTAAATAAAAAGATAGGTAAGTAATACAAAAAAATAGTTTCACACTGATAAGAAGTAATTAGTTAGTAATTAATTAGCTTTTTACGCAGTCGGGTTTTTTGATTTTTTAAATTTAATTTTTACTTGTATGTTGTCATATCATCTTATAAGTAGAAGTAAGAAATTACAACTCTGAATGTTCCAGTAAACCCTTTATGTCCCAAATTATGAATTCATAAAAATTTCATCTTCTAAAGCAGTTTTCGTGAATTTTTGAAACTACGTTAGAAGATTTATACTATCATTTAACAAATTTTAGAAGGATTTTGCGAATTAAAACTAATTAATTAAATTTCAATTTATAGGGACTTTGTGCAATATTTATTACTCCACTCAAATTTTTTATTTAAAATATTTTTCTAGTATTTTATAGAATTAGAAAATGTACAAATATAATGCTCTTTCAAAAGAAAAGTAGAAATATTTCCTAACTGAAACTTTTCTCCCACAATCTTTCAACGTTAAAAAGCAGAAAAGATGCAAATGAAAAAGAAATCATCCTTTTAAAAATACTTTCGTTTTGCGTAACCCTACGCATAAGGCTTTTGGAATAAGATAAAGTAAAGTATCTATAACGCATTCTAAACAGTATTACTACTAATCAATGTACTAAATTAGTTTTATAACAAGTTATTTTAATGGTACTTTAAAGTACCGTCGGAGCATGAAGGTTTAAAGCTATTAGCGAATCCAACCCGGGCTTCCTGGGCTACAGAACATAGACGAAAACTTATTTTATCTAAACTTAAAACGATATAAATAGTTCAGCATTTGTCTCCGTCTAATTTTCCATAACGAAATTAAAACTTCATCAATAAGTAAATAAATCATTAACATAAAACAAAATAAACAAAACACATATTTAATATATATGTAATCGAACAATTTTAAATTTTACACCGCCGAATAGAAAACACATGTATTTTCGAATATATCTCAAAAATTATGGAACGTGGAAAATTCAAACTTGCAGAGTTATAAAGGCTTGACCTAGATATTAGTCAGTGGCGTGGCGTCCGGTCATCGCTGGATGCGGCGATGACCAAGCAATATTTTAAAACTCTTAATAAGCTTTTAAATCTCTACGATCCAGTTTTAGCAGAACATTTGGAGTTCATGTATAAGTGAAGGTAAGATTTAAAGTTTCTTTTTTGAACATTCAACCATTGAATTTTAGAGTTAATAATTTTTCACCACAAACTTAAATAATTGCGATGACCACCGAAAATTTTCACGCCACGCCACTGATATTAGTATAGATTATTATGCATTCACAAATATTTTTAGGTAAAATTTAGTGTCTAATTTACTTACTTGAATACTTTTTTTTATTATTTTTAACACTTTCCAACAATAAGTTGAAAAGTGTTTATGAATTGGGTTTGTCTGTCCGTCTCTCCGTCGCTAACTCGCGTAAATATAGACTTAAAAAATTTTACGGGCAGAGGTCGGCAGCAGAGATTCCAGTCATACCCGTAAAAGAAAAAAAAAATGATCCATGCCCATCATTTTGTGTCAACGTGTAGGGGAGGTAGGGGAGGGTTGATACATTGACAATTTTCCTCAACAAATGGCATTAACAGCCATTCTAACACATGTGAAGGCTTCTTTTATTTGCTGAAGCCATCATTAGCTGGACTAATCAGTGAAGAACTGACAACTTTTCTTTTCTTTTAATTTTGAAGGTTTTTGGAATGTCAATGTAAATTTTTTCATTGAATGATTTTCTTTCATAACTCTTATTATTGTGAAGATAATATCTTGTGATTTTTTTTTTATTTATAAAGCACATTGTTAGGATTAGTTTTACTAGAAAGTAGATTACCATTTTGCAACTGCATTTGTAAAATGTGATTGAAAATCCAATAAGGCATAATAGGGAGAAATGATACATTAGTACTGGGGAGAAATGATACACTTGTATATTTGAAATTTAATAGTTTTTTTAAGTTTGAAAACTAATATAGGACTGTAATATTCATTATTGTTTTACAGCAAGAGCTACTGAAATTGGTAAGGAAGAACAAAGAGACTATTCATAGACATTATGTAGGTTACATAGAAAAACAGTGCGATGATAGATGCTTAGTTCGTTTTGCTCGTCATGTAGAAGGAAAAAAGTTTAAACGGCCTGAAAAGGAAGATGTTTCTATAATTGACGAAGGGCAAATTAAAAAAACATTAAATCCACCCGATTTTACTTACCAAAATGATAGAGTTATTAGTTTCTCTTTTAACCATTTCAGAGG
Source organism: Maratus speciosus (assembly GCA_963932465.1). Classification (NCBI taxonomy): domain Eukaryota; kingdom Metazoa; phylum Arthropoda; class Arachnida; order Araneae; family Salticidae; genus Maratus; species Maratus speciosus. Next base: position 150,331,714 of record OZ010796.1, on the reverse strand, counting down.
TGGTGGTATGTTTATGAAACCACTTAATTTTAATTCCCAAACGCCACATTGGCACCAGCATTTTGTAAAATATTTTCCATTCAATATGAAAGTGTAATATAGCCCTTTTCTTATTTCCAATTAAATTTGTTGGTAAATTCCGGTGCCATTCATTTATTCAACACTTTAGCATTGAAAATGCTTTGCCCCTGAAAGGGTTAAAGAAATCTTAAATGTGCTAAATTTATGTTAAATTGTTTGCAAATCAGCAATGTTCACTTCATTTTTCCTTGCAGCTAGATTTCTAGGGTTTTTTTCATTATTAATTTTCTAAAAAGTGTGTTAATAGGATTGTTTAATAGCAATAGTTTTGTAAAAAACATTTCTGAAACAAAAATATGTCAATGTCATTTCGTTTCAAATTTTATTTAAATATTTCAAGATTTATCATAAAAAATTGTATGACGCATAAATTGAATTGTCTGCATTTTTTTTTTTCGATTTACATAACAATGTATCAAACCTCCCTTGCTAGTGTATCAATCCTCCCCAGTAATGGGGAGATTTGATACAGTAGTAAACATTCAAAATAATTGGGATATATTTTTTGAATGACTATTTTTTAAATTCACAATATTTTTAATAAATGAATAAAAGGTCACTTTATAAGAAAACACGAAAAATTTGTTTATAAATAGCGTTCTTAGGGTTGTAAAAAATTTGTAAAAAAAAGTGTATCATACCTCCCCTACACCCTAGCGGAGGAAAATGTATGGGGTCGTACCGTATTTTTGCTAACAGATGGGCTAGATCAGCAAGAATATGTGGATTGCCCTTAATTTTCTAAGTGTCAAAAAATATCCCTGTAAAATTACGGACAGAGGCCGGCAGCAGAGGTTCCAGTCATACCCCGTATAAAAAAGAAAAAAAAATCTATGCCCATCATTTTGTGAAGCCCATAATTTTACGGGGCAAAGATATAATGCACTTCAAAACACTATAACACTTTACTTACTGTTCCGTAGCACGTTAGATAATCATCGCAGAATCGCTTTTTTGGCGGGTTAAAAAATATGTTACGGTCGCGGTTGAGTGAAATTATTTTTAGAAACACGACTAAAATGAAGGGTTACACCCAAGCGGAGGAAAATGTATAGGATCGTACCGTATTTTTTTAGTGGATCAGACCGTTTTTCATCAAATAAGGCTGTTGCCCGTGAAAATTGAACCACAAACGCTCATAAATTTACAGTTTTTTCTGAGAGTGTAGTACGAATTCCATGAAATTCATAGATCTTATCTTCATGATATGTTCGGTTTTGAAAATGAAATGTGTGGCATTTATGGTTCATTTACAGAGACACTCAAAAGAGCTCCGTTGCATTACGGTCTACGGGAAAAAATAGTTTGCGTTATATTTTAATTATATTAGGGTAACTCTGTAGGACAGATGGCCATAGTTTTAAAGATTGAAATAAAAATTCTTAGAATGCAAATACAAGAAATATTTATCCATATTTAAAATTCTTATACATACACTCATCATATTTTGGGCAAAAAATAATTAAATATTGAGAACAAAAACTGGGAAACAAAATTGAAATTAAAATGGCAGATGGCCATCTTTCCTTGAAGCCGAGGAGAGATTATATCATGTATTAGCTATCCAATACAAGAAAGAAAAAGTGAAGTTAAAATAGCGAAAAAATAGCACATTTCACTTAGTTAATCATGAAAAACATATAGAAATATGTAAAGATGCAATTGTATCACGGAAAATGAGTGAATAAAACTCGAATAAGTAAAACTTGAAGTATAATTTCCATACTTTACTTTTCGTAAAATCTTACCACATTTTTGGCAAAAGTCTTGATAGTTTGTACACGTTTCATGGAACAATTTCAGGCACCTTATGCATTGTATCCAGGCATCCATCCCTTTTGGTTGTGTTGTGGCATTATATTGTTCTCCACAACCAACATAGTGATCCTCATCCAATTCTATTCCCTCGGAATCTCTAGAATCGGATCATTTTAATTGAATTTAATTTTCTTCACTGCTGGAAGTGTCGTATTTTTTTTTTCTCTCGTTTATTTCAGGCCTTTTCACGGTTTTAAGTTTATTTATCAACTTTATCTGTTTCTGGGATGAAAGTTTCCGACGTTTTTGAATATTTTCTGGAAGAAAAAAAATTACATCATTAAGCCTTGTTATATTATTATCATTGAAATATTTATATTAATTAAAAATTTTTAAAATCATATCAATTAATATAATTATAAACATAAAAGTTATATAATTATTTTAAATTTAATTGTATTTAGTTAAAATCCTCACTCCGTATAATTTTGAAATATTGATTAAAGGTGGTCATCTCTCCTTGATTTGATGTGGCATCTCTCCTGAAATTGGAGGACAGATGCAAGGCCGTAGCCAGAAAAAATATTTCGTAGGGGAATTTAATCATGATTTGATCATTGTGTCATTTTGGATTTTTTAATTTTAACCGAGTTATTTTCTTCTGGTGGACTGATGGCTTCCATTATTATGAAACAGCCATTATAAATGAAGTGTTAGGTGAAGATGAAAGAGCAGTAGTAAAAAGTTAGAACTCAGATTTTCTGGTCAGAATGGGGGAAAAAAATGGCCATAATCCTTTTTTGGCTGGCCATTTTTTTTCTCATTCTGATCGGAAAATCAGAGTTCTAACTTTTTATGACTGCTCTTTCATCTTCACCTAACACTTCATTTATAATGGCTGTTTCATAATAATGGAAGCCATCAGTCCATCAGAAGAAAATGATCCATTCCAAAGGTATAAGTTCGATCGAAAAAAAAACTATTTAATACTTCGAGCAGAAAGAAGAGGCTGCACCTGCTATTTTCATGACACCAATAGAATCACATAGCTGCCAATTTATACGTTTTTTTTAACCTCTAAAATTGAATACAAATTTCTGGCATATTTAATCGTTGACAATTGTTAAATTTCGGCGAATGAATTAGGGAAAATTTACTGGTAAGTTTTAGTGGTAAGAAAAAAACTTAGAAATTGATAGCTATGCAGTATCGTAATACAGAAAAAAAAAAAAAAAAAAAAAAAAAGCAGCAAAATTGACATTCAACAAACAAAAAACTATCAAGTGCTTTTTCAAATAGACAATTTCATTCCCCGTTTTCTTAAAAGTAACGGAAATGTACATCAAAGAAATGTTACTAATATACCATAAAAATGAATGAATGAAGTGAAAATTTATATTTCCTCTCCTTAGTTAGTGACGATTTGTGTAAATCCGGTTTATCCGAGGCGAGCTTGGTCCATATTAACTCGTATAATTGGGACTCTAAATTTCGAATCTTGACTGTGTTGAGTGACAGTTGATGGCATATTTATAGTCATGTTGAGAGAAATTTCGGAGGGGGATCAAACCTTGGTGATCCCCCCATTGGCTACGGCCTTGGACAGATGGTCGCCCAATTTAAAGCGTCAATAGCCATTGTACGCCTTTGTTTTAATCTTAGAAGCAAAGATTGGATTATATACGTGCCTTAAAAGACCATATAGTGAAAAAATATATATAACGTACGTGCTGCAAAACATTCAGATATCTAAGTCAACAAAAATATTAAAGCACTAAATTAAATAAATATTAAAATTTCACTTACTTTTTATAATCAAAAAACACATCTGCACGTCGCACGGTGGGTGATTTACCGATTCTAGCTAGTCAAAATTCGATTTTTAAAAGTTTATTCTAGCGTAATTTATTTTTTGTCTATTACAGCTCAATAGTTAGGGCGCTCTACCCTGCTATTGGTTTTGATATAAATATAACTGTAATGTCCATAGACTAGCGCAAAGTTGGTGCTTCTTAGTTGGGAATGAATCAGTCAATTTAAGTGTAAATGTTTAATCTGTTACTTGAAGCGGAATAAAATATACTGCTCGATTATCGACGCTTCCAAACAAAATATGGACTTTATTTTAACAGATTTACAGTAGGTAGCCAAATTATTAGTTACACACCTAAAATTTACATTCTGGTGAACTTAAAGCTATGCATTTTTGTTTGCTGGCGGATTGTTAAACTATTTTAAGTATATTTGGATTGAAGACATATGGTTTAAAAATAAAAACAAACTTTCGTTCATAAAATAGAAATTTATTATGAAAAAACTTAGCGCAAATGTTTCAAGACAATATACTCAATAATTCGCCAAACGGACATTAGCGTCGATAACGGTCTGTACTCTTTTCTGTGTCTGCTCTGTATACATTTTTTTTTTAAGATTTTCTGCCGTTTCTTATCATGGTTCCAGACCTTAAACAAGATTTCTATCAAGTTTATTTTCCTTATCGTGTTTCTTTTCATACTTTTCGCTTTAGAAGCTCCCAGACGTTCTCGACCGGTTTTAAATATTTAGAACTGCCTGGCCATGGCAAATATTTACTTTCTACTTAGTTGAAAATTCTGTTATGGCCTTCGCTTTATGAAATGCCGTCGAGTCATGCATGAAAATACATTTGGAGGTATCAAGAAACCATTCATTTAGTTGAGGGATCACCTTACGTTCCAATACTTTTTTTTACACTGAACCTGATTCATCACGCTATCCACATTGTAAAGTCTGCCTGAACAACTTCCACTGATGACAGACATTAAGTGAATTCTTGACCGTCTATGAAATACAGTCCGGTTGACATTTTTTGACTTTTCAGCCTCGAACAAATGAAAACTTGTCTGTCATTTTTTCGATGTGAAACTCGTAGGAGAAACAAATCTGAAAATTTTCACAATATTATTCGAAGGGTTATTGTGAGGAATTGAAATATGTATTGTACGCAGAACAAAAGAAGAAAAACTACTCTATTCACATTTTTCCAGTCTTTAGCGGTCATGCGTCTATGTTGTTTTGATCAAGACAAACACTTCAATTTCGTATCTGAAGTCAGTTTGGGTTTATTGGCTAACCTACGGCATTTAACCCCCAATTCTGCAACACGGAGAATTGTTGTTTTGGTAGAAATAACAATGCCAGCTTAATTTACGATTCTTGTCAATTCTTTTGTGGACTTTTGTCTGTTTTCAAGACAAATGAAACGGATTTTTCGTTCATCTCGGGGCATAGTGAAGCGTCGACACCCACAATTCCCACACCTTTGGCTCCCTATGAAAGCAATTTTATCAAGTTTACATTTTATTCTGCTTACAGTCATAGCGGATGTATGTGTACGAATAGAAATTTGTCTTTCTGAATAATTGGAATGCTTCAAAAATGCAGTGAAATTATCACCGAAAACAAATCTTTACTTTCCCCATTTTTAACAACTGTTGTTAAAATCTGACACTACTAAAAATAGAGAATTACGATAATTAGAATCCATAATGCACTAATTAGCACACATCTGAACAGAATTCACCATAAAAATATCAAAAACCACGTGTTTCCATAACATCCCTAATGCACGTTTTACACTAAGAGATACTTACCCAGTTAATGACACCTGTTAAATGTCAATTGTCAGTTACGTCAGTACTAAAACATGAACACAACATTACCAGCATTTAAATCCAGAGAAATGTGGAGAAAAGTTTTAAAAATTTAAGCCAGTTTTTAAGTATAGAACTTAAACTGTAAGAAAAAATGCAGTGTAACTAATAATTTGGCTACCCACTGTATGTGCATAAAGTTTGCACATATCAGCTGTTATTTCATATTTAATGTCGCAAAAAACTCTGTATTTTTTTTTTTTTACAATTTTTCAGTTTTAATATAGGAAAAGTTATATGATAAAGCACGATTAATCTCAATTTTTGATATGATTAAATAGTTTAGATTATTATCTTTTCGTTCCAATTTGATTTGTCTGCCCTTAGGTGCCCTCCCAGTTTTTAGAATTATTTTTAGCTTATTAAGTCTAATTTTTTTTTTTTTTTTTTTTTTTTTTTGAAATTTTAGTTCAAGTACCATTTTTTTTTTTTTTTTATCAAAGACAGCAGAATTTAAGTTAGTCACATAAATAAACTTTTGCACCATTATGCAACGGCAACAAGATTAAAAAGTCCTTCCGGCCAGTGCCGGGAGGAAGAGGTAGCTTTCAAATTCCTTATTTTAAAAATGCCAACTTATATTATTCAAACACAAGAAGCTCAATTTAGTGGAAACCGAATATAGGAGATTCAATACTAATTTTTATCAATACTAAATCATTATGAATGAGAATTTCGCGAAATTAGTCAGCTTTATCCAAGCTGCTTTTATTTAAAGTAACTTATATTTGGCTGAGATGTTGATGTATACTATCCACATGCCTTCTTACTTGGGAATAGGCGAATACGTGTGTTATCGCGTGACAAATACAAGATCGTTTCAAAATGTTAGCCATACTAGAAATTCAAAATGCTATAATCCAACCATTTTTTAAGATATAAACAAAAGAACAAATTTTCAGAAACAAAATCTGCTCCGGAATCTTTGTATCAACGCCAAACACATAAAAAAATCTTTTTCATTTTCCAATTTTTTAATACCTCATTTTAAATTTTAAATTTAAATTTTTTAAATGGCAACCCTTTTGAAACAAGATGGCGAATGAAGCTGGCCAACGAACTCGGTCGAGACATTGGTATGTACTATGTACAGACCAAGTAACATCCAAATTGGTTCATAAATACGCTTGTTATCGCGTGACAAAAATCAGGTCGTTTTAAAATGTCAGCCAGAATAGAAATTCAAAACGCTATAACTCAGCCATTTTTTTAGATATGGACGAAACAAAAACTGTTCCGGAATCTTTGTATTAAGGTCAAACATATACGAAAAAAATCTTTTTCATTTTCTAATTTTTTGGTATCTCATTTTAAATTTTAAATTTTAAAAATTTTCTTAAATGGCCGCCATTTTGAAACAAGATGGCGGATGAAGCTGACCAACAAACTCGGTTGAGATATTTGTATGTACTATGCACACACCAAGGTATATCCAAATCGATTCATAAATACGCCTGTTATCACGTGACAAATATCAGGACGTTTCAAAATATCAGCCACGCTAGAAATTCAAAATGCTATAACTCAGCCATTTTTTAAGATATAGACGAAACAAAAACTGCTCCCGAATCTTTGTATCAAGGTCAAATACATAAGAAAAAAATATTTTTTCAATTTTCAATTTTTTGGTACCACATTTCAAATTTAAATTTTTCTTAAAAATTTAAAAGTCTGCCATTTTTAAACAAGATAGCGGATGAAGCTGGCCAACGAACTCGGTCGAGACATTGGTATGTACTATGTACAAACGAAGTTACATTCAAATCGGTTCATAAATACGCCTTTTATCGCGTGACAAAATTCAGGACGTTTCAAAATCTCAGCCACGCTAGAAATTGAAAATGCTATAACTCAGCCATTTTTTAAGATATAGACGAAAGAAAAACTGCTCAGGAATCTTTGTATAAAGGTCAAATACATAAGAAAAAAATATTTTTCCATTTTCAATTCTTTGGTACCACATTTCAAATTTAAACTTTTTAAAAAAATTTTAAATGGCCGCCATTTTGAAACAAAATGGCGGATGAAGCTGGCCAACGAACTCGGTCGAGACATTGGTATGTACTATGTACATACCGAATTACATCCAAATCGGTTCATAAATTCGAGAGTTACAGTATGACAAAGGTCAGATATATATATATATATATGGATATATATATATATATATATATATATATATATATATATATATATATATATATATATATATATATATATATATATATATATATCAACTTTTGAACGGAGGGTGGTTTCGGGGTCTGGGGGTCATGATCGATGAAAATATACCAAAATTTTTTGAAATCGCTTTCCTCCGAACGGCTGCAATAGGTAGCTTTTTGTAATGAAAGCTACCTAAAATGTAACGAAAATGTGAATTTGGTTTAAAATATTTTGTTTATAGAGGAAAATTACAATGAAGAGCACATGAAGATGCAAGAGTGAAATGTTTAAATTTATGACCAAATTTGGACAAAAATTCCCAGTTGTATGTAGACATCTCAGGACAAAATGATTTAAAATATGTTACTTGGCTGCAAATCTCAAGTGGTTACAAAATTGATCCGGGCAAATTCTCCAAATTCAGATTTGATACAGTGCAAAACATAATGTAGGCATTTTCTCATATCTTATGATTTCCACTCTTTATATAAGGTTCCTCTGTGCAGAGATAAATATAAATATACAACAGAATATACAACACAGCAATTTTTATTAAAGCTGTCGAATGTTTGCCCCGTATCTTAAATTTTAGAAAAAGAAATTTTAGGATTTCTTATAATAATACAAAACTAGTTTTATCACTTTAACTTCCATACTGTTAAGAAAGTATCATTAAAGTTATCAAGAAAGACGTAAAATCATGCGTCCATGTCCATCATAATCTGCAGATTATGAAACATTTTTCAACGCATTCGGACTATTATAATAAAACTTCATAGCTTAATCTTGAAAAACTATGTCTAAGTAATAATTTGTGAAACATATAACACGTTTGAAAACACAATTTCAACCAAAGTCGAAAAAATAGCTGAAAAAATTGTACATCCTTGTACAGTCGTGGAAAAAAAAAAGTAAACACCCCCTACTAACTCTTCAACAAATTATCGTAGACGGAAGTTACTGGTACCGAACGATTTGAAATAAAGTCTACTTTTAAATGACGTATATAAAATTTGCTTAGGGGGTCACCTACATATTAAAACGAACCCAAACCTCATTTTTTTCAATGGCAATACTCAATTTTAACGAGATATTTCAAATCTTCGGTTCAAAATATGCCTAGACACCAAATTTCAAGTCATTTGAATGATAAGTGTTTGAATTATAAACATTCAAAATTTAGTGCTTCTAATGTTAAATTACATTTTCATATTTTTATTTATATCTTCTGAAATTAAGCTCCTAATGTGCTAATTTTTTGTTTAGAAATAAAACTAATGTGCCCAAACATAAATACGCTGAATTTGCAATTTTTTATAATTTTATGATATGAATTATGAATTATAAAATTAATATTCGAAAAATTTATGAATTGCAACCTACAATTTTTTTGATGGATTTAGATTTATTAAGTCCTGCTTTATGAAAATCCCAAATTTCACATTTTTCTTCCAAGTAGTTTTCAAATTATGCTTAAAAAACGGCAAAATGATGGTTTAAGGGGCCGTCTATGATTGAAGTGAGTAGATATTTTGAAATTTCTTCTGCTGTCTTGTTATCTAACAGACTGCATTGACTGCTTAAGGTGCCTTGATCAAGAAGGCGGCTCTCTCTGTTCGCAATCGAGAACCCAACTTCAATTTGGATACAGCCCTTAAAATACGCTCGTTTTAAAATAATTAATTTCTCGGAAACTTATGGTACGAATTGCATAAAAATTTGTTTTTAGGCTAATTGAAGGGTGTGGAGTTCATTTATGCTGTCAGAATTGGGTATTGCCATTGAAAAAAATGAAGTTATGGTTCGTTTTAATATGTAAAAGGCCCCCTAAGTAAATTTTATATACATCATTTAAAAGTAGACTTTATTTAAAATCGTTCGGTACCAGTAACTTTCTTCTACGATAATTTGTTGCGGAGTTAGTAGGGGGTGTTTACTTTTTTTTTTCCACGACTGTACATGAACTATAAATTTATCATATAATTCGCAATATGCTAAAATTTAGAAAAGTTAGGGAACGCATAGCACAGTTGAAAATTCCTCGTCAGCAATTTCCGTCAATTAACGGACATGTACATCAGATGTTTTCTGCAGCCCTATATATGATTTATAGAATTTATACACGCTAAATAGTATGCAATTTTTATACTTTTAAGAAATGTTCCACAACTGAAAACGCACTTCCATCAATTATTGTTCATACAGAGAAAAATATAACTGATTTATTTTGTATATGAAAGATGAATGGCACATCGCATTCAATAGTAAGCACCTTATAGAGCACCTCAAAGATATATATCAATTTAAATACTTTTTAAATAGTGTAACATGAACAAAATACACCACAAACAATTTTTCTCCATAGACCGTAATTGAACATAATTCTTTTTAGTGTCCCTGTAAATGAGCGATAAATGCTATCCATACCCTATTCTATAGCAATCATCTTGTAGTGCACTTCATAGATATGTATATAAATTTCAAAGCGTTTGAAATTATGAAACATCATTAAAAACCAAAGAAAACGATTTTTCCCCATAGGCCGTAATGTAATGAAATACTTTTGAATGTCCCTGTAACGAAATTATGACTGCTACACGCTACATTTTGCAAACCATAACGTTCAACGGTGAATATCAATAACATTTTTCAATTGCCATGGCAAAAATATTTTTGGCCAGCTAGAATCGGTAAATCACTCACCGTGCGTCGCAGTGATTGAACTCGATGAACTATTTCCTACGAAGAAAGTTTATGCTAAAATCTATGATCAAGTTTTGCAAATATTTAGACTGGCCATCTCTCCTCTATGGCCATCTATCCTAGAGTTACCCTATACTATTTTAAACGTACTGCAGTTTATATATGTTACTGAAGTGTACTACACGGTACTTACTGTAGAATATAGTGCGCATAAAATTTATGGGTCATTTACAGGGACACAAAATAATTTGGTTACAGAACAATAATTGAACTATTGAAGCATGTAAACAATAATTGCTGGAAGTGCGTTTTCAGTTGTGGTATATGTTTTTTTTACTATTTTTTTTACTATTACTTGGTGTGTATAAATTATATAGATCATATACAGGGCTGCACAAAAATTCTGAAGAACATTTCCGTTTATTCACGGAAATGAAAATTTTCAACTGTGCTATTCGTTTAACTTATGGAAATAGGCTATTGTTTCGATCTTTATGAATCACACTGTTTTTTTTTTTTTTTTTTTTTTTTTTTTGTGGAAATAATTTGTTATTATGCACATTAGACTCCTATATGGACGGGTTACATCCAACCAGAACCCGAAAATTCTGTTTCAGGTCAACCCGAACCTAATGTACTTCAATTCGAAACTAAAAGCAAAAACAAAAAATACTGCATATTTTAATGCAGCCATGAAAATATACTGTATAATTATGCCTCTAATATAAATTTTATCGTGTATGCAGAAAAATGAGCATGTACTGTTCGTTTTCGAAAGCCGCGCCTAGCACTCTGAGATGTTTCTACTATCCAAAGGGGTGTTAACACTGAGATGGGTACGTTGTCACTCAGCCAAACGCAGCTAAACAGCACAGCCTCCGATCATCCCTATTTTGATAAAATCAAAACAGACCTGACGCATGCGCAAAAGTGTGGAGGGTTTCGCTTTCCGAAAACAAACAGTATATTCATTTATTTATTCGACATAGTTGAAAAGTGTTTGGCTTCAGTTAATCTTCCTGCCATCTGTTCGTTCTCTAATATTCGTAAATATACTTTGATTCTCTCTCCATATAATTGGTACATGATATAGGGTCTAATATAGGACATTCTCAGTTTAAAACAGAGTGTGTGACATTTATAATTCATTATTCTATGACACACAACCAAATTCATTTACATTATGTTCTGAGGGTCTGACAAGGAGACCAACAAACATGCTGTGCACAGTTTCGGATGATTTAAAAATATGTTGTAGGGATCACATCCCTAATTATTCTAGTGATAGGTTTTCAATAACATTTTTCATCAATAACATTTTTCAATTGCCATGGCAAAAATATTTTTGGCCAGCTAGAATCGGTAAATCACTCACCGTGCGTCGCAGTGATTGAACTCGATGAACTATTTCCTACGAAGAAAGTTTATGCTAAAATCTATGATCAAGTTTTGCAAACATTTAGACTGGCCATCTCTCCTCTATGGCCATCTATCCTAGAGTTACCCTATACTATTTTAAACATACTGCAGTTTATATATGTTACTGAAGTGTACTACACGGTATTTACTGTAGAATATAGTGCGCATAGAATTTATGGGTCATTTACAGGGACACAAAATAATTTGGTTACAGAACAATAATTGAACTATTGAAGCATGTAAACAATAATTGCTGGAAGTGCGTTTTCAGTTGTGGTACATGTTTTTTTTTTACTATTTTTTTACTATTACTTGGTGTGTATAAATTATATAGATCATATACATGGCTGCACAAAAATTCTGAAGAACATTTCCGTTTATTCACGGAAATGAAAATTTTCAACTGTGCTATTCGTTTAACTGAACTAACTTTTAACATACTGTCTTATACATACAAACCTACAGATCATATACAGGGCTGCACACACACAAAAAATCGGATATATCGAAGTTGCTTACTATTGATATAATATTTTCAGAAGTAATTTGTTTCACATTTTAAGAAGTTACTAAATTGTAAACTGTATATTAAATTGGTTTAACCTTTTCAGTGGCGGTGGTATGTTTATGAAACCACTTAATTTTAATATTCAAACGCCACAATGGCACCAGAGTTTTTATAAAATATTTTCCATTTAATGTGAAAGTGAAATATAGCCTTTTTCTTATTTCTAATTAAATTTGACGCTAAATTCCGGTGCCATTCATTTATTTCAACACTAACATATAACATGCTTTGCCCCTGAAAGGGTTAAAACAAGTCAAACTCTGAAACATAATCTAAGCAATTTGTCTTAAAATTAGGTTAATATATGAAGGGTGTTTCAAAATTACGTGTCAGAAATGTAAAGACAGGTAGAGGGGACCTTACCCTCATAGCATGCATGGTCACAGTGACGTCATTGTGACGTCACTGTAATTCACTGTGGTCACGTCACAACTGTGACCAAAATGCCATCACTCAGTGATGTCACATTGTGACTGAGATGTGAACTTCTTAGAAAACTTTAAAAAATTACAAAAGCTCTTCAAAACATGTTATTTACTGTAAAACTGGTAATTAAAAAAAAAATTGTGACGTCACTGTCATGTCGCTGTATGTAACATACGTCACGTCACATATGTGGCAAAAAACCCACCATATTGTAAACTCACCTCACAGTGCGACAAAAATATGAATTTCAGAAAGCTTTGAAAATGAAGAGAAATATTCTAAACAGGCAGTCTTAATGCATTTTGAAGCTTGGATCGGATTGATTTTGTAGTGTACTTTATTACAATAAATGAAGTCACTTTTATACTTTCAATAATATTTTCCTTTTCTGTTAATGTGTAACTAGTTTAAATCACTATTTAAAAATAAATGTTGCTATTTGTTTCTGACTTTTTTAACAAATTTAACATTTTCTGAATATATATTAACATATACAAAATATATGCAAAACGCATGACATATTTATTCATATTTATTTTTTCTCCAGCAATTTCTTTTAAAAATAGTGTTATTGTACACACTGCTTTATTCTACAGGAAATTAACATAGAAAAAAATAAAAGATTATAAATAAAAATAAACTTTCTTTCCCCGATAACATTTTTTTTTTATTTTTTAGGAACATATTTTGTATTCATTACGTGCGATACAAACTTTAACTGTTTTTTTTTCAAAAGGCCTTTCTTTATTGTCCATTAAATTGGTTTTATATACACTAGAAATTTCAATAATGTTTTATTTTATATACCCTAATTATGACTAATACAATTTTTATAATTTACAAAAAAGAAACTTGACAATTCAGTTTTTCTTGAATTGTTTTGAAATTGATTGAAAGCAAAAGTGAAATGCACAAAAAAATATTCAAACAGGACATTTTAATTATACACTCGCTCATAAAAGCATTATGCATTTAACTTACAAATCTACAATAACAAATAAAAGACATAAACCATCTGTCCGCGAATTTTGTTTTCTGCAGACGATAACAAGATGAAACAGTGTATTTATTCTTTCGAACAGTGGCAACAGCTGGAAAACAGTAGATGTAATATGAATTTGTGTAGTTGGCACGGTTTTTTTTTTTACTTTTACAAAAGTTATAGAGGAATACGGTCAAGAAATATTTTACATAAAATATCAATCCGGAAAAAGTACAACGTACAGTGACCGGTTAATCTAAGCTGGCCAATGTCATTGTACTGTATTCGGACATAATTCTTCTAAAGAATCGCTTCTCGCTGTTTGGATTACAGTAATTGAATTACAGAGGACGATGTCAACAGGAAATAGGTAAGAAAAAATGATTCTTCCTACTTTCTTTTATTAAGATTTCAGTTAATTTCAAATAAAAACATGTTATAAAAGTAATAAATGCCATTAATTTAACTTTTATCTATTCAATAAAATTTAATAAATTTAATGTTTATTTTGAATAATTGAAAGAGAAAATAGTGTGTCAACGATTTTAATGAGATGGTTAAAATCATTCATTTAAATTCCATTTTAATCACGTTTATTTTCCTTTTAAAACTATCTGGTTAAAATCACATTTTCGTAAATTAAAAAAAAAAATTCATTAAAAAAAATATATAACCAATAATCCACATAATATAAGAAACATTTAAAGCTAATTAAATTACTGAATAAAAAACCTTTTATAGAATAAAATTGTTTGCAAACTGAATTTTTTAATTTTGCGTTAAGTAATGTTCTGTAATAATTTGCATTGCATGTTTTTGTATAATAAAAAATGGATATCTGCTCAGCGATACGGAATCTTCCACATCAAAGTTTTATTTATCATTTGAGCAGTTTCACATCGTTATTGCTAAAAGCAACTTCTTGAATTTTATAAAATTAAAAAGGCTGGTGATGCCCAAAAATATTTTTTTTAAAGGTAAATTAGTATTCTTTACAATTTTGTGTTAGAAAATTGACAGTATTATGAGAAGTATGGTAATTTTCTGTTTATTGCTAATATAAAAAAAGATACCTTTTAGCCAATAATTTTTTATGCTTAATTTTTGTTTTTTTATATGCACTGTTAAAATTTTTGCAGCATTCTGGCAGGTCATTCGACCGTTTTTTGAAAAAACGGTTCCATAACCATAATTTAACTATATTGTGACCATAAAATGTCCAATAATATGGTCAGAATAGTGTTAAAATTACAGTTGTGTAACCGTTTTCGGAAAAAACGGTCAAATGACCTGCCAGAATGCTGCAAATTTTTAACTGTGTGCTTAAAATGATTTATTCTAACATCCCAGTAATTTCAACATTAAATAGTGTTTAAAATAGCTCTTTGATTGAAAACAATTTAAAATTTACGTGCATAACATTTTATGATCTATATGACGAAATTTTAGTCATATGACATACACTATATGGTCAAAGGTGACCGGTCACTTGCGATTTAAGGCGTTTTGTTAAATATCTAGAAAAATACATGAGGAATTATCCTGAAACTGCAGGTGTGTAAACAGTATAGTATAGGTCATATATTTCCGCGAAGATTTTTTCCCCGAAACCCCATAGAGGACCGTCAACAAATTGAAAAAGAACGAATATCTTTTGGATATCCCTGTAAAAACTAATGTAGCAAAAGCGTTCAAACTCGGGATTGTTAATAAGTGGCTTATTGTAATATACTGTGTTCAGTTTTATGAGGATAACATGTATAGTCGTAAAGAAATTAAAGTTTTTATAAAAACAGTCCCAAATTTCGCCAAGTTTTTTGCTTATAATTTGTAGAGTTCTTTATATAATAAAAAGTTATTTTCAAAAAATATGACAAACAACATTGTACACAATACGCTGCAATCAGAATTAAAAAATAATAAAAATTGGATGAAAAATGAGCCGGTTTACTAAAAAATATTTCACTGCGCATGCGCGAATGCAATCAAAATATAATGTGCATAATATATTAGCTAAGTATATAGAGCAACTTTTGTGAAAGTCTGAAAATCATACCTTGAAAATTCTGAAAATTATCGTCGATAGAATAAGCTCGAAATCCGTTGTTCCCAAAAGGAAGCAAAAAGATGAGGGGTTGTATCCAAACATAGTAGTACGTGCAATACTGTGTACGCTATCTTGGCACAAATCAACAGATATTTGATACAACCCCTCATCTTTTTCCTTCTTTTTGGGAACAACGGATTTCGAGCTTATTCTATCGACGATAATTTTCAGAATTTTCAAGCTATGATTTTGAGACTTTCACAAATATTGCTCTATATACTTAGCTAATACATTATGCATATTATATTTTTTATGGATTCGCGCATGCGCAGTGAAATATTTTTTAGTAAACCTGCTCCTTTTCATCCAATTTTTATTATTTTTTAATTCTGATTGCAGGGTATTATGTACAATGTTGTTTGTCATATTTTTTGAAAAGAACTTTTTTTTATATTAAGAACTCTGCAAATTATAAGCAAAACACTTGGCGAAATTTGGGACTGTTTTTATAAAAAACTTAATTTCTCTACGAATATACATGCTATCCTCATAAAAATGACCATAGTATATTAAATAAGCCACTTATTAATAACCCCGAGTTTGAACGCTTTTGCTACATTAGTTTTCACATTAGAGAATCTTCAAAAGAAGTTGATTCGTAACAGAATCATCACAGTGTTAATAACAATTTCGTCACAAATGGCACATATCTCACAAATTGGTCACGATGCGACTTCAAAGCATTGTCGCTTTCGTCACTGGTTCATCACGAGGTAATTGCCAAATTAGTCACAAATGACACATTTTTCACAAATTTGTCACATCGTGACTTCACAAAGTGGTCACAATGGGACGTCACAAACGAGCTCTAAAACGGCCATAATGACTTCCCATTGTAGTCACCATGAGTTCACATCGACGGTCACAAAGTCACAGTGTGACTTCTCAACGACGTCGCTGTAACGTCACCATGCCTTACGGGTAGTAAGCAGATTTCCTATAGGAATGTGGGTGCGGAAAAGCTGCGTTGAAGCAGTAGAGGGCGCTATTGAGTTCGACGGATGAAAGCGCTTCGCTGACTTGAATCGTCATTCCCCGCACGGATTTCGGGCAACATGCATCGATACGCCAATGCGGAGCTTGCCGACATGCATTATGTATGTGGCTGAGCAAGGAAATGGCTCACACCCAACGCACGTACAACCAGTGACGTAGCTAAGGGGGGTAGGGGCGGTCTGCCCCGGGTGTCACTCTCTAAGGGGTGACACCGGATGTTTATTTGCAAAAAAATATATATAATCTTATAAGATTTTGGAAAAGAATTCTGACGTAAAATGAAATTTCTAGCGCACTACGCAACAGAGTCATTTTTTTTCTTGGAAAATTTGTAAAAATTATACAGAATGGGGTGTTTAAATTAGCTATGCACTAGTGAACAAACACCTACCTATCCAACGAATGGGTAGCAAAAACAAACTTCAAAAGAAATAATTTTCTTCTACATATCATTGACTTATGAGGACTATGGTATGGACGATGAGTCGCCCCAGTCGTTTCTTATGTGGGAGGAAAAGGGTAAATAAGGAATGGTATATGGTCATTTCCTGTGCTACAATTGCCTTGGATTCTTTTGCCATTCTTTCGAAAGCGATTGCACCCACAGACAATATAATCTATAGTTGTCAGTGATTGCACCATTGAATTGCAGGAAAGGTTTCAGGTTGTAAACTAGTAGACCTCATGTTCACAATCACTGCAATATTCAACCTAAGGCTCCTACAGTTCGTATTATAGAAGTCCTAATTCAACCATCAGGAGAAAGCGGCTATTTGAAGCGGCTGTGACGTATGAATCTTGCAGTGGTAATTCTGTTCTGAAAATTTAAGGCATTCGGTTCTGAAATTTTTTTAAAAATAATCAGTCATCAGTTCGAAAATTCCGACAAAAAGTCGGCGAAAAAAAAATCAATTTTGTCAGTTGTACGCAGAAAAAATCGCCAATTTCGTCAAAGGATCGCGAAAAAAACGCGAGTTTCATCAAAGCTTCGAGAAAAAAACGCAAATTTCGTCAAAAAATCAAGAAAAAACCGCAAATTTTGTCAAAGGATCGAGAAAAAAAATCGCAAATTGCGTCAAAGAATCGCAAAAAAAACCCGTAAATTTCTTCAAAGGATTGCGAAAGAAAAGCAAATTTCTTCGAAAGATCGGAAAAAGGCACATTTCGTCAAAGGATTGCGAAAGAAACGCAAATTTCTCCAAAGGATCGCGAAAAAATCGCAATTTTCTTGACAGGATCACGGAAAAAAAAAGCAAGAGTCGTGAAAGGATCGCAGAAAAAAACGCGAATTTCGTCAAACAATCGCTAAAAACTGCAAATGTCTTCATGGGATCGCGAAAAAATGAAAATTTCTTCAAGGGATCGAGAAAAAAGGCAAATTTCGTCAAAGAGCCAAAATGTCAACGCGAAATTCATCAAAGGGCCGCGGGAAAATACATAATTAAGGGATCGCGAAAAAACGTAAATTTCGTCAAAGGATTGCGGAAAAAACGCGAATTTCGCCAAAAGATCTATAAAAAAGGCAAATTTCGTCAAAGGGCCGCGGAAAAATAGTAATTAAATAGTGCATAATTAGTGCTGGGAGGAGATTTCCCCTCTCCCTTCTCTCCTGTGCTGTAAAGTTTCAGAAGATTTTCTGTGAATTTCAGAATTTTTTTTCTCAGAATCACCCGTCACGTGTGGTCAAAAAAGTTTATTTCAGCAATTTAGCGAACGGAGGAATGGGAAGAGAACTTTTTGACAAAGCAAGCGCTTTGATTTTGGAGTACCATATTTGGCTAGTTAATTTCAATTGATGAAACATATAAATACGTATTTTAAACGATGTTAGCTATAACATTTACCTTAAAAAAATTACTTTGCTGTTATTAGAAAAGAAATTGCTTTTAGAAAGAAAAAATTCAGTATAAACAAATCTGGTCTAAAAATTCTGGGGCACCTAATGGCTTTATAAAATTCTTAATTTCGTTTATATGTTTTTTCGAAGGATATTTCCGAATAGATTGACTAAAGTATAGAGTATAAAAATATAATACAATATTTCTTTTCTTCGTTCTTTTTTTTCCCAATATTATTACCTTGTTAATATAAAATTGTTAAATGTTCTCCAAAAAAATGTAAAAATTTTATTTATAATAACGAAGAATTGCGATTGAAAAAAATATGACGGGTGTATGTGTAGAGGAGGTGGGGGTGACACAATTTACATTCGCCCCGGGTGTCACCCATTCTAGCTACGCCACTGCTTACAACAGTTCTAGAGCTTTTCGAAGGACATTCCTCTATTGTACATAATATTGCTTTTTCCACTACAGGAATTCTGCGATACCTTTCAGTGCCCGTATCTCGCCATAATAGTCATAAATAGCCATAATAGTAGGCATAATTTCCTTAATTATAGCCCCTAGACGCATACACATACTTCCAATTACAAAGTTTCATTTAAAAACTAGTTGGATGTGCCAATCCCAAAACTTTCTTCTATCTCATGTATCTTAATATTTCAAAATGTTGTTACAAATACCAATAATTCATTTTTATTAGTTTTATTAGTATTTTTATTAGAATTATGCATAACTTCATACACTTTTCGATGATACAATATTGAAAATTGCACAAAAATCGCTATTACAGCGTTGCCTTCCGGTGGAATTTCCAATATTCAAGGAGAACCTTCTTGCCATGGTCAAAAGCATACACAAAAATTTGATTCAATTCTGTGCATAACTTCATACATTTTTCGATGGTACAATATTGAAAATGGCCCAAAAATCGCTATTACAGCGCCACCTTCCGGCGGAATTTTTCCAAATTCAGGGAGGACCTTCTTGCCATGGTCAAAAACATAGACAAAAAATTTGGTTCAATTCTATGCATAACTTCATACACTATTCGATGGTACAATATTCAAAATGCACAAAAATCGTTATTACAGCGCCCCCTACCGGCAGAATTTTTCCAAATTAATGGAGGACCTGCGTGCCATAACCACAAACTTATAAAAAAATTTGGTTCAGTTCTATGCATAACTTCATATATTTTTCGATGGTACAATATTCAAAATGCACAAAAATCGCAGAAAAATCGCTATTACAGCGCCCCCTACCGGCGAAATTTTTCCAAATTCAGGGAGGACCTGCTTGCAATAGCCACAAACTCAAAAAAAATTTTGGTTGAATTCTATGCATAACTTCATACAGTTTTCGATGGTACAATATTCAAAATGCCACAAAAATCGCTATTACAGCGCACCCTACCGGCGGATTTTTTCCAAATTAATGGAGGACCTGCTTGCTATAGCCACAAACTTTAAAAAAAAAATTGGTTCAATTCTATGCATAACTTCTTATAATTTTCGATGGTACAATGGCGACATACAGACACACAGACATACGGACACACGGACATACGGACAGACAGACATTTTCTATAAACATGTTTTGGGGGATCTCTGACCCCTAAAACGTGTAAATCCGTCGAAAACCGGAAGTCGAAAAAAATTTCGATTACAATACTTTCTTCTATTGAAGATAGAAGAAAGTAAAAAGAGCAGAATTTAATGACTAAGTTACAAACCCATGGGGGTGTCTATTTCAGAAAATACAAAAATTAAATTTTTATACGGTCCCCGTAGGGTAAAATTTCAAATTACAAAAAATTTCCTTATCCATTCCTGAATTAAACACAAAAAAATCCATCTTGATATCTGCAAAACACACAGAGATATCGCCGTTTAAATAATTCCTCAGGTTTTAAGGGATTAGACACAAATTGAAATGCGTGTAATTCAAGAAACAATGTTAATTTAAGGTGTAAGGTAATTAAATTTTTTTTATTTATTTATTGAGTTAGGATTTTGATTTATTTTGAGATGTTTAACTCTATAATTTGTAAAAAAAATCACATGATAAAATTTCTCATAAAGTTTTATTTAAAAATTTAATTTAAAATCATTATAACTCGAAATATTATTTGTCAAATTTCAATTTGTTTTCACTTAGTTAAAGAGAAAATATAAGTTTTAATGTAGTTTCCCCATTTTTTCTCATAATATTTTTTAAAAAATATGTAAAATATTTATTTATTTTATATTTTTTAAATGATGAAACTTATTTTTTAAAAATTATATTTGCACAAGAAAATAATTTTTATTGAAATATGCCGAAATAAAATGAATGTAAAATAATCGAAAAAGACATGATCCAAGTTTGAACCATTTACTATTAACTATTCTCGACTTATAACAATTTAAAGATGAGAAATTGTGAAAAAACCTATCATGCAGAAAAACGCATTTAAAGTTTTAAACAAACATTGTCTCCTAACAAAATGTTTAAATGACTTTTAAAAGCGTCTTGTTTAAATGTCTTACTGTTTAATTGTCTCATTTGATTTAAACAAGGCTTTTTCTAACGTGACGATTTCGAGTCTTTTCATAATTTTAGACCTCACAACTTCAGATTTTTTATCGGCACCGACAGGACGTTAAAAAAGTCTTTATTCTGCCGGCCCGACCCGTTTGAAAGCTTGCCTTCATTTTGCTGGACCAGCCGTGCCACGGGTCGGGTACGGTCACTGTCCCGAGGTCTATTTTCACTCACTCATTTCGGGCCAGCAAGGCCCGGGTCTTACTTTTTCTGAAATCTTAGGCCGAGCTGCTCCTAGACATTACTCTTTCCGGGCCAGGCTGGGCTCGAGTCTTGCTTTTAAAAGGAAAATCAAATTTCAAAGTGATTGCTTAAAAGGCGCAAAGGCCAACATAGTGAAAAAGATTCCAAGCCGGGACTCGAACCCGGGCCATCAGTATAGCGCACTGACGTTCTACCGACTAAACCACTTGGAACGATACCTAGCTCGGAAAATTTCTTACTATTATATGTTGGCAAGGCTACAAACGTAGCACAAGATGGAATATTTATCGTGAGCCACCGACCTGGGGCGAGCACGAAACATTATTAAATCCAGCATCGATAGAATCTATATTAATACATGGAAAAGGTTTAATACAAGGCGAATGTTTCTCTCTGGAATAATTTCCATGTATTAATATAGATTCTATCGATGCTGGATTTAATAATGTTTCGTGCTCGCCCCAGGTCGGTGGCTCACGATAAATATTCCATCTTGTGCTACGTTTGTAGCCTTGCCAACATATAATAGTGAGAAATTTTCCGAGCTAGGTATCGTTCCAAGTGGTTTAGTCGGTAGAACGTCAGTGCGCTATACTGATGGCCCGGGTTCGAGTCCCGGCTTGGAATCTTTTTCACTATGTTGGCCTTTGCGCCTTTTAAGCAATCACTTTGAAATTTGATTTTCCTTTGAAATATTGTATGCAAGGCGAATGTTTCTCTCTGGAATAATTTCCATGTATTAATATCGGGTCTTGCTTTTTTCTGAAAGATCGGTCCGGAGCTAACCTATTTTTTTTCATAACGATCTGGGACTGGCTTCATTCTTCCAAGTTCTGCACTGGCCGAAATTTTCAGTGCCTGTCTCGAACCGGCCTTATGAAAATTGTTGCCTCTGCGTACCCAGCTCCGTGTAAAAATCAGTAAAATTTGGCCAGGCCCAGAAATTTTTGAAAAACATGCATACATTTTTAAATCGCCATTATTCTACAATTAAACTTTACATTTTTTTCTTTTAAAAAATAGTAGATTTCTAGACAATAAAATTAAAATAGAGTTAAACCTATGAAAAAGAACCTGTCTATGACGGATTCCTATCTTAAATGAAAAATATGTTGGTCTATGCAAAATGAATATAATAATTTGTGAGAAAAGAATAGAATACATTTACAGCTGCTAAGAGGGGAACTTGTCTATAACGCCTTTTTTTTTCTTTCCTATATAATTCTATGTTGGAGGATTTTATCGTATAACATATTTCAAAGTCTCCAATACATTGAATATGGATTAACGATAGTAATGATAACTGAAATATTTACATACAAATAGAGATTCGTGTAAAAAACAAATATCACAGCCTATGGCGCTTCTTTAAAAATGAAGGTTATAAGCATGAAAAAAAAAAGCTAAAATAAGTATTTTTGGTCAGAAATTAGTACGAAACAATTTTTAACCATATCGACGTAAAAGTATCGATGTTCCATGTTTTGTAGAAATTCAGCCGGGCCGGGTCGGGCTTGGCCCGAGATTTCAACTTTTTTCCTTGTCGGGTCGGTCTCGGGCCGAACTTTTAGCTTTTATACCGGGCCGGGCTAATAATTTTTTTGTATAGGTCGGCCGCACTTTTTCAACGGTTCGGGTCGATCCCGGGCTAGCCCCTTGCAGACCTCTGGACACCTCCAGCATATTTCGGGAGCACATTTAGCGTAAAATCTAAAAGCTGCTATTTTTATGTCCAAATGTACTGTCTTAAATCTACTTTTAATAACGTATAATTTGTAGATGATCCCTATCTTTCACTCCAAATACATCAATATCACTTTGCTCAGAGGTATGCTTAAGTGGTGTAAGTCACGAATTTTGAATTTTAATATCTCTGTGAATTTTGAAGATATCAAGATGGAGTTTTTTGTGTTTAATTTAGAAATGGACAAGGAAAATTTTCCTAATTGGAAATTTTACCCTACGGAGGCCGTAAAAAAATTATTTTTTGTATTTTCTCAAATGGACCCCCCCCCCCTCCATGGAGTTGCAACATATGTCGTCAAATTTTGCATATTTTTTATGAAACTTTGCAATTGGAAGTATGTGTCTAAGGACAATATTTAAGGAAATAGGCTATTGTTTCGATCTTTATGAATCACACTGTTTTTTTTTTTTTTTTTTTTTTTTTTTTTTTTTTTTTTTGTGGAAATAATTTGCTATTCTGCACATTAGACTCCTATATGGACGGGTTACATCCAACCAGAACCCGAAAATTCTGTTTCAGGTCAACCCGAACGTAATGTACTTCAATTCAAAACTAAAAGCAAAAACAAAAAATACTGCATATTTTAATGCAGCCATGAAAATATACTGTATAATTATGCCTCTAATATAAGTTTTATCGTGTATGCAGAAAAATGAGCATGTACTGTTCGTTTTCGAAAGCCGCGCCTAGCACTCTGATACGATTCTACTATCCAAAGGGGTGTTAACACTGAGATGGGTACGTTGTCACTCAGCCAAACGCAGCTAAACAGCACAGCCTCCGATCATCCCTATTTTGATAAAATCAAAACAGACCTGACGCATGCGCAAAAGTGTGGAGGGTTTCGCTTTCCTAAAACAAACAGTATATTCATTTATTTATTCGACATAGTTGAAAAGTGTTTCGCTTCAGTTAATCTTCCTGCCATCTGTTCGTTCTCTAACATTCGTAAATATACTTTGATTCTCTCTCCATATAATTGGTACATGATATAGTGTCTAATATAGGACATTCTCAGTTTAAAACAGAGTGTGTGACATTTATAATTCATTATTCTATGACACACAACCAAATTCATTTACATTATGGTCTGAGGGTCTGACAAGGAGACCAACAAACATGCTGTGCACAGTTTCGGATGATTTAAAAATATGTTGTAGGGATCACATCCCTAATTATTCTAGTGATAGGTTTTCTTCAAATGGGCCTTTTGGGGTCAAAGTTCAGCACACGTTTCAAATACTAATTAGTTTGACATTTTATGGGTAATGTTCTTGGCTTCGAGGTGACGTGTGCGTTCGCTATACCGTAGTAGGGGAGGGATCAATGACACCTTGTGCACGCGATCTGGGGTCGAGGCTAAAATTCATCTGCTGGCGGTATTTACTGGCGGTGTTTAACGCAGCAGTCTATGGAGTGTGAGTTATTAATGCTTGTTTGTTAAAAATACCGAAAAAAAATTGTTTGATGAGGCAGCATATACTTAATATATTGTATTCTAAATTCGAAATGTTTGTTCTGTATGCGAGAAAATTCCCTAAGTTTGCAGATTTTCAGTTAAAATGTATGCACTCAACCTGGGTCAAGGCTAAAGTCGTCTGCTAGCGTTGTTTGTGCCTGCGCATACTGCTATAGGGAAGTTGCAATCAGCTGATAGCCATTGTATTTCAAGTGGAGGTCAGGGTAGTTCCACCAATCAGAACTGCTTATTCGTAGTGTGTGACCTCCAGCATGACGTCAATTGCAACTGCCCTATTCTGCCGGTGCAGTAACAAGAATAACAGATCTCCATACCGCCAGCTCTGGCGTCTGACGTCATCTGAATAGGGTCCATTAATTCTATATTTTTGACACGTTGCATGTTTTACGCTGAATTGTGAATTCGGGAGCTTTGAACTTTTTGATATTTTCCCAATAAATTGCATTTACATTTTCGAATTTTTTATGAATATTTATAATTTTTCCGAAATGTTTAATGTTCTATTGACGAAAATCTAAACAAATTTATGTCTAGATTTTTTTTTTTACTTTATTATTATTTACTTTTCTATATTAGACAGAACTCAATTAGAATATTCAAATGCAACTGGTCTGACAAGTCATATCTTGCTGGAAACCACATTCAGACCCGATTTTAGCGGTTGACTCGTAGGTTTACCATTGCGTTTTCTTGCACTCAAAGGTATGGAAACATGGAGCAGGAAAACATAATGGGAAACCTACGAGTCAACCGCTAAAATCGTGTTTTCCACCAAGATATGACTTGGAAGAACAATTGCACTTTAATATGCAAATCGAATTTTAACTAATTCTAAAATTTCAGCCGTGAACTGGATGAGGTGATTGTCTATGCTACCGCCTCCCGCTCTATAACGCCTATATGTAAGTTTCTACCAGTTGTATAAATTTTTCCTCTAAATACATTATCTGTGAAGTTCAAACTCAACATCTTTTTTCATTTGCACAGATAAAAAATGGCACATAACATTAATTATTTTTTTTCTAACAAATAAAAGCATTGTTGATGTCAGGCTTAAAAATTCAAGTGGAAATACAATAATGCGGGATAAAATTTCGATATATATATATATATATATAGCCTGCTTTCTCGTTAGCCTCGACAGAACCGGGGCTAACGAAAAAGACGGGTTACGCGGTGTATCCCAAGTGTCTTTTTTTACAGACCGCTAGAGTGCGACATTTCTAATTTCACTAGACTTCTGTTCTAGCGTACTTCAGAACCTGTTCTAGCGTCCTTAGAGCCGTTCTGATTGGCTGGCCCGATTTAGATGAAGTGGCCAGACGACCGAGCACCGTTTGCACATATTTGCCATGTTTGTTTTCAGCTATTTCGTTTCCGTTGCTACATAAGTTTGATTTGAAAAAGTTATTTTTAATTTTTAGAAGATGAAAATCACCCCTGACTCCCCCCAAAAAAGTTTCTGATTTTATATTTTTCATGGTTTAGATATGCAAATTCCCCCTGCAACTATAGCGTTTTATAAGTGCTAATGCGTTTTTAATATAAATTATATATTTAATACTTTTTAATGTAAATAACATTTAAAATTTATAAAACAGCCGTTATCTGAAAAGGTTTTGAAAAAAAAATCAAAATAGTTTTAGTATGGAAATGATGGAAGTTTGTTTTATAGATATTTTTGAATACTTTCAAGCAGAAAATTATAGTTTCATCATCTAAAAATGAGAAATAACTTATTCAAATCAAACTTATGCAGCATTAGAAACGAAATAGCTGAAAACAAACATTCGAATATGTGCAAACGGTGCTCGGACGTCTGCCCACTTCATCTGAATCTGGCCAGCCAATCAGAACGGCTCTGAAGGGAGCTAGAACAGAAGTCTAGTGGAATTAGAAATGTCGCCGCTAGAGTGACGTGATAAGGAAAGGGCATGTTTGCAAACAAACACTTCCGTCAATCAATCTACCAACTAAATTTTTGTTATAACGATCATTGCAGGAATAGTCTTGGCGACGTAGTCCAATCATATCAGAGACCTGTTAAACGTAGACCAATCAAAGTTCCCTGGCTCATGCGGCCAGGTAGGAGTAATAATGAATGAACAGGTTTTTCTTGCTGACCAACAGTAATTCAACCAACAGTGACGTCAGCTGCCCTTTCCTTATGCTCATTTCGTACACCTGCATGGACTTTACCCATGTGACGCCAGCCTCGGGTAAACAGAAGAAATACACCAATAGGCGTTAAGAACATTTTAACACTGCTCCCCTTTCGTCCAATAAACAGTCTTTTTCGGAGGGGTTTTTCCCCGCAGAGGCGTGGCTGTTACCATTCGTGGGTAAAGTCTATTGGGGGATTCGAGCATCATGTGACTCCAGCGGTCTGTAAAAAAAGATAAGTGGAATGCATCGCGGTAGCCTGTCTTTTTCGTTAGCCTCGTACAGACCGCAGAAAATACAATTTTTTTTATACTGTGGCAATAAAAGAAATTCGTTTCATTGTCCATATATTTGTGGGAAAAACAATCTGTGATATAAGCATAATATTTCTGTATTGTAATAAACTTTTGTTATAATTCCTTATGCTAATTATTGTTTTCGTGATTGTTGCTTTATTTTTTAGCTGTTATTTCGAAAAATCGCCTGTCCATATATTTTTAAAACGCACTGTATTTCCCATGCAGTTAATTGAATATATATCATAGCTGCTAACTTTTACATTTTTTTTGTACCACAAAAATTTAATAGTAAATTTTACCTTTTTTAATCGCTGATTAAATAAGGAAGGAATTTCTATTAAATTTTTGTGGTACAAAAGCGTAAGAGTTAGCAGCTATGATATACTTATTCATATTCAAATATATATTTATTTCATCTGAAACATAGTTTTGCTCAAACTTTTTGCGAAGATCTCAACATTCCGACGTTGAACAACTTAATCTGACCCGAAAAAATTATTTTAGAGTGAACCGGACCTGCAGAAAGAAAATTAGAATAACCGCGACCCGAAAAAATAAAATTAGGGAGAACCCTACTTGATGCAGGACTACAGCGATCTCAGGGTGTCCTGTATTCAGAGGTTTTACTATATTTAAATATTAAAGAATATAGATATGTCGATTTTCCATATGAAAGATAAAATTATTAGAGACATGATTATAGATTACTTTTCATAAATACATTAAACATAAATTAATTCCCTTTCACCCCGGGTTCGGATCGGGTTGTGTGTCGACGAAAATTATTTTGTTGGGTTACGGTTGGATTGCGGATAGATGAA